>CM053602.1:52107990-52144554 GCA_028646575.1 Pseudocheirus occidentalis
GTTAATGCAGTGAATACCCACATTCCCAAGCCTTCATGAATAGAAGAGGCTCCCTTAAGCAGGGATCCCTCTCAGACTCAGGATAGTTCCTCAGCCTGGTCCATGAAAGTTCTTGGTAAAAGTTGCAGAAGGAGGATCTCAGCAAAAGGTGCAGTCTCTAGGTGGTGACTGAGAGAAAATCTGACTGTTCTGCTGGTTCTCTTCCTTATAAACAGTATAGCTCTTCCTTGTTCTGCCTGTTCCTGTTAAGGTGTTAACTACTCCCAAGGAGTTAACTTGAAGTAAGGAGCTAAGTGCCTGTTTACTAAGTGCTTAACTTGAAGTAAGGTGCTAAGTGCCTTTACTAGGTGCCAATAGAAAGGGGCATGGAAGGTCTTCTGATTTCATTAACATTACAGCTGTAGGAGATGATGTGCCTCACCCGAATCAGGTTCCTGAACTCAGTCCATCTTCTCAGTGTCTTGGGTCCCTGCACAAGCACACACATAGTCACTGGTGTGGGCCGAGGACCCGAGATCCCAGGCCCAGCCAGGGCACCTGCTCCGAGGGGTGCCCTTCAGGGCCCTGTGGGGTCAGAGAGCCCCGCTGGGGGCCAGTGGCCTCCCCGCCCTGCCCCATCCCAGTCCAGGCAGCCTCCCACCAGTCTCACCAGCTTCAGGACGGTTTGCTCTCCAAAAGTGGAGGCATTATTTTAAAATTGTTTGGAAGGAAATGTTGAGAGAGTCTAGCTGGGTTGCAGCCTCAGATCTGCCATATTGGCTCCACATGGGCCTTCCTTTCAATGAACTGTTATGTACAAAGTTGATTACTCTTAACAATTTGAAAATTTTTTGTGTAGCTCTTCACAGTCTCAATATGAATGAAGCATACAATGGGTCCACATTTTACCAGGGGCCATGCTTTTAACTAGTACTTGGCCTGTGTTTCATCCTTAAATTAACTGAGCTCCAGTATAATTCTCCCACATTACGTAGTTTATGTTTTAAAATCTGTCCATTATATTGAAATTTCCTTGTAATGTGGCATTGACATCAAAAGGTTTGCAATGTAACAAATTGTCCCTCAAATCAATTTCAAGAACATACTTACAATGCAATCAAATGGGCAATTTTCACTACACCTGTTGTTTTATCACATCACAATGAAAAATTGGAAAATTTTTGATTCTCAACTAATTGATTCAGATGTTTAGATATATGAGCAACTCTTTCATGTGTTATTAACTGAAAGTGTAACTCCTGGAAGCTGTTCTATGTAAGATTTGCTAAGCATTTTTATCATACCGATACCTACATCAATATTTCTCCTATCAAATGAAGCTTCTTACCTTGAACACTTCATTATGATACAAGTGATCCCTTTCACGTCAGAAACATTTTTTAAATTTGTTTTTGCTTATTAAAAGAGTTCGTCTTTTCTGGAAACATTTCCTTGCTAATGTATTCTACATGTACACTTTCAAGGTATCATTTCAACTTCTTAGGTTTTGTATGATTAATAAATAAAGCATTTGTCCAAAATAAACATAGCTGTCTTTCTATCCCTAAGAGTACTTAGGAATCCAGTGATAAATAGGATTGATCAAATTCTCGGGATCTGAGCATTTTCCTTTGTATTTCTGTATTTCTGCTAGTGGCCTCTATAATCTTTAGATGCCTGGAGTTTCAGATGTTCCAGTTGATTTTCTCTATAAACTGGATATGTATTTACCCATCATAAGGAGTATTATTTCACTTTCGAAATTAGAGACTACATTTTAAAGATAATTCAGATTCAGTCGACAATTTCAAAAAGAATTATCTGTTACCGTTCTTGAGTTAAGTTTTTTTAGTTAAAATTTGGAGGGAGAAACTACCTTATGATATTGTACTTACCAAAATGAACAACATTGAGAAGTATGACAGATATTATGGTCCTTTTCACTCCCACACAGTTTGTTTACATTTGAGTTTACATATTTCATGTTCAGATGCAACAAGCAGTAGGAGGACCCAGTTCATCTGTCTCATGAGCATCCACCAAGCAACAATGACAGAGGCAGATTGCACCCACATCAAGATCTGTCATACACCAACTCACTTGACCCTGTTTCTGTAAATCTTATTAAATAATCATAGTGCTGCATGTACTGTCTATTGGAGCAAATTTGCTATATGTTAATCTTGCTTTTGTTGACTTTAATTTGGTTTCATTTTTTTTAAGTGGCCATATTTATTTGAGAGTTGCACTAAAAAACACCCAGTGATTTGGGCCGTTATTTTGCACCCCCTCTGAGAGGGTTTCCTCGTGCTCCCTACTACATGCGAGTATGCCGCACAGTATAGAAAACTCGAGATCTTGGAAAATAATAAAACCTTCAAATCACAGAACAATGAAATCTTAAAATCATGGAGCAAAAGAATCTTGGAACCTTAGAATCAGTGAACTACATAATAATAGCATCTTAATCATAAACTCTTAAAATCATGGAATTACAGAGCTTTCAACTCCATAGAATATTCAATTTACAAAGGACCTTAGAGGTTAAGTAGTCTAATGCCCTTTCTAGTACGATTCCCCTTGAAAGATTCTACAAAATCCCTGGAAGATATTCGGTCAACCTGGCTTGGTCTAAGAATCCTTCAGCTAGTCTTATATCAATAATATTAGATTCAGTATATGTTTTAGTATTAAACACTGAAGAATGAACACCAATTTCCACATGTACAGTTTTTCCATTGCGGGCATTGTTATTTTTCTTTCTACTGCCCAGCCAAACTCTTTGAATCAATATGTTATTTCTGAAGAAATCTTAGGGTTTTTTCCTATTTTGTCTTCTTATATTAAAGATGTCAAAAGTCAGGAAGAGCTTTCCCATTTGAAGGCCTGAGTTAATAACTAACTTTTTTGGCATTCTTCGACAGCTGAATTTCTTTTGCTCATCTACTTCTCAATTGAACACAGGCGGTTAGGATTGGGAGGAGAAGGTTGGAAAGAATGTCATCATGAATAATTGTTGCCTTTAGAGTGCATTAGCAATATTTCTGCTCAGTTGTTAGCTTTGGAAGGATGTCTTTTGAACTCAGTTGCTTGGCTTCTAGCCTCCAGTAAGAGATTTTTGGCAATAGACTCTTTAGTCCATCTGCTGCTATTGTCTGGCCAAACAAGCTCTGGTCTTCTAACTGGTGTGTGTGTGTGTGTGTGTGTGTGTGTGTGTGTGTGTGTCTGTGTGTCTGTGTGTCTGTGTGTCTGTGTGCGTGTGTCTTTATTATGAGAAAATAAAATGATTGCCAAGATGCACATAGCTTGGGTTCCAAAAATGGTTTACATTTTATGTGTTTGCTTGTTTTGTATACATTATGACAGCAACTTGAGTTATCATAAGAATGGGAAACAAAACTTCTTTAAATTAATCCTACCAAAGGAAGAAACAAAGGCAGATCAGTGTCATTTACCCCTCTGTCATTTCCTTTTTTGTTCTCATCTTCATTATCTCCATATCCCCAGGCTCTTGTCCTACTGCTTACAAAATCCTTCACTTAACCCTGCCATCCCTTCAAGCTGCATCCCTTTCACAGCTAACCTCCTACCAAGGGTTGTCTACACCCATTGTGTCCATTGACCACCCTCCCTCTACTCCATACAGTCCAACATTTGACCCCACCACTGAACTGAGACTGCTCTTTCCCAGACCATCCCAACGATCTCTATAGTGCTAAATCCAATAGTCTTTCTCAAGACTCATTCTTTTTTGGCTTCTTGGAAGCTTTGGACATTGTAGATCATCTCCTCTTCCTGGATTCTCTCTTCTCCCTTGGCTGCTAGGACACTGCCTTCCTTCCCAGTCTCTGCTCTTAAATGTGGGTGGCCCACAGGGCTCTGTTCTTAGTACTTCTCCCTGTATCCTTTCTTTTAGTGGTCTTATCAGTTCCTATGGGTTTAACTATCAACTCTATGCAGATGATTCTGCATAGACACATACATACATAGACAGACAGATAAAAAGAGAGATACATAGAAAGAGAAATAGACAAATGGATAGATAGGTGGGTGATAGATACATAAATAGACAGAGACATGGATAAATAGATAATGGTATAGATATAGGAGATATTAGGCAGCTAGGTGGTGCTGCAGTAGATAAAATGACTAAACAATGACAGCAACATATATACATATATATGTTTATTTATTTGTTTGTTTATTTATTCATTTATTTATATGTTTGTTTATATATTATATATATAACATATATATATATATATATATATATATATATATTAAATATATATGTAGCCAACTGTCAGGTCCCTCCTGAGCGCCAGTCCCATATTGCCAACTACCTGCTGGACATCTCCATCTGAATGGCTCATAGGCTTCTCAAACTCACCATGTCAATGATGACCCTACTCTTCCTCTGAACATCTTTATTTCAATAAGAGTACCTCCATCCATCTAGTCACCCAGGTTCACAACCTTGGAATCATCCTTACCTATTCCTTCTCCCTTAACACCCCATTCTTTATGTCCCATCAACAGCCAAGTCTTATCAATTTGACCTCCACATCTCTCACATCTGTCTCCTCTCCACTTCCATAACCACCATCCTATTCTAAGACCCTTATCACGTCTTAGTTAGACTATCACCTCCTAAGGGGTCTCTCTACATCTAGTCTCTTCCCTCAGCATTTCATCCTCCATAAATTGAGAAGCTGATATTCTAAAACACACATTTGATCATGTCACTTCTCTGTCCCCAAATTGCATATTGCCTTTCAGACAGATTTTTAAAACTTTTCAGTTTGGCATTTAAAGACATTTACTATCTGACTCCCACCTACCTCTACAATCTCATTTCTCCTCCTCCTTCCTCTTCCTCTTCCTCTTCTTCTTCCTCTTCTTTTTCTTCTTCCTTTTCCCCCTCCTCTTCCTATTCCTCCTCTTCCTCTTGTTCCTCTTTTTCCTTCTCCTATTCTTCTCCTTTTTCTTTCTTCCTCCTCCTCCTTTTCTTCTTCTTCTCATTTACATATCACTTTAATATTTGCAGTACTTTACATACTTCAACTTATTTGATCCTTACAACAATCCTATGAAGTAGATACTGTTCTTATTTACATGTTATAGTTGAGGAAACTGAGGCATAGAGCACTTAAGTGACTTGCCCAAGTTCACACAACTAGCATCTGAGGCAGCATTTGAATTCATGTCTTCTTGGTGCTAAGTCTTGTGTTCCATAGCTGTATGACCTGGCCACCTCCTCATTCATATTCTCTGTTCTGGTCAAACTGGTCCATTAGTTACTCTCTAGCATTCCATCTCTTACTTGCCTGCTTTTCTTGGCTTTTTTTGTCTTTTTGGAGGGGGGAAGGCAGGGTAGTTGGGGTTAAGTGACTTGCCAAAGGTCACATGGCTAGTGAGTGTTAGGTGTCTGATTTGAACCTAGGTCCTCCAGACTCCAGGGCCAGGGCTCTATTTACTGCACCACCTAGCTACCCCTCTTGCCTGCTTTTTCATAAGTGGATCCCTCTATCTAGAATGCAGTCCTTACTCGCTTCCACTTCTTTGAATACTCAGCTTCCTTCAAACCCAGTGCTGCTTCTACGAGAGGATTTTTCCCAAGCTACAACACTCTACCTGAAATTACTTTTCCTTACTTGTAAACAAGTTTTATCATCCAGTAGAATGTCAGCTCCTTGAGGGCAGAGATTGTCCACATTGTCTTTGTATCTCCAGGGCTTGACACAGAGTTGGTGCATAACATAACACTTGTAGAGTTACTGAATGTAGCATAAACTTGAATACTTTGGGGCTCTTTGAGTTCCCTGGAGCAAGTATCTGTACTCATCCTACTGACCCAGATCTAGCCCTCAGCCCCTTTGGAGATGGGTAGCATATGTTTTGTGGTTGACCCTTTAGTGACTACTCTCCCTCTGTACTAGCAAGGTTGGGACTTAGATAACAGAGCCCTAGGTAGTCTATCAAGAACCTTTCCTTAAAGTCTATTTGGTCGGACCTCCCAGAGTTTGCATTTCCTTGGCATAACCTTCAGGAATCCTGGCTCACCTCCTCTGTTGAGGGACTTTTTGGAAGAGGACTTATATATACCCCTAAGAGTTAGGCTATTCTGTTTTAATCCATTCAACTCAGTTCGACTCAGTGGTTTGGTAAATTGTAGAATTTTAGAGCAGGGACAGATGTTGAGATCAAGAAGTTGAGGCCCAGTGGGGAAAGTGACTAGTCACATGACTAGTTAGTAACAGTGCTGAAACTAAAACCACAGGACATTCAAGCAAGAAAGAACCTTAGAGGCCATTTAGTTTAAGCCCCTCCATTTACAAATGAAGAAGGCCCAGGAAGGAAAAGTAATTTACCTTTCCAGATCCCCCCCCAAAATATAGCTTGTACTTATTTCATATGCCAAAATTGCACCACCCCCAAAACTTTGAACTCTTTAGTGGCAAAGACTTTTTCATTTTGGTCTGTGTGTACCCAGGACCTAGCATACATAGTACCAGACCAATAACAGGTAGGTAGAATCTTGGACCTGGAGCAAGAAAGATGTGAGTTCAAATCCCACTTAGTACCTTTGTGACCCAAGTCAATTCAGCCAGTCAGCCAATAAGCATTTATTAAGAGCCTACTGTGTATCAGGTACTGAAGATACAAAAAAGAGGCACAAGACAGTCTCTGCTTTCAAGTAGCTTCCACCGGGAGAGACTCATGTAAATGAGCTATAGACAGAATTCATTGGAAGTAATCAACAGAGGGGCCCTATCCTCAGCCGTGGTTTCCACATCTGTGAGGATACAATGTGATAATATGTGTATAGTACTTTATAAACGTTAAAATGCTATAGAAATATGAGCTGTCCTTAATAAGCGTCTAGTAGATGCTTATTGGCTGATACATTAATGTTCCCCAGCTAGTTAAGAGCGGAGCTGAAAGTAGAATGTAGTCTCCTGGCTCCCATTCCCAAGCACTTCCCACTACTCTCACACCTTGGCTGTTTGGTTCTTTCTTGAAGGAGAGAGGGGGCTAGAGAGCAAAAGAAAAGGATTATTTCCTTCCCTAAAAATTGTCTCTTTCTATTTTTGTCCATTGATTCAGAGGTCTGATGATCTGGCCTTCCTTGAAAGTGAAGACAGGAAACAGGTGTGTTAACCCGGCTGCCTGCCTCTCAAAGGGCCTGGCTGGGCCCTCCTAATGAGGGCTGTGGTTTTGTTCTGCCAGGTAGAGTTTTTCCTTGCTTGTTATCTTCAGTTTAGGTTGTCCATGGGTGACTATTATGCTTTTGTGTCTCTTTATCTGTACTTTGTGGTTAAACCATGTTTATATCTGTTTGCTTTTACTTCCCATCCAGTTTGGTCAGGCCTTTGGGAAAATTAGCTCTCTGAAAAACTAGCATGCAGTGACTTCTTTTTATTATGTTCTCTGCCTCAGAAAGCTGTCACTGCAGGGGCATTCATGGGTAGTGGTCACCAGTTGTGTTGTTTCCCCTCATAAACAGCCCCCCATCCCTACCCCCCAGCAGAACAAGGGGTTGGCTTGTAAAGTAGGTCCATTGGAAAGCGGGTGAGTAGCTGGTCTACCATTGTGCGTGTCACTGTTGGCACTGAGTGGCTCCCTCTGGACTTTCTCTTTGTCACACTTTGGACCAGAAGATAAGCATCTGCCCTTAGGAAATCATCACTTTTCAACAGTACTGTAAAGATTGCATGAGAAGATTTGGAAAGGGGTGGGGGAGAGACAAAAATGGTGCTCCCTATTTACAGATGGTAAAAGGAAATCATGGAAAATGTTTATATCAGCAGAAAGATCTTCTAGATTCCAAGGACAGAGCATGTGCCTTGTGTATGGGACAGAGATCATGGTTGCCCAGAGAGCATCACTGCATCTAGAAATCATAAGGAGACCTTCCAGGAGCACTAGAAGGGTGGGCTGGGAAACCTCCATCTGCCATGGTGGTGGCACTGACTGGGCGCTACTACCAATGAGTAGTGCTGGGATTTCTGTGAGGTCATTGATTCACTGAGTAGGTGCGCTCAGAAAATCCCATGATTTGTGTGAATGTGAGGAACACTACATGGCACTTTGCCATCACTGACCACATGACTCCCTTCCCCTGACACAGCCAATCAGTGACTGTGGCGGTGTTTCCTTGAGCAGACATTTGCTCTTTGAGGTAAAGGGAAGAATGGATAGAGGTTGTGAGCATAGAAAATTGATGGTGATTTGATGCCCTTCTGGACTTCCAAACTGATTGATCCTTAGGTAATTTTTAAGATAACACTATTATTGCTAAACTTTGATCATTTTTCCCTGAGTTTTCTTACCTATAATTATTGATTGAATTTACTCCACAATAGAAGCATGTGGGGGAGGGGTGGGTAGGAAAAAGTCCAGGTGGGTCAATCGGAAGCCTTTCCTGGACCCCAGCCCCCATGGAATACCAGGATCAGAGATGCTCTGGAACCTTAATTTCCACAAAATTCCTGAGAAGTAACCAGCTTGCCTTGCTTAAAAGCCTGCAGTTAATGGCTATCTTGCTTACCTTACAAAGTGGTCTAGTCCATTTTGGAGTGTTGGGCTGTTCTCTCTTACATTAATTCAATGATTCTAACATACTGCCCATGGGCCTGGACTCAAAGAATTCTGGTCTTCTACCTTCTGGTGTAGATCATAAAGATATTATATTAACCCTACTTCAATCTCACTTAAATTTTTTTTGATGAATTTCACAAATATTAACAAGCTTGAACATTTCCCTATGTCCCTAAAAGAAACAACCTAATAATAAAAAAGATAGTATATCAAACCCTGTATCTTTATGTAATATAATTCTTAGAGGTAATACATTTAATACTGTAGTAACCACACTGCTTTATTTAGCCAAATATAGATAGGTGAATAAATAAAAATAAAATCAATCTAAATAAAATAAAACAAATGTTTTATTTGGATAAGAGAGTTATGATTTTTCTTTAGAGAACTGAGATGGGGAGAAGGAAGTTTTGACTACATTTCCCTTTCTTGGATTTTCAATCTCTTTTTTCCCTTTTACTGATTCCAATTATGTCAAAAATATAAATAGTACACATGAACTCAGAATTATTTGAAAACAAATGAATATTTATCTCAGGAAATCTGCTAAATTTCATGTGTTTTGGAAATGACAATTTTTTTCTCAGCATAAGATTTATAGGCTTCTTTTTAAAGAAGGTCAGAGAGAAACAATCTGCAAAGAGTGTGGCCCAGTCAACATGAAAAAATATACAGGTATTTCACTAACTGAGAATCTGACCCAAGCTTCTGTTTCTAAATTCACTGTTGAACTGTATTTTTTTTAAGCATGTTTTCATTACTGAACAGCCGTGACTTGAGACAGTCTTACCTGGCTCCCTCTGGCTTGAAAAAAGGCTGTGAACTCCCACATAAGGTTTTGAGGAGAGAGCTCTGGCAGAGTCTCACATACATTAGGAGAAAGACCTTATTGCCTTTGAGATGCAGCTCCTTTTCTGCTCTGATGATAGCACTAAGCTTGTAATAGGTTCCATGTCAGGGAGGATGAGCCACCCAGAGTTAGCACCACAGGGCTTTGTGGCCTTCAGCACACTAAGTTGAGAAATGTTTGGATCTATTAGAATCTCATTTCCACAGGGTGGTGGACTCCTTTTGACATCTCTGCCTCAGCAACAGAGGATGAAAACCATTTTTTCATGGATAAGTATAAGAAATACAGGTGTGGATCACAGGTCTCCAGAGAAGACTGAGATCGCTGCCAGTTGATGGCAGACACAGGAATGTCTGAGTGACTAAGAGGTGGGTAACCTTTTTCTTTTTGTGGGGAAGGTAGGCTACAGGAAGAAGGTTTCCTCCATGTGAACAGTTGAGACATAACATAGGAGCGAACTGGTTAGGCATTCTTTAAAAAAATAAGTAATACATTTTATTTTTACAGCACTGTTCTTTCTGGACTTTATAGCAAAGAAAACCAGTTAAGCAAAAACAAACCAACATAGTGACTATGTCTGACAATGTATCTGTAGTGTTCTGCCTTCACAGTCTTCTACCTCTCCACTGAGAGGAAGGAGATATATTTCCCTGGCTGTTCTCTGGGACCATTATTGCTTTTTCAGTTACTCAGGGCTCAGATTCATTTTGAGAGACCTTTCCATTTGTGCAAGTGTGGTCACTGTATACCTTCTTCTGGTTCTGCTTATTTTCCTCTGCATTTGAGATTATAGAAATCTTCCCTCCCTCCCTGTCCATCTCCTTTGCTGGATCATCACTTATATCCTACCCTCTAACTGTGGGTGACTCCCAAAGCTCTCCCCTGGGCTCATTTATCTTATTTTAAAAACTGTCCTTTACAGGTGGCTTGGTGGCCCAGTGAATAGAGCACTGGCCCTGGAGTCAAGAGGACCTGAGTTCAGATCTAGCCTCAGACACGAGCCACATGACCTTGGGCAAGTCACTTAACCCAAATACCCTGTCTTCCCCCTTCCAAAAATAAAACAGCCCCCAAATAAACAAAAAACCACTATCCTTTAGGGACAGCTACATGGTGCAGTGAATAGAGAACCAGCCCTGGAGTCAAGTGGGACCTGAGTTCAAATATGGCTTCAGACACTTGTCACTTATTAGCTGTGTGACCCTGGGCAAATCATTTAATCCTGATTGCCTTGAAAAAAATAAAATTTTTTAAAAACCTGCCCTTTTTATAATTATGGACTTGATAAAAATCAACACAAACATTTCCACATGCAAAGAGCAGAAAAGAGAGACTGCATATGGAGCCATGAATTTCCACTGCCTACAATTTGGGTTTCTTTTATTTTTATTTTTGACATTTCCAATTTAGCATGGTGCTTCCAACATTGCCCTCTTTATCTGTGTCTCCTTTTGAACTTCCTTCTGTTTTCTTCTATTTAATATTTTTATTCATCCACAAATTTTACTAGCAAATTCACTTGGATGCTATTTTTTTTTAATAAAATGAGTCATTGAAAAGTTCCTTTTTTTCAATTTGATAACAAAATATAAAAAGTCATTTTGGACTTTCAACTTGGACGTATTCCAGCATACATATACACATTCACAATACACACATGCATAGAACCACACCCCAAAATAGAATTTACTACCGGAAAATTCTGTCATACTACAAAAATGTATAAACAATTAAAATGTTTGCTTTAAAAAAACAACCAAACTTTACAAATGACCCTTTTTTCTTAAAAAAAAAATATTTTTTAGGGGGAGCTTAGGTGACTCAGTGAATAGAGCACCAACCCTGAAGTCAGGAGGACCTAAGTTCAAATCTGACCTCAGACACTTAACACTTAATAGCTGTGTAACCTTGGGGAAGTCACTTAACCCCAATTACCCTGCCTTCCCCCTACAAAAAGACCAAAAAAAAAAACTATTCGGAACTTTCATACCAAAAAAAAGAGTATTTACTATAGACAAAACAGAACATGAGAAGAATATTGTATAAAACCCCAAATCTCTTTCATCCTGTTTATTCTTCAAAAAAATACTAAAAAAATGTAAATAATAAATTTCAAAACTGTCCTGCTTATCTGTGCTTCCTTCTTTCTTTTTTTTAAATTTTTTTCTTTTTTTCTAACTTTCTTTTCTGTTTGCATCTATGCATTTTTTAAAATGTGTGATTGACCCACTTTTGGGGGGCATCACTTTTGCTAACCCTGTTCCTCTTCCTCTTCCTTTCCCTCTTCCCCCAATGAAAATCCAAAAGAAATCTTTTGAAGCATTTAAGCGTAGTCAAGCAAAATCCACCCCCTGGCCATGTCCCCAAATATGTGTTTTTCTGTACCTTGAGTCCATCGCCTCTGACAGGAGGTGAGTAACAGGCTCCCTCACTGAACCTCTGGATTCATAGTTAATCACCACATTGCTCAGAGTTCTTAAGTCATTCCAAGTTGTTTTTCCTTAAAATCTCTTTGAACTTGTGTAAATTGTTCTCTTCATCCTACTCACTTCACTCAACATTAGATCATGCTGCCCAGGATTCTTTTTTCATCTCTTACAGCACAATCAGATTCTATTCCATTCACATATCACAGTTTGTTCAACCATTTCCCCAATCAATGGGCAACCATTTTAGATTTTAGTTCTTTGCTTTTCTTTTTTCCCCTTTTAATCTCTTCTACTTATTAAAAAAATCATCCCCTTCAAAGGATTCTCTGTGCTCTTACTTAGTGCACTTATCAGCTCCCATGGCCTCAAAGGTCATTACTATGAAGACTCAAGCCTAATCTCTTTCCTGAGCTTCAATCCTACACTACCAGCTGCCTATTGGACATTTCAGATGGAAAGTTCCAAAGGCATCTCAGACTCAGCCTGTCTAAAACAAGACTCTTTATCTTCACCCCCTTTTTGAACATCTTTATTACAGTCCAGGGCACCACCAACCTTCCAATCTCAACTTTGGTTCCATCCTCAATTCATCACTTTCCTTTACTGCACATATCCAATCAGTTGCCAAACTTTTGTCATTTCTTCCTCCACAGTGTCTCTTGTATCTTTCCTCTTCTCTCTCATATGACCCTCACCATAGATCAGGTCCTCATGACCCTATTACCTATAGGATCAAATGTAAACTCTTCGCTTTGGCACTTAAATTCCTGCACAATTGCTCCATCCTACCTTTACAGGCTTATTCCCTTTCACATACTCTTTGGTTTAGTCAAACTGGCTCATTACTGTTCCTCATACATAGCAATCCATTTCTTGTCTCTTTGCCTTGTACATAGGCTTTCTTCGATGCCTGGAATGTACCCTCTCATAATCTCTGCTTCTCAGAATGCTAAGCTTCCTTCAAAACTCAGCTCAAGTACTACCTTGTACGTGAGGCCCTTCCTCACTTCTCCCCTCCTCCAGTTTCTGTGCTCTCCTCACCCAAATCATTTTTGCATTTTATATGTATACAGAGTGTCCCAAAAGTCTTTGTGCCACTGTAAGCTTTGATGGGTACAAAGTATTACTTTCTTGAGGGCAGGGTCAGTTGTACCTTTGTAAACTAGTATAGTGCCTGGCCTATCAACCCTTAGTCTATGTTTCTTGACTGATTGATTCTCATGTTTCTCTGAATTCCTAGTATTCCTCATTTCTTACTTTTCAATAATATCCCATCATGTTCATTACACTCCACTTTGTACAACCATTCTCCGATCTGTGGTTACCCATGTAATACAGTTCTTTTCTAGCACAAGGAGTACTTCTGTGAATATTTTGGGATACATTGGGATCTCATTTCTTCCTTTGACCTCCATGGGGTCCTGCCTAAAAGTGGGATCAGGGGTGGAGAACCTGTGGACTTGAGGCCACATGTGATCATCTAGGTCCTCAAGTGTGGCCCTTTGACTGAATTCCAACTTCATAGAACAAATCCCCTTAATAAAACTGTTTAGTCTGTAAAACTTGGACTCAGTCAAAAGGCCCTGCTCAAGGACCTAGAAGGCCACAGTTGGCCCTCCAGGTCTTCAGGTGTGGCCCTTTGACTGAATCCAAACCTCACAGAACAAATCCCCTTAATAAAAGGATTTATTCTGTAAAACTTGGACTCAGTCAAAAGGACCCACCCAAGGGCCTAGAAGGCCACATGTGGCCTTGAGGTCGCAGGTTCCCCACCCCTGGTATGAACAATTTAGGTCAGGAATTCACAAACTTATTTGGTCTCTCTGTCTGGGGCAATTAGTTGGCTTTCAAGAAACCTTCTCATATTCCTTATCCAAAATGAAAGAGAATAAATTCTAGAGTTTATCATGCATATGCACAGAAGAAATAAAATATAGAGATTAATTTTCATAAAGAAAGCTTTATTTGGTACAAAACATTTTTTTCTGGCATCATAAAGTTGTTCTCTTTCCAATCCACATTTTTTTTCACTAACATGATTACTTTTGGAATATTTCAACAGGATTATATCGTTGCTTACCAAATATTCCCAGTACATCAGTGATAAACCTCTATTCCCTGGGGATCTGCATATCCCAGGTTGGGAAGCCCTGCTTTATGCATTCTTCTTGCATAATTCCTACTTGTCATCTGGAGTTGGGGTGGGGGAGGGGGGGCATTTCACATGACCTAAGCATTCTTGAACTATAGGATCACAGAGCTCTAGAGTTCCAAAGGATTTTCAAAGGAGGCTTTTGGAGGTGGGAAGGACCACAGAACGTTAAATGTTAGAGATGGAAGGGACCTTCAAGGTCATTTAATCCAACCCTTTCTTTTACTGATAAGAAAACTAAGGCCTATGGTCATAGTGATTTGCCTACAGTTATACAGGTAGTAAGTGGCAGAGCCAGGATTCAAACCCAGTTCCTCTGACTCCAAATCCAAAACTTCTCCCACAGTGCCTTGCTGCGTCAGCTAGAAGGGACCTTAGAAATCTTCTAGTCTAATAACTTATTTTACAGATGAAACGCTGCTCTCCAAAGAGGTCTGGTATGTTAAGCAATGTCACACACCTAGAGTTAGCCCTGGAAACTAAGTGTCCTAGCCCCCAGTTCGGTGCTCTTTTTATCACACTACACTGCCAAGAAGCCAACACAAGAGGAATATTTGTCTTCTCTTCTTACAAGGTTGGCATCCTTGTAGGAAGAGCAAATTATTTCATGTTACATCCTCTCCCCACCCCCAGTAGAATATAAGCTTCTGGAAGGCAGGAGCTGTATCGTCTTTGTCTTTGAATCTGCAGCACCCAACACAATTCCCTCCAAGTAATTCATGTTTAACAAACTCTGGTTGGATCGAATTGGATTGAATCCTACCTATCTTTCAAGGCCCAACTTCTACAGACTTTTGGGGAGGCAGGGAAGGGGGAAATCCAGGCCTCTAATTTCACTGATATAGGAAATGCCCTTCAAAGAAACACTTTCTACAGTACAGATATGGACCTTCCCTGCAATTTATTAAAGCAATGATTGGGGCATTGAGAGGTTAGGTGATTTGCCTAGGCCACATGGCCAGTATATGTCAGAAGTGGGACTTGAACCCAGGTCTTTCTGGCTTTGAGACAAGTTCTCTTCTCACTACTTTATCATCACTTCCTCTCATACACTTCTCATACGCTAATTAGTATTATCTCTCTAATCTCCCCTTCTAGAGTGTAAGCTCCATGAGGGCAGGAACCATATATTATTTCTCTTTTTAGCTCCCCCAGTGCCTAGTATGGTGCTGTATGCTTAGTGGGTAAGCAAGGCAGGCATTTGCTGTTTGATGAATGAATGAATGGGATTAGTATAAATCTGAATAGTAATAATTCAAACAATGACTGCCATTATTTGTGCTTTAGTTACAAAAAGTCTTATATCCATGATCTTAGTTGGCCCTCAAAGGAACCCTGTGGGCTGGGAGAGAATTCTCTTTTAAAAATTCTTTTTTTATATCTTTGGTCTCATATCAGTTACATTTTCCAATGTACCTTTCCCACTCCCCCCTCCCAGGGAAAAAAGGGGGGAAAGAATAGTTGAGCAAAATTACCCAATATATCACAAAACATGATATTACATATAATGTTCCAGATTCCTACTCTGTTCCCTTCTGTGTGAAAAAGCGGCATGGAGGTGCCTTTTCATATCTCTTCTTTGGGATCAAAACTGGTTATTGTAGTTTCGCAGTGTTCAGTTTTGATCATTTTGTTGGTGGTGGTTCTATTTACATTGTTGTTTTCATTTTATGCATTGTTTTCATGGTTCTGCTTATGTTTCTTTTCATTCATTCATGTAAGTTTTCCTAAGCTTCTCTGACTTCTTCATATTCATTGTTTCTTACAGAACAATTATGTTCCATTGCATGCATGTGTCACAATTTCTTTAGCCATGCCCAATCAATGGGCATCTACTTTTTTT
This sequence comes from Pseudocheirus occidentalis, assembly GCA_028646575.1. Classification (NCBI taxonomy): domain Eukaryota; kingdom Metazoa; phylum Chordata; class Mammalia; order Diprotodontia; family Pseudocheiridae; genus Pseudocheirus; species Pseudocheirus occidentalis. The sequence continues at coordinate 52,123,845 of CM053602.1, forward strand.
CAGTTCTTTGCTTCTACCAAAAAAATGTTATAAAGATTATTTTGGCATATATGAGGTCTTTCCTTTTGTAGTCCACCTCCATGGTGTACATGCCTGACAATGAGATCTGTGGATCAAAGGGTATAGACATTTTTAGTCAATTTCTTAGCATAATTCCTAACTGAGGCAGTTAGGTATCACAGTGGATAGAGCCCTGGGCCTAGCATCAGGAAAACCTGAATTCAAATCCAGCCTCAGAAACTTACTAGCTGTGATGCCCTAGGTAAATAAGTCACTTAACTTCTGTTTGTCTCAATTTCCTCAACTGTCAAATGGGGATAATAATAACCCCTACTTCTAAGGTTGTTATGAAGATCATTTGAGATATTTATAAAGTGCTTAGCACAGTGCCTGGTGCATAGTAGGTGCTTAGTAAATACCTGTTCCCTTCTCTTCCCCACAATTCCAAATTGTTTTCTAGAATGGTTAGACCAATTCCCAGTTCTACCAACAAGTGTCATGGTATGCCCATTTTTCTTTCCACAACCCTTCCAACATTAACTGTGGCCATCTTTTGTCATCTTTGGCAATCTCTTGAGTGTAAGGTAAAACCTCAGAGCTGTTTGAGTTTTCATCTCTTGTATTATTAACCATCAAATATATGCTACCATGTGGTCGTTAATAGTTTGCAATTAAACCTTTTGAGAACTGCTTGCTAATGTCCTTTGACCAGTTACTCTTGGGAATGGCTTCTGGTCATGTGCATTTCTCTGGGTTGCCTGTATATCTTGGATATCAGACCTTTATCTGACATGATTGATCCTCAGATTTGTTTCTAGGCATCTGCTTCCCTTCTTATCCTACTTGCCTTAATTTTGTTGATGTAAATGCTTTTCCTTTCGGTAGAATTAAAATTTTCTCTCCTGTTCTTTGTAATCTCCTCTCTCCCTGGTTTGGTTAAGAATTCATTCCTGGGGCAGCTAAGTGGTGCTGCAGTGAATAGAGCAGGAGTCAGAAGGATGTGAGTTCAAATCTTTCTTCAGACACTTGGCACTTAACTAGCTGTGTGACCTTGGGCAAGTCACTTAACCCAATTGCCTTGCCTTCCCCCCTTTAAAAAAAAGAATTCATTCCTTACCTATCCATCACTGGTTTTCTTCTAATTTGGCAGGGAGGGGTACAATTGTAAATATTCTTAAAATAACCTATTTTGAGTTTATTACAGTATATGGAATAAGATGCTGATTTTGTCCTAATTTTGACTATACTTTCCCATCTTCCCAGGAATTCTTGTCAAATGCATTTCTTTCATAGAGAATATTTTCAGGTTTATCAGACACTAAATTATTGAGTTCAATGGGGAGGGCATGTGTGGAGAATAAGCATTTATATAGCATCTACTATGTTCCAGCACTTTACAAACATTAGTATATTTGATCCTGACGACAGTGCTGGGAGGCAGATGATATCATTACTTCCATTTTATAGATCAGGAGACTAAGGCTGAGAGAGTTTAAGAACTTGGCCAGAGTCATGCAGTTAGTATGTGTCTGAGGCTGGATTTGAACTCAGGTCTTCCTGATTCCAGGTCCAGTGTTCTACTTCCATATGATAACAAACCAGTTGGGAATTAACACACATGACCAAGGACCATTTCCCAGTGAATAAGTGGTCAAAAGATATGAATGAACAGTTCTTGTTTAGAAGAAAATTATAAACTGTTAATGACCACATGAAAGTTTGCTCCAAATCACTAGTAATTAGAAAAATGTAGACATAAATATAAGACCAAGAGGCATCTCCAATGGATAAATGATAAAATGATACAAATGGATATTTTGTAAAAGACTTGAAAACTATAAGCTACCATGGGGAGGATTGCACCAAATCACTACAAATAAGAGGAATGTGAATCAAGACATCTCTGAGGTTTTATCTCACACCCAGAAAAATGGCAAAAATGGAAAGATGGAAATGTTCACTGTTGGAGGGGCTATGAGAAAACAGGCTCACTAATAAACTGTTGCTAGAACTGTAAATTGGTCCAAACGTACCAGAGTACAATTTGAAATTATGACTAAAGTGCCCATGTCTTCACTAGGCATGTTCCATATACACCGAAAATATAATGAAGCATCATGTTGTAATGGGTGCAGAGTAAGGATGACCTGGGTTTGAATTCTACCTTTGACATTTACTAACAAACACTTTTCTTAACCTTGCCAGGCCTCATTTTCCTTGATACAGGAATGTAATACGATATAACTGTGTTGTAAGAAATAATGAATGTGAATAATTCCAAAATGTATGGGAAGACATAAGAACAGATGCAGAGTGATGAAAACAGAACCAGGAAAATTGCATATATAATGATTACAACAACATAAATGGGAAAAACTAAAAAATGAAACTAAACCCTATGTATTTATAATCTGGAGAAGAGTGGAGAAAATATATCCCCCTCCCTTCATTGCAGAGGTGGGGGACTGTGGATGTGAAACATTGCATGTTATAGACAGACACGATACATTTCTTACTTTTGCTGAACTGGTGTTTATTTTTTTAATCTCTTATTTCTAAGAATGCTGTGAGGGATGGTTTGCTAAGTAAAGGGTGGAGGAGGGATGTATTCAGAAATGAATGTAATGTGAAAACAAAAGTAAGAATAAGATAAAAAAAATTAAAACCATATAAGCTTAGCAATATATTAACTCCATTTTTCCAAGAAGGAAACTGAGATTTAAAGAAGTGACTTGACTTACTAAATGGCAGAGCTGGGACTTGAACTTAGTTCTTCTGACTTGGGTGGAAAAAATGCAAGCTTTTGGGAAGCTGAATATATGTTAGTCAAGGATGGATAAATGCCTGAAAGTAAGTGAAGACAGTATTACTGCATGGTAAGAAATTACAAAGATGATGCATTAGGAGAAGCATGGGAAGGTTTACATGAACTGATATAAAGTCAACATGACAAGGAAAATAATCTATACTTTGACTATAATGACTAAAAACCCTAAACCTGAATGTTAAGTGATTATAATGACCAAGCTTGGCCCTAGAGAAGAGATATGAGAGTGCACTTCCGTTGCTTCTTTGCAAGGGCAGGGGACTGGTGGCAGAACACTGTATATTATGTGGAACTTGGTTGTTGTGTTAGATAAACTTTTTTCTCTTTCTTTTTAATTCTCTGTTATATAGGATGGCTCTCTGTGAAGCAGAGAATTATACATTAAAAGAAAAGGTATCAATAAAAATTTCATTCAAAAAAGCAAGTGATCTAAGACACTCTTTCCATAGGTATTATGGAAAGAAATAGATTTCTACTTCATATTTATTCAAGTAAGATTTGTCACAGACTCAGTTATGCTTTCAAACTGGACTTAGCAACTCCAGTGGGTCTGGGATCTCATCAATTGGATTATTCCTTCCAATGGTGCAGGTGGTCATCTGGGCATGCCTCCCATCCTCTAGGACTCTTGTCCATGTTTTCCCATCATTTCACCACAGACTGTACTTCAAGCATGCTGGACCAACCCGTGCATATTCACCCCAGAGCTCATCCTCTCTCTGTCTCTCTCTGTCTCTCTCTGTCTCTGTCTCTCTGTCTCTCTGTCTCTCTCTCTGTCTCTCTGTCTCTCTCTCTCTCTGTCTTTCTGTCTCTCTCTCTCTGTCTCTCTCTCTCTCTCTCTCTCTCTCTCACACACAGACACACACACACACACCCCTTCAATTTACTGGTTCTTTCTCTGCTGCTTATAAACTCACACATCTCTTATCCTGAAAAAACCCCTCACTAGACTGTATATCCCTTTAAACTCTCTCTCCTCCCTTTCACAACTAAAAACCAAGAATAAGCTGTTTGTATGCATTACCTCTACTTCCTCTACTCTCAATCACCCCTCCAGACCTCTTCATTCACCTGAAAAAGCTCCCTCCAGTGTTATCAATGATCTCTTAATTACCCAATCTTAAGGATACAGGCTTTCTCTTACCTCTCTGAAGCATTTGCTATTGTTAATCATCCTCTTTTCCTGTATAATCTCTGTGTCTCTGTCTCTGTTTCTCTCTGAATCTCTCTGTCTCTCTTTCTCTGTCTCTCTGTCTCTCTGTGTGTCTGTTTCTGTCTCTGTCTCTGTGTATCTCTCTCAGCTTTCCTCACACTGCTCTCTTGATCTCTCCCCCTACGTGTCTTTCTTCTCAGTCTCTTTCCTTTTGCTGGTTCATCATGCCTGTTGAACCTTCTGTGCAGAGGATGTACCCCCAAGGCTTGATCACTGGCCCCCTTCCATTCTCTCTCTACATTCTCTCTTGTTGTAGTCTTATCTGCTCCCATGGGTTTAGCTTTGATCTCAATGCAGTTGACTTCCAAATCTATCTAATCTCTCTCAAGCTCCAGTGGCACATCTCAAGCTACCTCTTGGACATTTTGAGCTGGATATCCTATAGGCAGCTCAAACTTAATATGTCCAAAATTAAGCTCCTTATCTCCCCGCCCCACCAAGACTACCTCATGTGAACTTACCTGCATTTCTATCCAAGGTGCAGCAGTCCACCTGGTTGTCCAGGATTGCATTGTGGGAGTTGTCCTCACCTTCTCCTCCTAGGGCTCTGGCCCCCACATCCAAGCAGTCGCCTTGGTTTGTTGATTCTATTCCCAGACATCTCTGCTGTCAGTCCCCTTCCTCTTGCATGGCCACCACTTTAATTCAGGATCTTCAAACCTTTTACTTTGATTAATGCACCAAGGTCTCTTTCCAGTGTACTTTCAGGCTCTCTGATGCACTCACCAACCTCACCCATCCCCACTTTTGAACTGAAGCCACCAAGTGCCAAGGCAGACCTTGACTCAGTTGGGAGGGTTTTACTGTGCTCTTTATAGCATTTTTCTACCTCTCTGTCCTCTGCATTGATGTTGCTGCATAAGCTGTCATTGTTTTCCTGGCCTATATTTTCTGGAAATACCAATCCTGCATGAACACTATGATAAAAGCTGGCCAAACGTCTCGTGAATTGATGGAGCATGGAAGAAAGGCAACTTTACCGACTCCCTTCTGTGCTTCTCCTCTCAGACTGGGAGCCAGCTTGGATATGAAGCTGGTGGCTTTGTTGGTTTTTAAAAACCACCAGGCAATTGCTGCTCCCTTTTGGTCCCCTTTCAATTGCTCACTTGGAATTTTTCTATAGATCAGATCGTCCATTGTAGGGAGGGGAGGGGGACTTGATCAGAGGAGACCCTGATCAATGCAGTGAATTTCCCAGTCAAGAGAGGCAGTGGGGCCTAGAGGGTGGAGAGCTGGCCTCAGAACCAGGAAGGCTTGGGTTCCAGTCCTTCCTCTGCGACCCTGGGCAAGTCACTGAAGCAGTGCTGTAGGTTACTCCCTAAGTTTTTTAATTTCGGAGAAGGAGCTGATCTACATTGGTAGGGGAAGTTTGCCATTGGAAGTTCTCTATTGAAATGATCACTATGGAGTCAGTCCTTAACCCTATCTTTAGTCAATCAGATCAGATTACAGGCCACTGCCCTTTGTTTGGTGGCAACTAAGGGGCAGCTTCCCTGAGGTGCAGAGCACACTCCCTGGCTCCTTGTTAGTAGGACATAGGCGACTCTTGAGGTTTGGCTGAGATCCAGGGGCTTGGATTCTTGTCAAAGGAGCCAGCCCACTCCATGGCCTCTAAAAGTGAGCTGGAAGACCAGCTGCTGACTGTCTCCCTCTCACACTTCTCTTGGATGTGGATGGGACACACCAGCATATAGTAGAAGGCACCTGGATTCAGAGCTGGGAGAGATGAAGAGGCCTGCCCCTATGTACAGGTTCCACAGGCTTTCCAGGAACAGTCGATGACAACTTGAAGCAGGCACAGGTGAGGAGAGGGAGACCTGTGTTTGCACATAGCCCCAGAGGGTAGTTCATGGACAGTGGTCCTGAACTTAACCATTTTGTGCAGAAAAGGAGTCATTTTGAATTTCCTGGGTAACAGAATTCCAGATTCTAGCCTTCTAGCTAGAGAAGGAATGTTTCCTGGGCATCATCATCTTTACATCATCATGGGTAGCCCCAAGTTTGGGAGTTTGGAGGTCAGACGTTCTAGAGCTGAGGGTCTTATGTCACAGACTCCTTTGGAAGGCCAGTGAAATCTATAGACCCCTTCTCAGAATCATGTTTTTAAATAATTGAAAGAAATGCTAAATTTCAGTTAGTGGCTAAGGAAAATAAAGATGTCATTTTTTTCTCTCATCCAAGCTCCCAGACCCCCTAAAATCTATCCATGGAACTCCTTACCAGGATGAGGACCCCTCTGAGAGAGAGAAAGAGAGAGAGAGAGAGGGGGGGGGAGAGAGAGACTTCTTGATGTAGTATGCTCCTAGGAGAAAAGGACAGTGGCCTATTTGGAGAGAAAAGTCAGTGAGTTATTTGAACAGTGCAGGTCTGTTGGGAGAGGGATGGCTCATTAGAGTGCTTCCAAAGTCTGTTTACCTTTCAGGAAGGCTCTAGTCTAAAGCATCAGGCAGAACATTCAGTCTTGGAAGCGGGGGAAGACTTTGTCAGCCAGTGTAGGAGAGAGGGAACAGAACATCAAAGGGCTGCCCTAATAGCAGGTTGGGTTCAGTTCGATTCTGAAGAGAGCTGATGGACTCTGGAGTGCCCTGAGTGTTTCTCTATCTGCTTTTCTGCCCCTTTTGTCCTCTCTATATTACTTATGTCCCTTCTATCTTCTTTGTTTTCTGTGGAGTGAAATAAATGTTGTCTTGTACTTGATATAGATTTGGAACCCTGAGTGCTTGTCTGGGAACCGGGAACATCTTTTACCTGCATTTGGAGAGACCTAGATATGAGCTATACTTGAGCTTGATTTTAGAGATTTCCCGGAGTCACTCCAGATGAGACAAAGAACCAAAAAGCCATTTAGATTCATCTCAAAAAAATGGACCTGGTCTGTGTGTTGTCAGGGGCCTTGGGCCCACCATGGGAGTGAGTCCCTTCCTGGAAACAATAGAAGTAATGCTTTTCATTTTAAGACATGTTTAATTTGTTGAATCACGCTATCGACCTGACTGAATTGGTATTCTTGTACCGTATATTGGAGGCAGTTGTTTCCAATGAGGAAATCTAGTATCTTATATTTTTTGACTTTACAAACTTCAAGTCAGTGAAAATGGAGGATTGGATTAGTCAGGAAGCTACAGCTCACTGGCCCAATGAGGCCAGCAGCCTGTTTTTGTAGGCCCAAGAACTAAGCATGCTTTTACATTTTTAAATACAGTAAAATTCTTTTTCAAAATATAAAACCCATGCTTAGCTTGAGGGCCATACATACAAAAGTGGGCTACCCTTGGGGGCCCTAATTTGCTGATTTTTGGACCAGGTCATCCATCCTGAAGGCTTCTCTCCTAACATTCTGGCTTCTAAAGGAGGCGCTTCTATCTCTAACAGCTCTATGGTCTGACCCAGCCCCACATGATCTGATTCCCAATACTGACCTGCATTTCTACTTTTCTCCTTCTGCTAATTCCTTCATTTCTAATTAATATCTAATAATTTCTAACTACTTTCTGATACCCATTAGACAAAGGGTAGAAATTACTCCATTAACTGCCATGATTGTTGTCTAAGCATCAGTGAAACAGAGTAACATGAATCTTCAGGCCACTTGTTCTGATTTTTGATACCCAGCACACCAATTTTATAAGAACCAAAGTCCAGACTCTGCTGTTTCCTTGGTTCCTTCAAAACTCAATTCAAATATCCCATTTGATAGGAGGCCTTTTCTATTTCTCCCAAGTTCTAAGATCTTCCCCCAAATTACCTTGTCTTTCATCTATCAGTCTGTCTATCTATCTATCTATCTATCTATCTATCTATTTATCTATCTATCTATCTATCTATCTATCTATCTATCTATCTCCACACATACATATACGTATATACACACACGTATATATGTGTTGTAAAACACTGGTCTTAGAGCCAGAAAGATCTGGGTTCAAATCCCTCTTCTAACATGTGCTGACTGTATGACCCTGGACAAATCACTTAACCTCTTAGTGCACCAGGCTGTTCTAGAAGGAGCAGAGAAGGTGCTGCCCTCACAGGTCCAGGTTTAACCTCTCAGTGTGGTTCAAGACATAGAACCTGTGCTTCAGAAATGCCTAATGGCTGATGGATTGGCTGGCCAGGGATTATCAGGGAAGGTATTTTGTGGGAGGGACTTCTGTGGCTTAGTTTGCACTCTTACCTCCTGGGACTAAAAAGTCACATTGAAATCTACTTTCAATCCTGTATCTGATTTATGTAGAGGTTAATTTGGGTGCTTTTTTCTCCCCACCCAAAACAAAATGGAAAAAAAAAGTTCTGGAAAAAGAGAAGTGAAATGTACATGATAGCGGTAAATAATGATAAGAATCTTCGTATTTCTGTAGCCTTTTATTAATATGTGGCACCCTGGGGAAAAACGGCTTTGGAGTCAAATAGCATTTTTGTGTTTACATGGGCCTCCCTGGTCCTCAGTTTCTCAGTCTTTCAAATGAGTTTGGACCAGATGCTGGCTAAGGGCCTTTCTGTCCCTGACATTATGTTATTCTATGATTTATTTGCCCAAGGTCATACAGGCAATGAGTGACCAGACTGAGAGAAAACCCAAATGGGCTGGCGCCAAGCAATGTTATCTTTCCAACTCCATATTGCTCATGATATATCATGGTTATTTGATGGTAACTAGAATTATCCAGTTTTCAATAATTTTACCCAGGTTAGAATAAGGGGAGTTTTCTTATATAAGAGTAAAAGTAAAATCTAAAGATTTTTTTTCTAATCCATTTTTAATAACAAAAAAATTATACTTCTGATTTAGATTGCCAAAAGACTTAGACATGGAGTCTAAGTTCCAAGAATCTTTCCAGTTTGACATTCCAGGTTGAGAAGTTCTTCCCAGTTCTGATGTTTTTTTGTTCTAAAGCCCTTCCCAGCTCTGACATTCCTAGTTCTAAGGTCCCTCCCAGCTCTGACATCCTCTGTTCTAAGGTCCCTCCCAGCTCTGACATCCCCTGTTCTAAGGACCCTCCTAGCTCTGACATTCTCTGTTCTAAGGGCCCTCCAATTCTGACATTCTATGTCAGAAGGCCCACCTAGCTCCACATCCCTCAAAGGTTTGACCTTTTGTATTCTGTTAGCCATAGGTAAGCAAATGTGCAAATTGAGTATGAATACATCTTCTTGCCCTCTTGAGATGATGAAAGGATTAAAGTCATATGTATAAAGCTCATTGGGAATAAGTAGCTATTTAAGCATAATGTGTTGTTGGTATTTTGAACTATAATCTATTGGCATTTAACTGAGGGGAAGGAAAGAAGGTGTGTGAGGAGCTAATTACTTGTTTATCCCCATGCCACATATTTGCTTCAGGCTCTTCTTACCAGCCTCCTCCTTCTCCCCTCCCTCCCTGTCTCTTTTCACCCTCTCTCACAAGATGGAGAAGGCTGAAGGTAGAGGGTTTATCTCAGGGTTATCTCCCTCCCTCGGTAAAGTGGCTGGTTGCTGTCCCAAGGTGTCATAGCAACAAAACAGAATGCAATATTAGTGGAGACTGTAGTGCTGGGACTGCTTAGTGATAATAGTAGGAGAAAACCAGTAGCTTCTGGGAAATGCAGGAGTTGGATGGAAAGCAGCCCTAGTTCCACAGGGTTCTTAGATGAATGGGCTATGAAAGAGGCTAAGCCTTTTAGAGTCAGTCTAGTCACCTTAACTAAACTTAATCTAGTCCTAATGAAGGCATTCGAATCATGATGTCCAAACATCATGGCCAGATGAGACAACAGTACAGCCAATGTCAGTGCTAGGAGGGGCCTCCTAAATCAGAATGCGGCTCCCTCTTTTTATTGAAGAGATTAAACGGTGGGATTTTTATTTTGTTAAACCACGTTCCTGTTCTCTGGAAAATAAACTTAGCTGATTTAGAGAAGAGACTCATGGACTTCATTTTATCCTGGCTTGACAGTCAGAGAAGGAAACAGAGGCACAGAAAATCAAAATGGCTTGCCTCAGGGCACAGATTGGATCTTAGCTCAAAGTTCATCTAGTCCTGCCCCCTCATTTTGCAGAGGAAGAAACTGAAGCTGAGTGCAAAAAAGGGCCATACCCCAAATCAAATAGATCCTCATATTCTTCTGTGTGACAACCTACAAGTTGGATTAAGTGCTCTCTGTAGTTCCTTCCAACTCTGAAATTATGGGCCTCGTGTCTTCTCTCTCAATCAATAAGCAGCTATTTCTTGTCCACCTTCTATGAGTCTATTTTGGCTTATATGTGTGGACAAATCCTGGGAGATAAGGCTGGAAAGCTAGGACCATATTGTAGAGAGCTTCAAATGCCAAGCTAAGACATTGGAACTTTATCGTAGAGGCAGTAGGGAGCTCCTGAAGGTTTGCCATGATTAAAACTGTGCTTCATGAAGATTAATGAAGATTAATTTGATAGCATGTATGGAAATAATTGGACAGAGAGAGAATAGGTATGAAATCATGTAGGAGGCCTTAGCCACGGTTCAGGAGAAGGGTATATGAGGGACTGCACAAGTAAAGGGAGTAGAAAGGAAAGGACAGAAGTGAGAGATGTTGAAGAAATAGAAGGGATGTGATTTGGTAACTGACAGATTGGTTATGGCTGAACATGGGTGAAGGAGGACGACCCAGGTTTGAATCCCAGCTCTGCCACTTATTACCCTGTGACCTTAGGCAAGTCACTTCCTTGCCTGGGCCTCAGTTTCTTCCTCTGTAAAATGGGGGGGGGGGTTAGACCAGATGACCTCTAAATACATCTAAATCTGTGCTCCTATGACCTCTAATTCAGACGTGCTATCAACATTGGCAGCCCAAACGAGTAGGAAAGTGGGGTTGCCGTCATCAGAAATGGGATGGGGACAGCGATGAGAGAACTAGGAGGTTGTAGAGACAGAAATGATGGAAGTTGTGCCCTTGGTAGGATTTGATTGGTCAGAGATGACTATGGTTTGGAGCCTGGGCAATACAAAGGTCATAAATGAGGAAGTTAGGAAGAACAAGTTTGGGAAGGGAGATGATGAGTTTGGTTTAGGATGAGCTTAGCACACCTTGAAGTGCCCAGCAGGCCATTAGGATTGTCAGAAGGCCCCTTTCTGGGCCATGACTAGCGACTCCTTCACAGAGAAGTGGTCTCCAAGTAGGTGATAGTTGAGATTGTGAAAGTAAATGGAGGGAGAATGTATATAGGGAAAGGGTGGAAAATAGAGGCAAGGTAGAAAAGGGCCTTAAATGCCAGGTGAAGTGTTTGGCCTGTAGGAAATAGGGATCCACTGAAAGACTGTGAGCTGGAGAGGGACATGATCAGAGCTGGGTAGCTTAGGAAACCTGGTCATGCAGCATGTATAGGACACATTGGCAGGGGGAGAGTCTAGAGGCAGGGAGACCGGTTAAGAGGCTGTCCCAGTAGCCCTAGCAAGGGGCGATGCAAATCCATCCTGGATTGGTGGCACAATGAAGTAAAAGGGTCCTAATCTTGAAGGCCATAGACCTGTTGCCATTTACTAACTACCCATGTGCCATGCTCTTCCATGGACCTTCCACCTCTAATGCCAGATCTTCCACTTCCTGGCTGTGTGAACCTGATCAAGTTGCTTCCCCTCACTCAATCTCAGTTTCCCTATGGTGCGATGGGGCTAATAATCCTTGTGTACATCTCCTAGGATTGTGGTTGTGAAAAAATGGCTTTGGAAACAGAGAAATGGGAGCTTGTGCCATCAAGGTGTTAAATCTGTAAGTAAGAAAAGGCCTGAGATGATCACAGAGGAGGTATTTCTTATTTCCTGTGTTGTTAAAGCTCATTGTACACTTTATTTTACCCCCTTCATTTTATAGCAAATGAGGTAAGAGAAAATGCAATGAGCTGATTTGGCTGTAGTCACTCTCTTCCTTCACACTTCTGTTGACACAGCTGCTTTGGCCTGACCTGGAGAGAAAAGAGGCCTCTAGGCCACTTGACTATGTTGGTAACCTGGTGTAACTGAGTGGGGAGCAGAGCAGAAGAGTGCCCCCCCAACCCCTTCTCACCTGACAGCTGCTCCCTGCTGCTGTGATGTCCCTATTCGCCCCAGTGCTTTTGGAACTTGGAGAGCAAGAAAGGGTCATTGTGAGGGGAAAGATGAAAAGATTTGTGGATCAAGTCAGTAGGGGCAAGGGTGGGGATGGGAATGTGCACATGTGATGTTGGTAGAGTGGAAAAGCACCACCCTTATTAAATCAGAAGACAGTCCCAACTCGGCTGCACTCCCTAGGTGATCTTGACCAAGTCCCCACCCTCTCCTGGTCTCAGTTTCCTATTTTCAGCAGTAGAGCTTATGATATTTGTCTGCTCTCCTTCACAGGGGATTTGTGAATTTCCCTATGTGTAAAATGAAAAGGTGAGACTTAACACGTTCTGCTATTTCTTCCAGTTCTGAAATCCTATCACTCTACGAGGAGGCAGGCACTGTGGGGTAATGCCATCACCTTCCTTGAGCCTCAGTTTCCTCCTCTGTAAAATTATTCAAAAGTGATGCCAACATCACAAAAGTGATTGGGTGAATGGAGTTGCCATTAACGGATAGAGGCTGGTGATGGTGGGACTGTCAAGGAAGTAGCAGATTAGGGAAATGGAAAGTTGTAGAATCCACAGGACTTGGGCAACTTGGGCCATAGGCGAGGAGGAATTGAAGATTCCTAGAGGCTTGTAGAAAGAGCACTGGTCCAGAAGTCTTGAGCCTTATAATTGAATCCCAGCTCTGCCACCTCCTGGACATAGGGCCCTGGGGAAGTCACTTCCTTCTCTGCTTCCCAGTTTCCTCCTCTGTACCACAGGGTAACACTTATCCTGCCTACCTTTCCAGCTATTGCAAAGTTGCTAACGTCCTAGGAAAGATGATTGCTGAGTCCCTTTCAGTGAGCCTTGAAAGAGTGTGGAGACTTTGGAGAGATACCATAAGATTGGAAATAGGAAAATATCCCCTCAAGGGAGGGAAACTACAAGTCAATGAGCTTACTTACACTCTCAATCAAATTATAAAATATTAGAGATCTAACCATCCAGTACCCATCTAGAAAAGGAAAGTTACATTTTGGCTTCAGTCAGAACATATCCTGCCATGCTAACCTCATTCCTTTTTTGAACCACAGATTGATAGATGAGCAGACTGGTATGGGTCTAATTTACCTAGATTTTAGCCAAGTATTTGACAAAATCACCTCTGCCAGACTTATCGAAAAGATGGAAGCTAGGCCGGGTTAGAACTGCTTGAATGGCTGGACCCAAAGGGTAATCCTTAATGGTTTGTTCAATGTAAGTTTGGAAGAAGTTCCCAGCCTTAGGCATCTTTGTTTAGTCCAATGCTCTGTAATATTTTTAGCAAGGGAACAGCTGGCATGATTTTCTTTTTTTTAAATTTGTACTGGCACAATGGCTAAAAGTCAGTCAAAAAAAACCCTACAACCCAACAACAACAACCAAACCAATGATCTTATTGGGCCAAATCAAGGATGTATGATTTTGGTGGAGTGGGAATTTCCTCCACCAACACAGCTCTAGATTTATCTATAATTTAAAGTCTTAGGAAGTAGCCTGAAGCTCATAGGAAGTTCACCAACTTGTTCACGGTCACATAGCTAGTTAGTGCATAAGAAGTGGAATGGGACCTCAAGGCAGCCTAGCTCCAAAAAGGAGGTGATTCTTTCCACCATGAAAGTCTTAGGTTTGAATTGAAGAAATCAATTCACAAGTAAGAGGTGGAGGGGAGATGACTTGACACCAGCTCATATGAAGAAGATCTGGGGTTTTAGTGATGAGCAAGCCTGTGAGGCCATACGACAATATGGCCACCAAGGAAGCCAGAGTGGGAAGAGGGGCTGTGTCCAGGAAGGCTGAGGGAGCTTTTAGTCCTACTGGCCTCTGCTTGGTCAGAACTACCTCAAGAGTATCACATTCATTTTTGTGGCACCACATTTCCCTTCCCTGGTGATCTTCACAAGAACATTGAACGACCACTTGTTGATATCATCAGAAAAGGGATTCTTGGTCAGGTGGGTAGTGGACTAGATGACCTCTGAGGTTTCTTCCAGCTCCAAGATTCTATGAAGAATCATGGAAATGTGAGTTCTTTGCTTCACTTATGTGGATTTTTCCCTGAGGCAGACCCCCAAACTTCCTATACTATAGTAAATAGTTCTCTGAGCTACAGTAGCCCAAACCATCCCAAATCTCTTGGTAAGCTTTCTGATAATGAGCCTCTCTGAAAAAGGTCTCCCACATGGGAGGCACTGAGTGCCTCCATTGATCCATTTTGATCCATTGATCAAAAGATTCTAAATTTAGAGCTGGCAGGGCCCTCCAAGGCCATCAGTGCTTCATTTTACAGGGGAGGAAACTGAGCCCCCAAGAAGTGAAGGGACTTGTCTAAGGTTACACATAGGATCCTAGAGCTTTGTTTTACAGAGGGGGAAACTGAGGCCTGGCAAAGAGAAGTGACTTGTTCTGAGCCCCAAAGGTAGTAAACATCAGAAGCACTGAATTAACTAGCCTGGTCCTTGAACTTGGTAGGAACTTCCAGAGCTCCTGCCCTATTGGTATCGTCTTCCAGAGTCACCTTTATGCCATGGAGCAGCATCAGACTCGCTTTTATTTTCTCCATCAAATAATGTGGTGATAGCACTCTGTAGCCCAAAACATTTCTGTTATCATTCTGTACTTACTTTCTAAATTATTTTTATTGCTGGTGTTGCTAACTCTCCCCACACATAAAACGCCCTGGCTGGGTTAACATGACTGTGTTGATGTGCTCCTGCTGCTGCCTGACATTCTTTATCCTTAATGTTAAGGGAACTGAAGCACTCACTGCTCTCAACGAGATCAAACTCAGATCTACCCAATTGAAGATGTTAAATAGGGAAAAATTCATTACCACCTAAATTATTAGTTATCAGAGATGTCTTGCATTGAAAAACAGACTTTCACAAATTCTGTTTCAGAGATGATTCACTGGTTATAATCTATAGCTGAGCAGCCATTGAACTGGAAGAAAGGAGCCGACATGATCCTTCTGTGCGCATTAGCACAAGTCTACAAGAAATGAGGCAAAAGAAAAATGAGATTTTTCCACCACAATTTCATGTTCATCTTAACACCAAAGACTTCTTCCTAACCTGACTTTCTTGCTCTGACAAATGTTGTAGGCTGCAGCCCTTTCTCCACTTGATACTATGTGTTGGCATATTTTTAAGGCTCACAGATCTCATGATAATGTGGTTGATTATATACTGGTCACAGTGCTGATCACCTTGAATAAATTCATTTTCTGGCCAATGAATATTAGCCAGAAAAACCTTATTTCAAAAAGTATTTCTAAAGTATGTCAGTGTATTTCCCTGCCTTAGTAAATATAGTATTAGGGAACCTAATTGAAACTTACCTTAAAGACTTACCTTAAAGGCTGGGTACTATAGTGAGAAGAGAATAAGAATTCACTCGAAAGACCTGGATTCACATTCTCACTTTCCCCTGAGTCTCTTCATCTGTAAGAGAAAGAGGTTGGACTAGATAATTATGAAGAGCCCTGCCAGTTCTAAATCGCGTGATCTGATGCTCTGACAGTGCCTCAAAATCATTGCTCTGAACTTTGTCCATTCACTTAAAAAACATCTATTGAGCACCATATGCTCAGTAGAAGTGAGGCCCAGTGCTGAGGGTGAGAGGAGATGCCAAGATGAGTCACGCAGTTGTTGTCATCAAAGTTACAGTCTAGAAGAGAGGGCTAAAGGGAGGATGCAGATAGCTCGAATACAAAGTCGGTTGGCCAGATGCCTGTTGTGTAAAAGCAGTGGAGTGGCAGAGGAGGGAGAGCCCCTGTCTGCTAGGGAGGGGATGAGTTGAAACTGCAATTGGGCTTTAAAGGATGGGAAGGTTGTCCATGGGTTGAAAGGGTCCAGAGCAGGAGAGGGGCAAAGAACAGTTGACAAGAGTCAAGTCTGAAGAAAAGGGTCAGTGCATAAGAGTGAAAAGTGTGAAATAATGGTTTTTCTTTTCTTTCCTTTTTGTGAATAGTATTTTATATTTTTCCAATTCCATGTAAAGATAGTTTTTGACATTCATTTTTTATAAGATCTTGGGTTCCAATTTTTTCTCCCTCCTTCCCTCCCCTCCCTTCTCCCCCAAGACAGCAAACAATCTGATAGAGGTTATACATGTGCAATCATGTAAACATATTTCCACATTAGTCATGTTGTGAAAGAAGAAACAGAAAGGGGAAAAAACACATAAAACCAAAAAAAAGTGAAAATAGTATGCTTAGATCTGCATTCAGACTCCATGGTTCTTTCTCTGGAGGTGGATAGCATTTTCCATCATGAGTCTTTTAGAATTATCTTAGACAGGGGTGAGGAACTTGTGGCCTTGAGGCCACATGTGACCTTCTAGGTCCTCAGGTGCTGCCTGAGTTCAAGTTTTACAGACCAAATCCTTTAAGTGGATTTGTTCTGTGAAGTTTGAATTCAGTCAAAGGGTCACCCTTGAGGACCTAAAGGGGATCTGTTCTGTGAAGTTGGGATTCAGCCAAAGAACAGAACTTGAGGACCTAGAGGGCAGCAGGTTCCCCACCCCACCCCCCACACTGCTGAGTCAGTCGTTGCTGATCAAGTGTGAGATAATGTTAAACAGGTAGGTTGGAACCAGATTGTGAAGGGCCTAATTTTAAAATTTACCAGGATGAAAGTTTGAGGTAAGAGGGGGCCACAGAAGGTTTCTGAGTAGAGGAGTAGTGACTCAGGGTAGCACATTCGAAAACCAGCTTAACAAATCAATTATGTACCTCCTAAGATTATAGAGAACCTTTAATAACTGCCTGAGGAGTCTGAACATTACTTTGTGGGTAACAGGCAGCCAGCCACTGGAGAGTTTTCCATCAGGGCCTTCCTTGCCTTGAGTCTTGGGAGAGAACTCAAACTACCCCCCACCCAACCCATTTAAAAAAAGCCATTTGTTTCTCACTTAAAGCACCAATCTTTCCAGGGCCAAGCAAACTCTATGGTACAGGTGATGAGTAGAAGAGACAAACTAGGGGAAAGCACAAATCAGCACAGGATGAGGTCATCATGGCTGCCTCCTTGGGCTAGCAGGACCTTGACATAGAGGTACAGAAGGCAGTCCAGCTGGTAGGGGAAGGTGGATGAATGAGTCTGCAGAATGGAGGATGGTGAGGAGCTGGATGAAGGATAGAAAACTTGTTTATAAAATGACCACCTTGGCCTTGATCTCTAAGTGACCTTCCAGTCCTAAAGCTGACGATTTTCTGAAGGTCAGGTCTGCCAAATTTGACCTTTCTCCTGTAGGTCCTGGGGAATCATGAAAGATTGTTGAGCAGAGCAGTGACAGCATCTAAACCATTCTTAAGGAAGGCTAATCTGGCAGCAGGGTGCAGGATGCATTGGAGGGGAAAGACTAGAGACATGGAGGCCAGGTAGGAAGTTAGTCTAGCAGCACAGGCTAGAAGAGTTGAGCTGGAACTGACAGGGTGGCAGCATGAGAAGGAAGTGGGAAGGCTTGGGGCGGAGCCAAAATGGCAGAGAGAAGACAGGAAGTGGGAGGGTTTATTTTCTAGGCATTTGCCTTTCTCCTCAAAGTGAAATGCTGGAGGGAAGGAGGGATTCTGGGTAACTGGGGGTTCTTCTGCCTTATGTTAGGCAATAAAGTTAAACAGACAATGAGAGCCTGTTACTCTTCCTGGTTTGGGTTACCATATGAGAGAAGACCCTTTGTAATCTCCTAGACATAGAAGGTAAATCCAGTGTCCAGAAAAAGGAAACTTTCACCACGATCAATTTTTGAGAAAGAACAACTCATCAGCTAGCATTTAATAAGTGCTTACTGTATCCTAGGCCCTGTGCTAGGTGCTAGGGGAATGGCGGTCCTGGGATTTCTTTGGTATAGAGAATTCCCACATGAGGGGACGTCCCCAACCAACACAGGTGGGAGCCTTCTTAGAGTTACTTGGAGTGTTGAGAGGTTCAGGTGCCCAGTCCAAGGTCCCACAGTCAGGGTGTGTCCGAGGTAAGCAGGGCTTCCTGCCTCTGAGGCTGAAGTTTGCTGTATTCTCTATCCCTGAGAATACAGAAATTCAAATGAAACTATCTGGGCCCTTGAAGTAGTACTCACATTCTGATGGAACTCTGGACTTGCCACCCAAAAAAATTAGTGGTAGTAAATTAAGTAAAGATGGCATTTAAATTTGGAATTTGAATTTATATGACTGTGGATCAAGCTTGGTAATATTTTCATTGGTTATATTTAGAGTCAGGAGACCTTCCTTGGAATCCCAATTCTTTTGAGTTGAGTTGTTTTTCACTTGTGTCCTACTCCTCACGAACCCATTTGGGGTTGTCTTGGCAAAGATACTGAAGTGGTTTACCATTTCCTTCTCTAGCCCATTTTCCAGATGAGGAAACTGAGGCTACCAAGGTTCAGTGACTTGCCTAAGGTCAACCATTTAGTAAATGTCTGAGGCCAGATTTGAATTCAGGAAGAGGAACCTTCCTGCCTCCAGGCCTGGTGCTCTGTCTACTACAGTGCCACCTCGAGGTGCCTATCCCAATTCTACTATTATTATACCTGTGCAACCTTGAGAAAGGTGCTCTTAGTTTCCCCCTCTAAAAAATTAGGAAATTGGATTAGATGTTTTCTAAAATTCTTTCCACAAATTTATTAAATGAATGTAATAAGTATTTTTTTAAAGAGAAAAAAGAAATATTTTTTGCATGATTTCACATGTGTAAGCGATAGCACATTTCTTGCCTTCTCAATGGGTGGAAGAGGGGCAGATAAAGGGAGAGAATTCAGAAGGCAACATTTTTTTTAAATGAACATTAAAAATAAATAAATAATGGGTTTGTTTTTTTTTTTAAGATTAAAACTCTTTCCAGATTTAAAACCTAAGAACCCTGTTTGATATGTTGGTTCAAGTCCAGGCTCTGATATTTTGTGGTCCTCAGGAAGTCACTTCCCCACTCTGGGCCTATTTCTACATTTATAAAATGGGCATAAAAATATGAGTATTAGCTATTGTAAAAATTCAATCAGGTGACATAAGCATAGTAAATTAAGGAACACTATGCCGGTAGGAGTTGTTACTAGATGATACAGAGGTATGAAGGAGTCTGAGGAAGAAATCATAGACAAAGATGATTTACCCTTTCAAGTTGTTTGTAAGTGTTCCAAAGCTAGTAAGACCAGGCAGATTGAAAAGTCACCTTTTGTTATTGAAAGTGAAATTAATTACTTGTTGAATACATTATGGGTATCTTTGTTCTCAGGTATTCTAGTTACTTATTTAGCATAAATGCCTTTCCAGGAAAAGAACTGATTCATTATTGTTTTAACCTCAGAAGAGTTTGCAAGAATGAAGAAATGTCATAACCAGAGCCTCAAGTTGTAGAACTATCAGAAGACTCCGTGGTATAAAAGCAATTACATAAAATCATGGGCATTAGTGCTCCAAAGACATTGTTTTTCCTCTTAGTAATGACTATCGTGCAAAATCGGCTTCTCCAAACCAGTGCCAGCCAGGAGCTCCAGGCAAATGTCTGAAGGCAGCCTCGGCCCCTGGGCCTGGGGTGACTCACCAGAAGCTGCTGTAACCCAGCTCACTGGTTGGCCAGAAGCCACAAATACTGCCAGGCTCTGGTGGCTCTGATCATTCTGATCAACTTGAATTGATGCAATGGCTTGGGGAATGAGTATGTCACAGGCTTTGAGCATATGGGGCTCAAGGAGCCTGCTAGAAAGAATAAACAGAGAATGACAGAACAGAGGTGGAAGGAATTGTAAGCCATCCAACCTGGGGGCCATGAGAATAGAGAATGTCCAACTTGGGGTGGAGGTGGGGCTTGTAAGGGACAATGTGACAGTGTCAGAACTGGGAGGGCCTTAGAACAGGGACTGTCAGAGCTGGGGAAGACCTTAGAACAAAGAATGGTCCAAGCTCATCCCAGTCCTAAATTCTTCTGATGAAAAAGTGAAACCTAGAGCAGGAAAGTGCCCTGTCTAAATCCCACAGCATTTTCTGGAAAAGAGCTGAGGCTCAGCCCAGTAGGGTTGTTCACTGGAGCTCCCCAGGTGCTTTCTGCTGGCCATGCCTAAACCCCTCTCCACCGTACCATCTCCTCATCCCCCTACAACCCCACTCCCACCCCCAATTTCCCTCATCTGTTCCCCCACCCTACCTCCAGGACCCAGGCAGGTGGGTAACCCTAATTTAATAATTTTGTAATGTATTTGCATAGCACTTTCTAAGTCACATCATTGCCCTCTCAGGATATCCTTACAGATGATATATAATTACAAAGATTATTACCCCCCCTCCTTTTTATTAAACTAGAGATGTGATCTCATTGCTATTAGAGAACTCTGGGTGAGAAAGTACCCTCTCCCAAAGCAGATCAGTCCTTGTTCTACAGCTACTAGGCTTAAGGAGTAGCCTGGGATCACTGAGGAGGCAAGTGACTTGCCCAGAGTCACACAACTAACTAGTTACAGTTAGGACTTGAATCCAGGACCTTCTGAGCTGGAGACCAATTTTTTTTTTTAATTTTATTGACTTGTTTGTTTACTTTTAGGTTACAAGATTCAGTTCCAGAGTCTCTTGAGTTTCAGATTTTTCTCCCCTTCCTCTCCAACCCCCCCCCCCC
>CM053602.1:52145054-52168246 GCA_028646575.1 Pseudocheirus occidentalis
ATCTCCTTCCCATTTCTTGTAGCACAATAATATTCCATCACATTCATATACCATAACTTGTTCAGCCATTCCCCAATTGATGGGCATCCCTTAAATTTCCAGTTTTTTGCCACCACAAAGAGAGCTGCAATAAATACTTTTGTATGGAGACCAATTCTTTATCTACTACACCAAATTGCCTCTCTACTCTCATTTTACAGATGAAGAAACTGAGGTGAAGAGACATTGAAAAGGTAGAGAGCATCCAGAGGAAGGCAGGCAGGAGCAATCAATCAGTAGACATTCATTAGACACCTACAGTGTAGGAAGTTCATGCCATGTCCCGACCAGTTGAAGAAACTGAGGAGGTTTGGCCTGGAGAAGAGACTGGAGGAAGGGGAGGACTGAGTAAAGTGCACAATAGAATTTGAAAGACTAAGCTTAAAATGAAAAGAGAATGAAATTAAAAAGAAAAGAAAGAATTTGAAAGACTGTCCTGTGGGGGAGGGCAGAAGCAGGAGCTGTGGGCAGAAGGGGCAGAAAAGCAATTTTGAAGTCTGAAGAAACTTCCTAACAGTGCAAGCTGTCTAAAAGTAGAGGGGGCTGCCTTGAGAAGCGGATGGCTTCTCCTTCCCTGGAGGTCTCCAAGCAGAGGTTGACTGATCCCTTGCTCGGTACATTGGACAGGGCCAGATGGCTCTGGAGGTCCCTGATTCTGCAAAGGCAGGATGGAGTGCTAAGGGCATAGAATGCTGGGGTTTAGTCAGGAAGATCTAGGGCCAAGCCTTTGACTGGAGGCTGTGTGCCCTCCAATCCTCAATTTCCTCATCTGAAAAATGGAAGTCATAATACCTCTGGTGCTTCCTTCATGGGGCTATTATGAAACTTCAATAGGATAATGGATATGGCATACTTTGTAAGCAGCTCAGTTATTGTTATGGCCAGGGGCAGGGGGGAGTGATCACACTAGAGCACAGCGAGAATCCAAAAGGATGGACCAGATCTAATAAAATGGAATTCAGTAGGAAAAAGTGTAAAGTCTACCCCAGAATCAGCTTTGCATGTATAAGATGGGGGCAGTTGGTTTGAAAAGGATCTGGAGGTTTAAGTGGACTGCAGACCCGATACAGGTCAGCAGTGTGATATAGCAGTAAAGAAGACAAAAGCAATCTTAGGCTGTATGAAGAGGAGATAAATTTTCCAGGATTAAGGTGGTGATGGTCCCATAGTCCTCTGCCTTCTCAGACCTTATCTAGAAGATTGGGTTCAGTTGTGGAAACCACAGGTTAAGAAAGACATTGATCAGCTGGAGTGCATCCAGAGAAAGGCAACCGGCATGGTTAAGGGCCTTCCTTGGTCTATGACATATGAGGTTGGTTGAAGTAACTGGGTATATTTAGCCTGGGGAAAGGAAAATTCAGGGGCAACATGATAGCTGTGTTCAAGCGTTTGAAGGGCTGTCATGTGAAGGAGGGATTAGCCTGGTTCTGGTGGCCCCAGAGGGCGTTACTAGGAGCAAGGGGTAGAAGGTGCTGAGGTCGGGAAAGAGCAGCTGGAGAATCTGAGCTGGCCCCAGATGGAATTGCCTGCCTCGAGAGGTGGTGGCTTCACCCTCCCTGGAAGTCTTCAGGCAGAGGCTGGACAACCACTTTTGGGGTATGTTGTCGTGGGATTTCCTTTTGTGGATGGTTTGGACTATTTTGCTTTCAGCTTTTGAATCCTAGGATTGTGCAATTGGGGGATTATTCCTATTATTGAGTGCCTTACTCAAGGTCACACAGCTAGTAAGTAACACGTCCTGGCTGGAGACCTTTCGGACTCAAAATCAAATGTATTTCCCATAAGACAGTGCCTTGGGGCTCTGTATTTCAGACCAGCACTACTTTGGAAGTACTGACTCACAGAATCAGAGAATATCAAAGTTTGAAGTGACCTTAAAGGTCATCAAATCCTATCCCTTTCATTTTACAGATGGGGAAACTGAGGCCCAGATGAGGGAAATGTCATGCCCAAAGTCATTAGCTCATAGAGCTCGGACTAAAATGACGATCAAGTCTGATCTTCTTATATCACAGAGGAAGAACCTAAGAACCAGGAGGTGGAGGGAGTGGCTTGCCCAAGATTATACAGCTACTATGTAAAGAACAGGTCTTCTAACTTCAAATATCCTGCCCTTTTTTGCAGCAATTCCTTCATGATCCCAAACGTAACCTCCGGGATTTGCTGGGAATTGTTCACATTTGGTCGAGAAACCACCAAATATATGGAGGAGACCTAAGCAGTCAGCTAACCCCAAGCTGTTCTGATTGGGACCTCTTTCATTTTAATGAGCCCTGTACCCTGTCAGGGTCCCCTACCCCAGTCACAAGGCCATTCCCATCAGCTACTTTCTGGTCCTCTTGGGAATGATCAGAATTGTTTCAGTTCTTGTGGCCTGTGAGCAGGATAGTACTTTTTCCTCTTCTCCTCCACCAGAGACAAGATAAAGCTTTGAAAATGCCACTGCTTCCATCTATGCAGCATTTAGTAAGTACCTATTGTGTACTAGGTACTGCACTAAGTGCTGGGGACTTAATAATTTTACCACCAGATCCCCAGTTAAATATGGTGCAAGGCAGAGCATGATAAGGTCAGAGGGAAGATTCAGGAGACTACTGGAAGAAATCTGAGGACATGAACTAGAGTTCCAGCACTACCACTTACTAGCTATGTGAGCAAGCCACTTCTGTCTTTGTGCCTGTAAAATTAAGCTAATGATATTTAGTGGCATGGTCAGAAGTAGAGAATGAGCCAGCCTTGGTCAGGAAGATCTAGGTTCAAATTCTACCTTTGACCCATGCTGTTTGTGTGACCCTGGGCAAGTCACTTAACCTATTAATGCCCCAGGCAACTCTCAAGACTAGAAATTTCAAAACAGGTGCCCGTTGGCTTTGGTAGAGGAAGTTTCCCACCTAGAGGGTTCCCTACAGCAATGAAGTCCATGGTCTAGCCTCCCTGCCAAAAAAACAAAGGATACTCTCTATCTCTTGGGGTTGTAAAGAGATAGAGAGTATCCTTTGTAATCTTTACAAAGCTGTGTAAAAGGAAGATTCTTTTTTTTATCTTATTAGGTCAATCGGTTAGTAAGCAAGTATTTTTAAAACACCCACTGTGTGCTAGGTGCTGAGGAAACAGATAAAAATGAAACAATTCCTGATAGCATCAGAGTGCCTCTGACACCTTCTGGTTATGTGACCCTGGCCAAGTCACTTGGCTTCTCAATATCCCAGGCCACTCTGACACCCTAAACCATAGGGTAGGTGCCATCTGCATTAGTGGAGGGAATTCCCACACCAGGAGTTCCCAATGCCATTGGTCTGGCCCAAAATATGTGTACATACATACACACATATACATGTGTATATATACATGCACATGTATACATACCCATTTTGGACGGATGTTGCCCCAGCCTCCTAGAAGGGAAATGACTTGCCCAAGGCCACATAGCTAGAAAGTGGTGGGCCCAGAAAGGCTTCCAACCTGTAGTGTTATTGATTTATTACTCATGATAATATATGATGTTGCTGGGAAGTACCTTTTGTCCTGAAGGATTCAGGAATGATTTAAAAAGCAGATCTGCTCACGAAACTCTGTTACTTGCCACAGCAGTCCAGCTGCTGCTGAGACAGAACAGAGCATCTGTGGGGAAAAAAAAGAGAGAGGCAATTGCACCCCAGCCTGAGGAAGGAAGTCTAAACAAACACTATGTTGTTTGAAACAATGGGGCAAATCTAAGGATTCTTGGAGTAGAGTCACCCCCAAGGCTCCCCAGTGTGACTTGTCCTCCAGTGTGGCTCACCCCCCCAGTGCGACTCTTCTTCCAGTGTGGCTCCCCCCATAGTGTGGCTCCCCTCCCAATATAGCTCCTCCCAGTGTGGCTCCCCCCAGCGTAGCTCCCTCCCAGTGTGGCTCCCCCCAGTGTGGCTCTCCCCTCAGTGTGGCTCACCCTCCCCAGTTTGGTTCAGGGCATTTGTTTCCCAGCACATCTCCCATTTGTTCCTGGAGGTCTCTGAGGCTAACCCAGCTAGAGTTGATGAATGGCATCGCAGAGGAGGTTCTTGAGCTCACTGGACCTTGCTGTCCAGCTTAGCCCAAGGATTTCCAACGGCAGTTGTCACAGAGAAATGGGCTTCATCCTTCCCAAAGTCCCTGTCAGGAAAGTTTCTGAATTGGCAGGCCCACACACAAAAAGCAGACTCATCAGCATTCTTACCTAAAAAGACAATATTTGCTGATTTTTAAGTCGTGAGATACTCGCTCCTTTTTCCTTTGACCTGTAAAGATGGGATGACAGGCAAATTTCTCTTGTGGCTTTCTACTGTCTGAAAGAGATCATCTCAAGAAAGAGATGGAGGGGGAGAGAGAAACAGAGAGGGAGAGACAGAGACAGGGAGAGGGGAAAGGGAGACAGAGAGACAGAGGGAGAGAGAAATAACAAAGGAGAGACAGGGAGAAGGGAAAGGGAGACAGAGGGAGGGAGAAGAGGGAGAGAGAAACGGAAAGACGGTGAAAGAGGAGAGGGAGACAGGGAAAGAGAAATAAGGAGGGAGAGACAGAGACAGGGAGAGGGAGGGAAGAGAGGGAGAGAGAAAAACAGAGGGGGAAGGAGAGACAGAGGGAGCTAGAAACAGAAGGGGGATACAGAAAGAGGGAGAGGGAGACAGAACAGACAGAGAGGGAGAGAGACAGGGCGGGAAGAAGGAGAGGGAGACAAATGGAGATACAGAAGGAGGGAGAGGGGAGAGACAGAGAGAGGAAGAGAGACAGAGGGAGGGAAGGAGGAGAAGGAGACAGAGGGAGAGAAGGGGGGAGAGAGAGAGAGAAACTCCTTTAGTGAGTCATAGAAGTGGGCGTGTTCTCTGGAGAAGTAGCTTTCATAACACCTCTCCAGGCCGTCACTAGTGGCCAGAGAACCCACATTCACAGCATTTACTCTAGCCGAAGGCAGACCCGATAGGGCACACTGCAGCTCTCCAACTCCAATCCAATCTCCATGGATTTCAACAGATTTTTTTCCATCCCTCCTTTACCGATTTCAGAGGAAAAGTGAGTATGCAACTATTCCCTTCTTCTCCTGGGGTGTGGAGCGCTCGGCATAGTTGTATGCTTATGGGACTGAATTCATTAGCGAGGTTGTAAACGAGTTCAAACAACAGAGACTCTCTTAGGAAGGCTGTTGGGTTAGATCAGACAAATGGGCTTTAAAATCAAATAATTCACAGCGTTTGACATTTCAAACCCAAGAAATATGAGTGGATGGTAAAGTTCCAGGAACGTGTGAAAAATGTGCCCAGCAAATGTTCTGGCAGACGAGATTCAATGTGGGGCGTGAGGTAGAGCCTGAGTGAGCGGGGTCCGGTAGGGAAAGTCAGCCTCCTTGGAAATGAAGCCCCGTCTGCCAGCGTTTCTGTCCTCGCCTTGACGGGTTTTGCTGTGTTCCAACATCATCTTTCAACACGCATCTAAGGTTCCAAACAAAACCCCTCACACCTAGGATGCGTCTGGTGGAGAGAGAAGGCTCGCTTCTGGTGTTGGTCTGCCTTGTTTATAGATTCATGGAATAGCAGACTTTTAGAGGCTTGGAGAGTTGGAGTAGAGTGACATCTTTTTACAAACCGGAGCAAAAAAAATCGCTCTTTCTTCCTTGCTGATATCACTCAGTGTTACTACCTGGGAGCCATTCTCCAGCATGGGAGGTGGGCGGCTGGAGCGGGAGGGGAAGGGAACGGTGAGGTAGATACTTGTCTTCTTCGTGGTATAATTATTGTTGTATGTGATTAGCTTCATATGAATTAAAAGGGAGAAGGAGTCAGCTAATTTTGACTTTTCACAGATTGACTCAATGCAAGTATCTGGTTTTCAAATCAGGAAGAGGTTACCTGCTAGTAAAGGTTGGACAAAATCTTCGTCTCCCAGTCACCTCTCAAGGCGACAATACTTTGGTCCCTGTCTGCTGGTCCCTGTCCTTTTCCTAACTGTACCTGAGGACAGAGATGCAGGATAATGAGGCTTGCTCACCCTTCAGTAGCCCAAACCTAATCAGATTAAGTAAACGCGAGATTAAGCGCAGCCATTGCTGAGAGGAAACCTTTGTTGTCTTCATCATTTGATAAACTTAAAAATGTTCCTAGTGGGCTTCTGCCATACCTGCTTTGCTTGGGTTTTTTTTACAAACTATGTTCTCTTGTATCAAATATCATTAACTGATGTGGGGGACCAAAGCCGTGGATATTACAGTCTTAGAATGTCAGAGTGGGAAGGGACATAGAATGTCACTCCTGGAAAGGACTTTAGAACACAGAATATAGAATGTCACACCTGGAAGGGACCTTAGAACACAGAACATAGACTGTCACACCTGGGAGGGACATTGGAACACAGAACATAGAATGTCATGCCTGGAAAGGTCTATAGAACATAGAAGGTCACACCTGAAAGGGACCTTAGAACGTATAATGTCATGCCTGGAAGGGACTTTAGAACAGAGAACAAATAAGGTCACTCCTGGAAGGGACTTTAGAACACAGAATATAGGATATCACACCTGGAAGGGACCTTAGAACACAGAACATAGAATGTCACACCTGGAAGGGATGTTGGAACACAGAACATAGAATGTCATACCTGGAAAGGTCTATAGAACATAGAAGGTCACACCTGGAAGGGACCTTAGAGCACAGAACACAGAATGTCACCTGGAAGGGACGTTGGAACACAGAATATAGGATATCACACCTGGAAGGGACCTTAGAACACAGAACATAGAATGTCACACCTGGAAGGGATGTTGGAACACAGAACATAGAATGTCATACCTGGAAAGGTCTATAGAACATAGAAGGTCACACCTGGAAGGGACCTTAGAACATATAATGTCATGCCTGGAAGGGACTTTAGAACAGAGAACAAAGAAGGTCACTCCTGGAAGAGACTTTAGAACACAGAATATAGGATATCACACCTGGAAGAGACCTTAGAACACAGAACATAGAATGTCACACCTGGAAAGGACGTTGGAACACAGAACATAGAATGTCATACCTGGAAAGGTCTATATAACATAGAAGGTCACACCTGGAAGGGACTTTAGAACACAGAACATAGAATGTTGTACCTGGAAGGGACTGTAGAACAGAGAACATAGAATGTCATTCCTGGAAGGGACTTTAGAACATAGAATATAGAATGTCACACCTGGAAGGGACCTTAGAACACAGAACATAGAATGTCACTCCTGGAATGAACTTTAGAACACAGAACATAGAATGTCACACCTGGAAGACCTTAGAACACAATGTCACAACTAAAAGGTATATTAGAATACATATTGAATATAGACAAGCTGGAAAGGAACCTTCGAATACAACGTCAAAACTAGATGAGAGAATGTTGGAGTTGGAAGCCAAGTTAGTTGGAGAGCTGGAACTATCACTCAGGTCACTTTTTCTCAGTGCAGTGCACTACAACAGTGTTCATTCATTTCATTTCATTTCATCTAATTTCATTTCTTCATTCATTCATTCACTCATTCATTCATTCATTCATTCCTCCAGCAAATAATCTCTCCTGTCTTTTGGTCCTTTCCAACCTGCTTTCTGTACCACTCTTCAGAGCAGCAACTCAGGCCAGAGCTGTGTACTTTCCTAATGACAAAACCAGGCTACTATACATTCCCCTTCACATGCTCTCAGTTCTAGTTCACTGGCCTGCTGCCTAGTCCTGTGCACACTGTTCCATCTTTCACCTCCGCACCTTTGCCTGGGCTGGGCCGTTCTCCCTCCTCACTTCTCTGCCTGGAAAAACCTTGAACTTCCTTCAAGGCTCAATGCCTGACCTACCTCCAACATGACACCTCTCCTGATTCCTCCTGATTTTGAACATTCTCACCCTCTTGACATCAATTATTCTGCATGTGTCTGTCTGTGTGTATACACATATATAGTTACATACACATGCATATGTGGATATGTATATACACATATAATATATAGCCATATCTATGCACACACATGTATGGATGCATATGTACATATATAGATACACATACACATATGCATATACATGTCTACTTACAGATACACATACTATATACACATATATAACTGCACATATAGACATGTACACGTGTATACACACAGATACATACTATACACACATGTACTCATATACACATACACATTGCACACACATACTCATGTATGCATACACATGTACTCACACGCACACAAATACATGGACATGTATTCACATGCACACATGTGTACCCATATACCACCATGTATACACAATGCATAATATGCACATATACACTGGCATTTCACATATACGTGCTCACATATACATATAACACATCATATCTGCACACATGTGTGTCTGTATATACACATACGTACTCATGTACACACATATACACTATATCCATTTATATATATGTACATATATATATATACACGCACACATACACACACACACACTTTGCATCCACTCATCTATGTAGACTGCAAGATCCAGAAGGGTAGGTAATATTTCATTTTTGTACCTTGGATATAGTATGTTCTTAATAAATATGTATCGGATTGGTTTATCTCGAACTAGGCTAAGAAATTTGGGCAATGGTGTGAAAATTGGCACCAACAGAAATCATCCCCAAATCTTTTTTGGTCTGTTTATTTGCATGGGGGTGGGGGTGGGAGGCAGCCCTTGCCTCCAATACAGTTTGGATAACATTTCTTTTTTTTTTTGCTTTTTGGAGGGCAGTTGGGGTTAAGTGACTTGCCCAAGGTCACACGGCTAGTTTTTTGTGTTAAGTGTCTGAGGCCAGATTTGAACTCAGGTACTCCTGATTCCAGGGCCGGTGCTCTATTCACTGCACCACCTAGCCGCCCCTGGATAACATTTTACTATTTGCGCTCCCTGGGCTCATCACCCACCCAGGAATTGTCAGTGGGCCACAGATAATCTACTATGTGAAAAATCCTGAGTTGGCCCTTTGTTTAGTACCTATTGGAGAGTGGGGGGTGGGGGTGGAGAAGCCAGTTTTGAATCTGAGATCATTAGCCCTACTGGCCCCATTCTTGTGACTGCTTAGCTCCCCAAACACTTAGAACAGCAGGCGTTCGGGCTCTATGCACTTAGCCAAAAATGTTCTGTCCCTTATATAGATAATTACTCAGCATATTTTTAAAAAGAAAAATTCATTTCTGTAGTAGCTCCTGAGCCTGTGAAATTGCTCTGAATGAATGTGTGGTGAATAAACTCTATTTTAAGAATGAAGGCTTGGGGCTGGGCTGGCCTGGTGGTGCAGGGAGGTGGCTGGGCTGGCCTGCAGGGAAGAGGAACATTTCAACAAATGTTAAGGACCCTGTCCAGCCTCCCTCCATTGTTCTGGAAAAATTCCTTGATGTCTCATTTTGCAGTATTTGTATGTATATGTGCCTTGGTTTCTGCATAAGTCAGATCTGCTTTGCCTGTCTTCTGTTTACTTTGTTTTTCTTTCTAGATTTTTCTGGCACAGTGAAAAAGTTAATTACTGTGGCTTGTAATAGGAGGATGGAATATTTTAGAACCATAGATCTAAAGATGGGAGGGACCTGAGAAGTCTAGTCAAACCTTCTCATTTTAAAGGTGGGGAAACTGAGGCCAGGGAGGGGAGGTGACCTGCCCAAGATTACCTCTAGGGTCCTAGATCTACAGCTGGTAGGGGCCTCAGAGGCCAGCTAGTCAAACTGCTTTACTTATAGGGGAAACTGAAGACCAAGGAGGGCGAATGACTTATCTGAGGATGACACTGATTGGGATGACATAGAACTTTGAAAGAAAAGGTTTTTTTTCTCCCAACAACCCTAAGGGACAGGGATTTGTAAATATTGTTATTCCCATTTTACAGAAGAAACCAACTCATAGAAGGGAAATAGTTTGACTAAGGCCACACAGGTGCTAGGTCACAGAGCTGGGTCTTGACCCCAGAACATCTGCCTTTGAGTCCACTGTTCGTACCATGCTACTGACAAAGCTATTGTTACCTTAAAACAAACTCTGTGCCATCCTAGAATTTCATATGACTAAATGTGACTTAGCCACATGTATTGGTCCTTCAGGATTTCTTTTATATACTGTTAACCAATAATAATAAAAAATGAGAATGTTTGACAGCATCTGTCACAAATCAAGATAGAAACCCCCCCCCCATTCACCTTCATATTTTTACAGTTATTCATCTCTTTTTTTCCCAAGAGGTAGCTGGGGTTAAGTGACTTATCCAGGGTCATACATCTAGTAAATATCGAATGTCTGAGGCTGGATTTGAATTCCCATCCTCCTGACTCCAGGGTCAGCCCTCTCTCTGTACACTGTACCACCTACCTACCCCTGTTCATTTCTCTTTACCCATATTCATCTACTTTATTTATCAGTGACCCATTCTAATAGTTGTATTAATTATAAACATGAGCTCCTGACCAAAAAAAAAAGCCAAGATCACATCTTTCTCTTGATCTAAACAAATGAACCAGAGAAAGGCATCTGGCTCTTTGGCTGGATCCCTTGTGAAGGAGTTATAGAAGGCATAGAATAACACAGGATGAGAAGGTGTGGAAGGGTCACTCTCACCTGGTGAAGGCTCACCAGAGATAGCCTGAATCCACTGATGTGCTTCTAAGAAGTTCACACCCTGATGTGAACTTTCAAGAATCCTAGATCTAGAGTTGTAGAGGCCTTGGAGGCCAGCTAGTCAAACATCCTTGTTTTACTGATGGGGAAACTAAGGCCCAGAGAGGGCCTTTCTTTGGTATAAGTATGCCTTCTACTTATCCAAATCTCAGCGCCTCTGTGCCTTAGGAGATAGTCTTGGTATGTTACAGTGTCTAAAAGAAATCCAAGTGATGGCGCTTCTGATAATGACCTCTCCTGAGCTAGCTCAAGGGGTACTAGATTCCAGAAACCCCATCCAGCACCACGCCCATTCTCATAGCCTTTTCAGCTATTTGGGACCTCCACTGGCAGAGGCTTGGAAAACCTAGGATCCCCTCCGTACTTTAAGGGGGAATTGTAGGAAGCTTTAATTCTAAGGCAGATAATTAATTTCCTTAGAAATAATATTCTATGAAGGAAAGTGTCCTCTTCCCTCACTCTCCCCCCCACCCCCAATAAAACTAGCATTCTAAGGATCTTGGACCATAAAACATAGAATAGTAGAACTGGAAAGAACCCTTCTAATATATAATATTAGAACTAAAGGGCCTTAGAAACCATCTAGTCAAATCCTTTCATTTTACAGATAAGGAAACCGAAGCCTAAAGAGAAGACCAGACTTTCCCAAGGTCACACAGCAAGTTATGGGAGAACCAAGACTAGAACCCAGGTCTCTGAGAGTGTTCTCTCTGTCCACTACACCAAACCATCTCCAAAGTTGTTAGAATCTATGGTCTCTTTGTTGTACTGGTTGGTTTTAAGACAAACAGCTACTGCAATTTTAAAAAATATACTAGTTCAAGGCCTCTGGTGATAAATCCAAGGTCTTTTTTTAATTCTCGCTCCTTACTACTTCAAAGGTGTGTGGTAGAAAATGTTCCGTTACAGCTGGTAGGAAGATCAAAGGATTTGGGGTTTTCTCTTTGGTGGGGTTTCCCCAGGCTTTGACTTCAGTATTACATATGTCATACTCTCAAAAGGCTGTTGGCCTGCAGGAAGGAGGCCTACTTAGCTTTTGGTGTTGACACAAGGGGAGACCAAGCAAAAGAGAAAGGAGTTGATTACTGTGGATATTAATAGACTTGAGTGCAATCTTCAGTAACTCACCAGGGGCCACCAGTGCTTCTGGGTGACTGTCACATCTTGTGTACACTGCCTCTCATTCCTAATGTAAATAAATAATTGGCTTCATAAGCAGTTGCTCGGACTTCGGGACTGGCCCATCAGATGACTCTACTGAGCAGATTGCAGAGTGGCAGAGCCAGACTGGGCTTCTGAATCTTCTCTGCCACCTGGATCCCTGTGGGGAAGCCTAGGGACCCTTCCTCAATTGAAGCATGTTTGAAAATGAATCAAACAGAAATATGTAGGGTGACAAAGAAAAGCAATTGTCAAGAGATTGTTTCCCAAAAAAATTTCCTGACCCCAGGTTAGAAACCTGGAAAATGCAATGTTCCACGTACAGAGGATTTTAGAGCATAGGACAAAGAACGGCTAAACTGGAAGGGACCTTAGAACACAGAACCTTAGAACAGAACTGAGAATGGCATTAGAACAGAGGATATGGACTGTTCAAACCAGAAGGAATCTTAAAACATAGAAGACAAAAGGCTGGAGATTTGAGGGGATCTCAGAAGGATGAGATGGACAGAACTGCAGAACACAGAACATTTGAAATGGAAGAAGAAACTTTAGAACATAGAATTTGAGAGCTCAGAGCAAGAAAGGTTAGTCCTAAATCCTCCATTTTCCAGATTAGGAAATTGAGGCCCAGAGAGGGGTAATTGCTTGCCCTGAGTAACACAGGCAGCAAGTGTGGTAAAGCTGGGACTGAAGCCAGGGTCCCCCCAAACTGCCAGCCCAGCCCTCTTCCACTCCACCTCTCCTTTCAGTGCAGTGTCATTTTGACCAGGACCTATAAATGTCTAACAAACTGAAAAGGGGAAACATGCATCAGATTTTGAATAATCAAGATCGATGGAGAAGTGAAAGTGAAGCAATGTCTCTGAGTGTTTGTGAATACTTTATTAGAAACTTCCGAAGTCATGTGGGGGACTGTCCTGATTTCAGGGGGCTTGGTACCCGGACGGAGTGAACATCTGCTCTGTTTGGCTCCCTAGGCAGCTTCTCCCAGGCAATGGCATTAACCCTTTGTATTCCTGGAGGGTTTCCAAAATAACTCTTCTTTACTAAAGGAGACCCACAGCTACCCTTGGAGATTCCCAGATGCTATTGGCAGTACCACTTCCTGTTTATCCAGACTTGACTGAAATGAGGGAAAGGTAACTAGAAATTCCCCTACAAATTTTGTTTGTAGAAAGAGATTCATTTGGGGCTACCGAACTGTGGGCCTGTTGGGACTCATGAGGGCTCTCTAGCCGGGTCTCACTGATGTGAAAGTTTTGGGAGGGGGGTCAAATCAAAGCATGTGCATTGTCATTGGCTGACTTCACATTATATAAATCTGTATCTGTATATCTGTATGTGTATATATAACGTGTGGATATGTGTAGGTGTGTTACTTGGTATCTGACTTATGTATGTGTTGTGCCTAAGTATCATATATGTGTTATATATCTGAATGTATGCATGTATGCGCATGTGTATGATGTGTATAAATCTTACATACAAATACACACAGACACACAACTGTTAATGTTTTCTTTTCTAAGGTTATCTTTGAGTTTATATGTATTTTTTTTTTGCTTTTTGGAGGAGGGAGGGCAGGGCAATTGGGGTTAAGTGACTTGCCCAAGGTCATGCGGCTAGTAAGTGTTAAGTGTCTGAGGCCGGATTTGAACTCAGGTCCTCCTGACTCCAGGGCTGGTGCTCTATTCGCTGTGCCACCTAGCCACCCCTATATGTGTCTTATATGGACCTACTTTTGTATACATCCCACCTCACATTAGAATATAAGTGTTTTTTTCTTTAAATTAATTTATTTAATTTTAGATTTCAACATTCACTTCCATAAGCTTTTGTGTTTTAAATTTTCTCTGCCTCCCTCTCCTCCCCTCTCCCCAAGGCCTGCAGTCTGACAAAGGCTCTACATGTCCATAGAATGTAAGATCTTTGAGGGCAGAGATTGTCTTAGATTTTTATTTGTACCCCCTATGCATAGCACAGTGCCTGGAACATAGCAAGCACTTAAATGCCTGTTGTTTGAAATACATATACCTCCCCCTACCACTGTTTTCTCCCCAAACATGGATGAGGTCTAGACCTGTGATTTCATTGGCATGAAAAGCTCCCAGATAAGGAAGCCCTACCAATACAGCCCCTTCTCTGGGGCTTACAGTCTTTGGAGAGCTATAGTTTGGTCTGGAATGATTATATTTCATTGTTGTAAGGGATTCCTTCATGGGTTAATACTCTCTACCGATGCTGATTGACAATGATTCTGTCTTAGAGTTGCCTACAGGACTGAGAAGGGAAGTGACTTGGCCAGGGTCATGAAGTCATTATGTAGGAAACAGGACTTGAATCCATGTTTTCCTGGCTCCAATGCCAGATTATTATCCACTATGGCATGCTGCCTCTATAGTATGTTATATTACTTTGCCTCAAAGAGGTGACACTTCTCTCCCTTTCTTCCCCAGACTACAGGTATGGGCCGTTTCATATACCATCTATACTTCAAGGTTCTATTTGTTTTGCTAAACTTCTTCATTTTTCTTTCTTTCTGGTTTGTTACAAGTATTGGCTTAATGGGTATGGAAGGGTAGGGGGCAATATATTTGGAAGTGAAGGTGATAGAAAAACCAAAGACATCAATAAAAATGAAAAGTTGTCTAAAGAACTTTCTAGATGTTAAGAAATATTCTATTTCATCCTAGATTTCAGAAGTGAGAAGGTCCAAAGTCCACCACCTACCCATATGAAGGTATTCTTTCTAAGACATCTCCAATAAGTTATCATCTAATCTTAGCTCAAACCTAGGAGTCAGGGTAATATAACAACAACAACAACAACAAATAATAATAATAATAATAATAGCAGCTGCTAGCATTTATATAGGACTTAAAGTGTGCAAAACTCTTTATATATATATATATATATATATATATATATATATATATAAACTCATTGAGCCTTACCAAAACCCTGTCAGATATATGGCCATTTTACAGATGGAGAAAGTGAGGCATAAAAAAGTTAAATGACTTGCCTAAGGTCACATGGCTAATGTCTGAGGCAGGTTTTAGACTCAGGTTTTCCAACTTCAGGTCCCACATTCTACCCAGCTAAATGCCTTGTAATGAAAAGAGTCAGAGATCCTGGATTTAGATTCTGGCTCTGGCACTCACTGTGTGACTGTGGACAAGTCAATCAACCTCTCTGGGCCTATGTTTCCTGGTCAATAAAATATTTATTAAGTATTTGTGTAAGGCACCTGATTAAGTTGGGATACAAA
This sequence comes from Pseudocheirus occidentalis, assembly GCA_028646575.1. NCBI lineage: Eukaryota > Metazoa > Chordata > Mammalia > Diprotodontia > Pseudocheiridae > Pseudocheirus > Pseudocheirus occidentalis. The sequence continues at coordinate 52,160,179 of CM053602.1, forward strand.
GAGATACATGAACTAGATACTAATATCTCATAGAGGTTACAATGTAAGAAAGTTCTCAGTTGTTTTTTAAATCTTGAGCCAAAATCTGACCTCTCCCTCATCCTTATAACATCTACCTGTTGATCTTGGTTCCTTTGCAAAGAAAGCACTTTTTTCTCCCCAAGCTTGATAGAGAATAGGTTAGTTTGACTCTTGGCTTTGCTACTAGCTCAGTATTTGACCTTAGGCCAGTCACCTTTTCTGGGACTCAGTTTCTTTCCCTGTAAAATAAGGGATTTGAACTAAATGATCCCTTGGGTACCTTTAAAATTTGGCACTATAGATTTTTTGTTCAAACGTCCTTTCCATTGTATTCTTTCCATTGCTAACATTATAATATATGGTTCCAAAATACTTTCCAAATCAAATATTCTATTTTCTAAGGTTTTTCTCAGCTCTGATATTCTGTGTTCTAAGGCCCCTCCCAGTTCTGGCATTTTGTATTCTAGGTTCTGAGGTTCCCTCCAATTCTGCCATTCTAAGTTCTAAGGTTCTCTCCAACTCTGACATTCTAGATTCTAAGGCCCTTTGCATCTCTACCAGTCTAGGTTCTGAGGTCCCTTCCAGCTCTGACATTCTTTGATTTTAAGGGATCTCCATCCAGCTTAGCCTCATTGACACGAATGTTTGAGGAGATTCCATTGGTGGTTTGTAATATTTTTCAAATGCGACAGTAAAACCAATATTGGGCCTTATTTAAATTTCTGTAGCCTGAAGTTGTTAGTATTGACTCATGACCATTTTTTTCTCATTTGTTTTCATCCAACAAGAGGCAAAGTCTTGCTTGTTACTTAACATGATTTATCTCTCTAGGAATATATCATAACACCGTGCGGGAGCAAGGGAGAGAAATGTTTTCTTATAGACCTCATAGTCTTTGACAACTTATTATACCCTCTTTTTGATCTGCTCTCCCAATGATTTTACAATGTCAGTCCATATTTTGCTTTCTCCTTTCACTGAACAGTTTCAAGAAACTCCACCCTGGATGGATGCTCTGCTTTGTTTGGAATTCCCCTCTCTATTTATGACCCTTACAGGCTATTTCACATGGAAGCAATTCTATTGGCTTGCCTGTTTCCCAGATGAGGTTGTCTCTAGAGAAACAGTGAGAAAGAAGGTTTCGACCTTTTGAACTCTGTGCCCAATCTTATCTAGAAGGGACAGATGCAGGAGCTAGTAGAAGAGAAGGCAGGATTTCCAGAAATCTTTTACTGCTTAGAGTTAAATGTCATGTTTCCCCTTCCCCAAAGTTGTTGTGACAGACACTTAACTTCAGCTAAGAATTTACTTTGTGGATAGAAACTCAGCCTCATTGCCACCACTGAAATTTTTTGTGTCTAGGATTGTTGGAGAATAAGGTAACCTGAGGTTTTGTATATTTTATTTTGTTTTAATTGACAGATGATACCAAGACAGTTTAAGCTTAGAAATCAAGAGTCCAGGGAACCATAATGTCTTAGGACTAAGTCTCTGCATTCCAGACCTTTTCCCGGAACGTAACTCAAGTTAATTGTTGCATATGTGTGTTAGTTTTTAGGAATCTTTTGGGGAATCTGTGTACACTCAAACAGACTGAACCAGAACGGCAAATCCCTATTCATACTGCCCAAGTACTCAACCTAAAGAATGATCTTGACTATGAGGCCAAAGCATTTTGGGGAGTGAAAAGGAGGAGTTGGTACCCCTGGCTGGCAGCTGAACGGGATGACGGTCTGGTTCCTGGTGAAGATGCTAAGAATGAAGAAGAGATCTTCCAAAGAAGGGAGGAACCCTCAGCAGGGAGCCACTGAGGATTGTAGCATCGACTCTGATGACTGGACCAGCTCTGAAAGTGAGCCCGAACAGCTGGGCTTGCGAAATCCCAACCACCCCCAATGGCAAGAACGAGGACTGCCCCCCAAGCCACACCGGCAACTCTGCCGCTCCCCCTGCCTGGACCAACCCAGCTTCTCTCAGAGCAGCACTCTGCAGGACCCAAAGCTCGAAGAGGACAAACAGCCCCCTGTGGACAAGGAGTATCAGGCCAAAATGGACTTTGCTTTAAAACTCGGCTATGCTGGGGAACAGATTCAAGCTGTTCTGAGCAAACTGGGCCCAGATGCCCTCATCAATGACATATTGGCTGAACTTGTGAGGCTAGGGAACAAGAGTGAGGAAGAGGGCCAAAAAAGTGGAGGGGCTGAACACGGCCATGCCGCCAGGGAAGTGACCAGCCCAGAGCTGTCCCTGGAAGATGAGACTACTGACAACACCGAGAATCTGAGACCTGTCGTCATAGATGGAAGTAATGTGGCCATGAGGTAACAATATCATTTTTTTCTCTTCTCTGAGACTAACCCAGGGTAAGGAAATGTCATCTGTTGGTCATTTATTACTAACAGCATTTATTAAGTGCTCACTATGGGTCAGGCACTGTACTAACTACTGGAGATAGAAAGGCAAAAGCCAGTCCCTGTTCTCATAAGGAGCTGATATGGAAAAGTCCATGGTACTGTGGAAAGCATGCCAGACTGAGTCAGGAGCCCTACATTTAAGTCCCAGCCCTGCTACTTGTCACCTGTGTAGCCTTGGCCAGGGTACTTCTCCTCTCTGAGCCTCAGTTTTCCTCTCTGTCAAAGGGGAGGATATCAGTTAAGCTTACAGGATTTCAAGCTGGAAGACCATCTAGCTTTTCCCAACCACCCTTCACTTTACAGGAAAGTGAGGTCTGCATAGGTCACAGGATGGGCTTGTGATTCTTCTGTGTGGCCACTATCATGACAAGAGTGGTTGGTTCACTCCAAAGCCCAGTAGCAACATAAACTCCATCCATGTCGCTGATCCAGTTTCATGTTGGTGGCTGCTATTGCTGCCTCTCTTTCCCAATTCTCTCTCCTTGGAAACTGTTACCCCTTTTTTTCAGGCATTCTGAAACTACCATTAGCATAAAATGAGGTAGATGACTTTCTAGTCTCTGGTCTGTCTGTCTGTCTCTCTCTCTCTCATCCGTCCTGTACACAAGACTAATCTTCCTACCACCACTTTCTTCCTGTCGCCCAATGTCCCATGCCCCATGCCCCACCTTCTTGGTCAGAAAGCTACCAAAGTTCCCCATTACCAATGGGGTATCATAAAGACCACTGTAAGGGAGTTGGAAGATTTAGGTTCAAATCCAGACTCCAGCTCTTCCTAGCATGGTGACCTTAGGGAATCTTCCTGACCTCTCTGACCCTCATATCTCATAGGACTGGAGAGAGGAAGGGAAGTGCTCTATAAGCAATAGAGCATGATTAAAATGGGAATTATTATTATTATTATTAGATCTCTTCCAAACTACTATACTTCATGTACAAGGCCCTCCATAAACTGCTTCCAACCTGCCTTATCTAGTTTTGTGTAAAACTTCTAGGATCTGTAATTTCACTGGTGCCACAGTGACCTTGGGCAAGTTCCTTTACCTCCCTAGGCCTCAGTTTCCCCTTCTGTGAAATGAGGACTTTGGACTAGATGGTCTTTAAGGCCCTTTCCAGTTCTTTGTCCACTGGTACAGAGCAAGTAGCGACCCCTTTATAGGTTGAGCAGAAGGTTTTTGACTGTTTCTGTTTCTGAGAAGTTCATTCCCTTGGGACCAGTCTGGTGCTGCCCCTGCCCAAACTTAGTCTGTTCTCATTGGTCACCAAAGCCTAGGTTCTTCTTTAGTGTAAATGTAACAGTTCTTTCCCAGACTCATGAGAAAACTTGACCATTGAGTAAGGGCAGAGTGTGAGAGGGTAATGGCCCAATGACTAAACAAAATTTGAATGGAAAGGCTAGATTGAGAGAGTACTCTTAGAACCCTAGAATGTGAGAACTCAGAAGGACCCTATAAAAGAGGATATCTAAGCTGGATATAAGGACGGGCCTTAGAACAGGGAATGTCAGTGCTGGGAGAGGGCTTAGAACACGGAATGTCTGAAATGAGAGAGCCCTTAGAACACAGAAGGTGAGAGTTGGGAGGGAGCTTACAACAGAGAGTATCATAGGCAGGAAAGCCCTTAGAACATAACTTTCTAGATCTTAGAAGGGCCCTTAAAATACAAAAGGTTAGAGTTGGAAGGGACCTTGGAAAGGACCTTTGAGACCATCTAGCTCAACTCCCTTTGTTCTCTTTTTTTTATTTTAATTTTTTGCTTTTTGGAGGAGGAAAGGCAAGGCAATTGGGCTTAAGTGACTTGACCAAGGTCACAAGGCTAGTAAGGGTTAAGTGTCTGAGTTCATATTTGAACTCAGATCCTCCTGACTCCAGGACTGGTGCTTTATTCACTGCACCACCTAGCTGCCCCCTCCCTTCATTTTCTCTAGGATGATTGCAGGCCCAAGGTCAGCCATGAAATAGACCAAGAAACTAGTTCTCTGATGCCCCATCTGGGCTCTTTCCATTTCCCCTGCTCTTCTTCTCACTGAGGACTCTGAACCATAAGCAGCACATACTTGGAAACATGAACAAAAAGGTATTTAACATAGTATTGTTGTCAATGTTTGGATGGTGTGCTGTTATCTCCTCAGAGCTCCCCTGGCCTTCTAGGCCACCTGCCATGTTAATACATTTCTCTTGTGGCCTGATGATTAATGGATCCAGGACAAATCTGCAATCCCAGTGTGGAAAGAGCCTCCTTGTGGGAGGCTACTCTACTTGTAACAGTATGAGAGACTTTGTTCACACACACCATCCCAGTCAATTAAGTGTGATTTATGCCTCACGTGTCTATGTGTGTATAGCACAATCTCCCTTGTGTTGACAGTCACGATTCTTTGAGACAAAAGAGATCTCAAATTCCTTGGACCTTTAGTCCATATCTAAGCCTCCCATTTTCCAGATAAAGAAATCAAGGCCCAAAGAGAAGAAGTGACATCTGTTCAAGGTCATATAACAAATCACTACAGATCCAGGACTTGAACCCAGCTTTCCATGGCCAAGGTGTATGTATGTGACATAGTTTGGTTCCCCCACCCTCACTGCCCAGTTTTTAAGATGACAGCAACAAATAAAATCCTTTTCTAATCCATGTCCTAACTTTTTCATTCTCCAATTTCCTTTCCAACTACTCAATTCTGTCATGGTTCTCATTCTTACAAATAGCTGCGTAATTAACTTTACATCTCCTTGGACACTGGATAAACAACATAAGTGATTATAAAGGATTCTCAACCAGTTCTCCCTGAGATGAAGATATTGGCCAGTAGGAGGTAGTGGCCCATTAGTGCCCTTGAGTACCCTTGAGATCTGGGAGACTGCTGACAGTTTCCACTTACAAAAGCTGTGAACACCCCAAACTGGTAGACCTTGAAGTAGTTAATGCAAAGTGCTAGAGGCAGAATCCGAATCCAAAGACCCCACCCACCCAGTCTGGTATGTAGTAGGTGCCTAATAAATGTTTAATGATTGATTGAGCCTTAGACCCACTTGTCCCATCAATACAATACCTAATTGATCCAAATCTACTCTACCCCCCCCATATGACTTTTACAGACCCTTAGTGTGGCCTATCAGGAGTGTTATTTTTCATTAGTGAAAAATTCATTGAGTCAATGAATTTCATTAGAAATTCATTAGTAAATGGAGAGCTGGTTCTGCTTTTGACACACCCTGCCTATATAACCCAGGGCAAGTCACAAGGTACCAGCCTGAATTGGTGAAGGGATTTCCTCATCCTGGAATTCCTTATCCCAATGAAATCACAGGACTAGTCCATTTCCTTTACACAGATATCTATGTCTCTTTTTATACAGTGATACATTCATTACATATAATATTAATAAAATATATTCTATGTAATATACTATTGTATATAGAATATATAGGTAATATATATATCTATTATATATAATAGATATTATGTATAATGTGTATATATTCTTTTTCCCTTTTACAGAAATAGACTATTTTAGAAGTGTGGTCTATATTTTGACCAATGGGACAGTCCCTGGCCTAGTTAACTCACAGGGCCATTAGAAGGATCCATGGAGATAATGCAAGAGAAAGGGCTTTGTAACTGTGAGCAATGGACAAATACACCAATTAATTGAAGAGGCATTGGATTTAATTAAAAACAAAATAAAGCTAAGCTCTTGGTCTCCTCTCTGCCTCCTCCTCCTTCCCTTGTGTTTTGCCTTCCCAGCCAGAGAACCCTAGCTGGGCTAAGCCTTTGTAACTAAGGAAGACAGTGTATCCATTTGCAAATTGCCACCACTGCTCTCCCATATTACTTTCCATATTTTTTCAGCCATGGGAACAAAGAAGGCTTCTCCTGCAGGGGAATACAATTAGCCGTGGACTGGTTTCTGGAGAAAGGCCATAAAGATATTACAGTATTTGTACCTGCATGGCGGAAGGAGCAGTCTCGCCCTGATGCGCCAATTACAGGTAATACGTCTAAAAGGCATTTGTTCCTAGCTTATGGATGAGCTTGCCTTGTTGGCTGGGAAAAGGTGTAGGGAAAACAGGTCAGACTGCTCCCCCACACGCAGGCCCCATTCCCTAAAAGAGCCAGCCTACTGACTTGTAGCAAAGAGCAGGTCAGCAGAGGAAGGCTCACATAGATCACATGGCTGCAGACTTTTACCTCTGTTCTCTGTCTGCTATGACCCTCACAACAACTCAGTGAGGGACCCAGGTAGGCTAAGTATTATTCTGCCTATTTTACAGGTAGAAAAGTTGAGGCTGACAGAGGGAATGGAAAACATGTAGCAAAGCTAGAGAGCAAATGGATTTTGCCATTTCCAGACCACTTTGACATTTGTACTCTCATTGGGTGATTATAACCTCCATAAGGTGGGAAGTTCTATTTTGATTGCCCCCGTTTAACAGAAGAGGAAACTAAGGTTCAGAAAGTTTGGGGAGCTGCTCTAGGTCATGCAGCAGACAGTAGGAGAACCCAACTTGAACAAGCCAGGCTCTTCAACTCTTGGCCCAGTGTTCTTCCCATAATGTCATGATGGAAGGAATGGCCCTGTACCCCGGAGAGAGACCTAGAGCCCAAAGGTGTTGGTTCAGATTGCCCCTGGAACACCTTCCATCAGGGTGGCTTTGGGCAAGTCACTGTACCTGCCCCAGCCTCAGTTTCCTCCTTTGTAAAATCAGAGGGCACCCGGGTGGGGAGGCAGTGGCAGGGTTCTACTAGGTGACCTAAGGTCTCTTCTAGCTCCACCTATGATCCCATCTAAATGTTCTGCCACCCACTAGCTGTGTGACTTTGGGTAAATCACTCCCCCTCTCTGAGCCTCAATTTCCTCATCTGTTAAATAAGAAGACTGAACGAGACAGTCTTTAAAAGTCCCTTGAACTTTTAACTTTCTAACATTGTTCTGAGATCCCTCAAATCCGTAACATTCTGGGTTCTAAGGTCCCTCCCAGCTCTGACATCCTATATTCTAAGGTCTTTCCCAGTTTTGATATCCTGTATTCTATGGTCCTTCACACCTCTGACATTCTGGGTTCTAAGATCCCTCCCAGCTCTGACATTCTGGGTTCTAAGGTCCCTCCTAGCTCTGACACTCTGATATTATGGGTTCTAAGGGCCCTCCCAGCTCTCACATTCTGGGTTCTAAGGGCCCTCCCAGCTCTGACATCCTATATTCTAAGGTCCCTCCCATATTCTCTATTGTAAGAGTCCTCCCACTTCTGCCATTCTCTGTTCTCTGGTTTCTTCTAGCTCTCCTTCTATGCCCTGTGTTCTAAGGCTCTCCCAGCTCTGTTCTAAGCTTTTCTCTATTTTAAGGTCCCTTCAAGCAGTACTATTCTACATTCTCTGACTCTCCAAGTGGACAGGGGACCAAGGAACAATGTTGAGGCTTGAGCTAGTGACCTCTGCAGCAGCTGGTGGACACAGTGTACCTTGGGATGCCTAAGCAGCTGCTTAAAAATCTTGTAGAATGACCACAGCTGCAGCCCAGAAGGAGATGGGGATGAGGGTCCTATTGGCCTTGTCTTTGATCCATGGAATTTTACTCTCTGAGCCTTAGTTTCCTCTTCTGTTAAACGGGGGCAATCAAAATAGAACTTCCCACC
>CM053602.1:52168746-52200897 GCA_028646575.1 Pseudocheirus occidentalis
TATGGAGATTATAATCACCCAATGAGAGTACAAATGTCAAAGTGGTCTGGAAATGGCAAAATCCATTTGCTCTCTAGCTTTGCTACATGTTTTCCATTCCCTCTGTCAGCCTCAACTTTTCTACCTGTAAAACAGGCAGAATAATACTTAGCCTACCTGGGTCCCTCACTGAGTTGTTGTGAGGGTCGGGTGGGTTGCAGCAGCCAGCTACCCTCGTTCATGAGGCTGACTATGCCGATCATTGTTTGTTATAGTTTCTTCTTTAGTCTTCTGGAAATCTTATTAAAACACAAGACTAGAAATATGTCATTTTAAATAAAGTCTAAAGACCAATGGAAAAGCTCTGCTTTTAAGTGTTTAGAGTCATAGGATGTCAAAGCTAGAAGGGATCTTAGAATACTTAATGTCAGATCTAGAATAGATCTTAGAGCATAAAATGTTAGAGTTAGAAGAGGCTTAGAACACAGAACAGCAGAGGTGAGAGGGATCTTAGAACAAGGAATGTCAGAACTAAGAGGAGCCTTAGAACACACAATGTCAGAGCTGAGAGGGTCCTTAGAACAGGGAATGGCAGAGCTGGGAGGGAGGAACCTTAGAACAGGGAATGACAGTTTTAAGAGGTGACTTAAAATATATTCTGTCAGAGCTGGAAGGACCCTTAGGACATGGAATGTCAGAGCTGGGAGGGCGCTGAGAACATAGACTTTCAGGACTGAGTAGAACCTTAAGACAGAGAACAGAGAATTCCAGGTGCCTTAGAGATCATCTAGTCCCAACCCTTCATTTTCCAGGAGAGGAAGCTGAGGCCCAGAGACAGAAAAAGACTTGGCAGCAAAAAACTAGTAAGTGCCAGAACCAGGACTTGAACCCAGGGCTCCTGACTCCCAGGGCAGTGCTCCTTTTACTACCCAATTTAGCACCTATATCAGTTAGTATGTGTAGAACCTGCTTCCTGGCAGGTGGAGGAGGGGGGGTTGGGTGATCCTAGCAGTTCTTCTGCTAACCAGAAACTTGGGCATTGGAAAAAGAAGAGTGTGACTCCCAGGGTGGACATGGGCAAGGCCATTTGAAGTGGTTCTAGGCTGTACTGACAAGAGCTTTGCCAAAAACCCCAGCTCCCTCCCCTTTGGTGTTTTCTCATTTACAAAAACCCTTCCCTGTACACCATCCCTGGGCTGTAGGTACTCCAAGGGCTATCTGTCACAACAGATGGATTCAGAGAGAGATAGAGAGAGAGTTATTTTTTGTTCAAGGACTTACAGCCATAATGGGGCATGGGTGGCATTTGAACTCAGATCTCTGAACTGCTTTTGCTACTATTACACATTACTTTGATGTTTCAGGGACTCATTATGTTATTATTGTGGGTACTCCCTTCACCAATGCAGATTGCAGCCCACCTCTGCCTTATCAGATAGCTCCATGAATGTCTGTTAACTAAAACTGCTCTTGTCTGGTGGCCAACCTTCTGGTGGTAAGCTTTTCCTTTCTTAGTGACTCTGTTCCTTGGATGGTAGATTCAGTTTGGGGTCCCCCTGGCTTAGTCTTCCAAAACTCACTGGTAGGCCCACATCATGCCGATGCTTTGGAGAGAAGACTTTATTTAGTATTTTTGCATTTGTATTGCTATCTTGGGTTTTTAATCTTACCTTGGATAATAATAATTCCCTTGGAATGAATAGTAAAAAAGAAAAGTAAAAGCAAGTCTGCAAAACTAATCAACATATCACCTGAGACTTAGTATATACAATATTCCACACCCAAAGCTCCCCACCTCTGCAGAGGTGAGAGATACATTTTCTCAGCTCTTCTCTGGGACTGAGCATAGTTGTTGTAATTCCTCATCATTCCCTTTCTATTGACCTTACTATATTATATTTCTTGGGTGAGAGAGGAGACCCCACATGAGGAGTAGCTCAGGTTCACCAATAACCACTGACTGGTGCTTCCCAGTGAGGGAAGGATTCCCCACTGTCACTGATATGTGCCGTGTTTGTCCAGCCTCCTGAGTGAACAATATGTCTGTACACCCTAGGGCTCCTGCTGAAGGGGTCTTGACTCTCTCTGTCCCTGTCCTCACACCTACTCTCCAGCTTGCTTTTTTAGCTACAATAGTAGCTGAAAACAGTTACCAGGCAACCCAGGAGAGTGAAAAGAGCATTGGCCCAGGGGCCTTGAGACCTGTCTTTGCAGAGCTGACACGGGGGTGTCTTTGCAGAGCTGGCATGGGGGTGGTCTCTGACCACCTTCTCCATTGGAAAATGGGAAGAGCAGCCTTTGTTGCCTCCCTCCCAGATGGGTTCAAGTGCCCAAGGAGAGGATGGATATGAAAGGACTGGCCTTCCCATTCTTAAAGTATTGCCTTCCCTCTAGTCCTCCACCTCCCCTGCCAGGTAGATGGTATCTAGATTGCCATTATGAGGAAACTGAGGCTCAGAGAATTTCTCTAACCTTATATAGGGCCACCCCTAAGAAATGGCAGAATCAGAATTTAAACCCTGGTGTCTTCACTCCAAGTCTAATGTCTCTCCATTCCCATATGTGACTTGTGGCTTAGAAGATACTCTAGACTAGTGGTTCTCAACCTGTGGGTTATGTTCAGTTTGCAGCAATGAAAATAAATCCTGCATACCAGATATTTACATTATGATTCATAACAGTAGCAAAATCACAGTTATGAAGTAGCAACGAAAATAATTTTATGGTTGGGGGTCACCACCACATGAGGAACTGGATTAAAGGGTCGCGGCATTAGGAAGGTTGAGAACCACTGCTCTAGAACTATGGACTATCCCACTGATGAATTGGTTAGTTTTGCTTAAATGCTTTTCCATTATTAGGGATGGCTCCCTGGGAAAGAAAGGGAGAAGGGTCTCTATTCACAAATGAAGGTAATCTAAGAACAAAAGATAGCAACAATAAACATTTTCTCAAATCTGTAACATACATACGTATATGTATGTGTATACACATATACACACATATGATCTAACAATCTTGGACTTTTGGACTTCCATTCTGGACTATCTCATAGCATCTAACCTGTTTGGCAGATCAAGATATCTTACGTAAACTAGAGAAAGAAAAGATTCTTGTCTTCACCCCGTCTCGAAGAGTGCAAGGCAGGAGGGTCGTCTGCTATGATGACCGTTTCATCGTCAAGTTGGCTTTTGACTCCGATGGCATCATTGTATCCAATGATAACTACCGGGATCTTCAGAATGAGAAACCTGAGTGGAAGAAATTCATCGAAGAGAGGCTACTGATGTTTTCCTTTGTCAATGACAAGTAGGTTCTGGGCCTGGGGCCCCCAGAGAACTCCATTTTTTATACTTTAAAACATTTTTTTAACATTTCATTTTTAAGAATTTTGAGTTCCAAATTTTCTCCTTCCCTCCAGCCCTTCCCTGACTCACTGAGAAAGCAAGCAATATGATATCAATTATATATGTGAAGTCACGCAAAACATATTTCCATATTAGCCTTGTTGGAAAAATAAAGAGAGTAAAAAAAAGCAGGCTTTGCACTCTAGAGTTCATGGGTTTTCTCTCAAGCCCAGAGAACCCTTGAGCCTGGTTATCTCTAGAAACACATTCACACTTTTCTATTGTGATGATTAGAAAGGTCCAAGAGATATCATTTCTGAATATTTTATGTATTTTTATGTATAAGTCATTTTATGTATAAGGCCAGCATGTTATTAATAAAAGGATGGTCATTTGGCCATCTCTCTTAGACCAAAGACCTATCAGGATGCTGGGCTCACATTTTATATGCCTTTTGAAGAGAAGGTATTCCTGAAGGGGCTGCAATCACCTCTGATTGGTTAACACAATGGGAGGTAGGCTATGTTGGGGTACATGACTTGGGTCACTCAAATCTTGGTCAAAGAGACATCAATTTCCATATCACTTGTTAAAACAAAAGAGAGGATTCACATTTTCCTTGACCTGTCTGAGAAAATACAATGAGCAGGAATACACCCATTAGCCCTAACTGAGAATTTCTTTTACTGTCTGATTGGATCTTGGCCTGGATAAATCTCTAAGAGAGATTTCACACACTGGTTGATTTCTGGATGAGGAAGTAGAAAAGGGGAAAATCCTTGGTCCTGATTCAACAATTAGTTGTTAAATATGAGGGAAATAATTAATTTCTCACACTATCTTCCAGGTTTATGCCTCCAGATGACCCCTTAGGGCGCCATGGCCCAAGTCTGGAAAATTTCTTAAGAAAGAAACCTGTGATTCCTGAACACAAGAAGCAGCCATGCCCTTATGGTGGGTATTCAGTTGGAGGACTAAGTCATATGCCCAAGAATCCTATTAATACTCCTATGATTTTAACCCTTTGCAGTATACCAAGAACGTTCACCATCACAGCCTGGGAAGGAACATGGTATAGTATCATCATCCCCATTTTAGAGATGAGGACACTGAGGCTCCACGAACTTGTGATCAATGACTACTTTTGAATCTGGCATTTTTCTCCATTTTGGCATCATTAGGATAACAATTGTTGCTCTGATGATAATTAAGAACAACAATAATAGCTCATATTTCTCTGGCATTCTAGGGTCTACCAAGTACTTTTCTCATAATGCCCCTTCAAAGTAGACAGTGCAAAGATGATTGTCTTTATTTGACACATGAGGGAATTGAGACACAGAGAGGTGAAGTGGTTGGTGAATAATGCCCTGGATGTTTGTCTCCTTTTGATTACTATTTTTGATTATTATTCCAGGAGGGACAGTGTGGCCTATTGGTTGGCCTTGGGGCCAAAATGATCAGGTGCAACTCTGTCCTGTGATACCTGATGGCACTGTGATGCTAAACAAGTCATGTGACTCTCATTGCTCCAGCAACCCTCAAAGACTATTATTTGCAGAGTAGTTGCCAATACTCGTTTGGTAGATCTGCTCCCTAAGCCAGATGAAATGAGGAAGAGCATGGATTGGAAGTCAAAGGATTTGACTCCAAATCCTGGCATCTGTGTGACTTTGGGAAGGTCATCTATCTTCTCTGGGCCTCAGTTTCCCATCTATAAAAATGAAGGGGTCAGAATTGATGTCCTCTAATATCCCTTCCAACTCTAGTTCTAAGATCCTATGTGTATCTTGAGTAAGTCCCTTCTTCTCCCTGTGCCTCAGTTTCCTCTTCTGTAAAATGAGGGGGTTGAACTTAATGACCTCTGAGATCCCCCTTTATAGCTCTAGATAATTGAAGTTGTAGAGTGACTCCTTTCCTAAGGGAAGCTCTGGTAAAATGCTCCTCTGGTCCCTCAGTGGGGTATTCAGGTAACATTGGCATCTGGAAGGCTCCGACAGGTCCTTCCAAGTTGGAGAAGCTTGAAGGTTAGGCCCAGGGAGAGACTGTATGGCTGTCATCCAAGGCCCAGCTTCTTTCAGCTTGGAAAGGACCATCAATCAGTCAGTAAACATTTATTAAGCCCTTACTATTCGGCTGGCACTGTGTTAAGTGCTCAGGATACCAAAAAAAGGCAAAAGACAGTTTCTGCCCTCAAGGAGCTTACCATCTAATAAGAAAAGACAGCATGCAAAGAAATATATGCAAACAAGCTGTATACAGGATCAACAGGAAATCATGACTAGAGAGAAGACACTGGAATCAAGTGGTATAGGGGAAGCAGTGTAGGACATGGGGTTTTAGTTGGGACATAAAGAAAGCCAAGGAGGTCAGTGGTCAGGGCTAAAGAGGGGGAGCACAGGGGCATAGCCAGAGAGAATGCCCAAAACCAAGAGATGGAGGGTCATATTCATGGAGCAGCCAGGACACCAGAGTCACTAGGCCAAAGCGTATGTGTAAGGGAGTAAGGGGTAAGAAACCTAGAAAGATAAGATTGGCTAAGTAATGAAGGGCTTTGAGAGCCAAACAGAGCATTCTGTATTTCCTTCTGGAGGCAAAAGGGAGCCCCTGGAATTTATGGAGTAGGGGGAATGGCATGATCTGACCTACACTCTAGGAAAATTGCTCTGATGGCTGAATAGAGGATAGAGTGGAGTTGGGAGAGACTTGTGGCAGGCAGTACTCCGCCCCTAGTAGCTATTGTAATAGTTCAGGTGTGAGGTGATGAGGGCCTGAACCAGTTGGGGGCAGTGTCAGAGGAGAGAAAAGAATGTATTTGAGAGATGTTACAAAGGTGAAATTGGCAGCCATGGCAACAGTTTGAATATGGGTGAGAGATAGTGAGGAGTCCAGGATGGCTCCTAGATTGTGAACCCGAGGGACTAGGAGGATGGTGTTGCCTTCTACAGTAATAAGGAAGATAGGAGGAATGGGAGTTTAGGGGGAAAGAGAATAAGTTTAAGATGTCCACTGAACATCCATTGAGATATTTGAAAGGCAATAAAAAATGGCAGTGGAAGTTAGGAGAGAGGTTAAGGCTGGGTAAGTAGGTCTGAGAATCATTAGCAGAGAGATGGTAATTAATCCATGGGAACTGATGAGATCACCATGGAGGAGTGGTGACTGAGAGTTGTTCTATTGGCCTCCAACCTGAAGACCATGAGCCAAATACATGGAACGGTAGGAATGATATGTCCCAGGCAATGCAAATACTGTAGTCAGGACTAGAACCCAAGGGGCCAGCCAAGGGGCACCTCCAGTGCCCTTCCCACTAGTCATGGCCTCTGGATGTCCATGTAGTAAATTCTGCCTCTCCTTTCATTTTTAACCTTAGCAGAATGGTAGAACCAGAGGCTCTTCTAGCATCCTCCCCTTTACAACGAAGTGTTCTCTGTGTTAAAGTTTTTGGCAAGGACTTCAGAAGAGGTTCTTCTTCCCTGATCAGAAGGGAATCATACCAGCCCTTGGATTCCTACAAAAAAAGGACCAATCTTGTGATTGACTGGTGACTTGGCATTTGCCAAGTTAGGAGTGACCATCTTCTTGTGGGAATGTAGAATTTCTTAGCAATGTGGGAGTCCAATTTTCCTCACAGGCCCTGACGTTTGACCCCAGTGAGAAGTGCCCAATGGCATATCCCCAGGCTGTCATTCTGTCATAGAATCTCAGAGTTATAAAGACTGGCTCAAGAGCTTGGTGAATCTAGCCCTTTCCCTTTTCCTTTTCTCTTCTACAGAATCAAAAACTTCCCTCTCATCCCCATCCCTCCTTAATTCAATAATGAGACCTTTGGACTTTCAATCCAAGCCCCAGTTCCCAACTTATATCCCTTCTTTATGCCTCACTGTCTTCGTCTGTGAAACTGGAATAATTCTCCCACTGCCTACTTCCCAAGCTTGTGGGGTGGAAAGTATTTTGTAACAGTCTTACAGCGCCAGAGACATATGCATCATCATTTGTGGTTGGCAATCATCTTTTCTCCTACCAAATACAATCCAATTTCCATTTACCAGCTTTTTACGGCCTTGTAAGTCTAATCTTCTAAAGGTCTTCTTGTGATACAAAACTCATAGGATCCAATATTTGGAGTTGTAAGTGACCTTAGAGGTCTAGCTCTTCATTGGACCAAGGCCTGTGGAGATGAGATGACTTTACCCAAGGCCACCTAGGCAGTAAGCTTCAGAGGTAAGATTTTAATTCAAGGCCTTTGGGATCAGAGCCAGTAGTTTTTTTTCTCCCAAGTTTGCCTACCTGTATAAGGACATTAGTTTTTCAATCTGGAATGGTTCTTAGCCTCTGTTGGATGTGGTTGTAGTTTGTGGCACATCTTCAGGGAAGCCCCTGAATCCCAAGTGTAGGAAGCTGTCTAAAAGTTTTAGATCTGGAAGGGTCAGCTAGTCCATCCTCCCCCCCCCAGTCCCCATTTTATACATGAAGACACAGAGAAGTTAAGTGACTTTCTCACAGCCACACAGATGGCAGTGTCAGGATTTGAATATAGGCCCTCTGACCTCAAATCCCTCCTTTTTCCATTTGGCCACATGATTGAAGTTTCCTGATATACACAAGGCTATGGTACATCATACTTGGTTTTTGTTTGACCCCAGAGGGGAGAGAATGGAAGGGAAACAAATTTCAGTTCCTCCCAGGGTGAGAGCAGAGGGGAATATGTTGGGAGATTGGCGGGGAGGGGTGGGGGGTTGAGGATACCTAATAACAGCTGTCCAATGATGGAGTGGACCCTGGAATTTTAGGTAATGAACTCTCCATCGCTAGTGATGAAGGTGTTCCTACAGGGCTGGGTAACTGTCTGTGAAGAATTGTACTGAGGGGATCCATGGCATTAGGGGCATGAGGGGGCAGGGCATTAGACTGTATGACCTCTGAGGTCTCATCTAGTTGGAGCATACTGTGATGCTCTGATCATCACCTTTGAAAATGCTGAAGGAAGACCTATGTTATTGCTACAGTCTAGTAGAGGGAATCTTACTCCAAGCCCTTGTTTTTCAGGCAAAAAGTGCACGTATGGCCACAAGTGTAAGTACTACCACCCAGAGCGTGCCAACCAGCCGCAGCGGGCAGTGGCAGATGAGCTCCGCATTAGTGCCAAACTATCGGCTATCAAAACCATGAGCGAGGGAGCATTGGCCAAGGGTGGCAGTGCGGCCCCAGCTCCTGCTTCCAAGAGTGAACCCAGCTCCGAAGGGAAGCGCGTCACTCCCAAGCGCCAGTCAGATCCCAGCATCCGGTCTGTGGCTGTGGAAACCGAGGAGAGACTGCCCATCATTCGTAAACCTGAGACCAACTCAGCCCCCTCCCTGGTGACGGCACTGAGCGTCCCCACGCTTCCCCCTTCCAAAAGCCATGCAGCAGGTGCCCTGAACACCCGCTCTGCAAGCAGCCCAGTGCCTGGTTCCTCACAATTCACCCATCAGAAATCTTCCCTGGAACACACAGTCAGTATGCAATACCCACCCATCCTGGTCACCAATAGCCATGGCACCTCTGTTGGCTACACGGAGCAGTACCCGAAGTACGAGTCTTTGGGGGACCATGGCTACTATTCATTGATGAGTGACTTCTCCAACCTAAGCATCAACAGTGGCCGTGGTGCAGACTACTATGGGGCTGAGCCTGACCGTCATGCGCGCAGCATGTATTCTCGCAATGCCAGCCCCTGTCATGACAAACACATGAGCCATACAAGTAGTGATCCTTATTCCTCGTACAGCGATTTGTATTTGGGCGTGGTGGATGCTGGTCAGGAAGATGTTATGAAGGTGAACCGATCGTGCTCACAACACCATCTCCAGCCTTTTTCACATGGTTACCATGAAGCCTTAACAAGAGTACAAAGTTATGGTCCAGATGAACCCAAACAGGCTCCCCACAAGCACCCAGCACCCCGATTAGTGTTGCATGCCCAACACCCAGTAGTTGGAGCCCGATCTAGTTGTCCTGGAGATTACCCTGTGCCTCAGAGCATCCACCCTCCCAGCACAGCTCCACCAGGCCGAGCATTGGTGATGACACGGATGGACAGTGTTTCTGACTCCCGTCTCTATGATGGCAATCCAATGAGGCAGAGGCGGCCACCCTTGTGCCGGGAGCAGCATGCCAGCTGGGACCCTCTGCCCTATCCTGCTGCTGCCGACTCCTACAATTATCACTCTTACCCTTTGAGCACCAACCTCATGCAGCCCTGTTATGAGCCGGTCATGGTGAGGAGCATGCCTGAAAAGATGGAGCAGATCTGGAGGAATCCCTGGGTTGGAATGTGTGGCCAGCCAAGGGAGCATCACATGATCCCTGAACATCAGTACCAGACCTATAAGAACCTCTGTAATATCTTCCCCGTTGGCATTGTTCTCTCGGTGATGGAGAAGAATCCTCACATGACTGATGCACAGCAGCTGGCAGCCATGATTGTGGCCAAATTGAGATCAGGACGCTAACAGGGGTGTCTTGTCTCTCCTCCTTTCTGGGGGTGAGTGATCTGGGAAGAGGAGATATGGAGGAAAGGGACTACCCCATTATTAGTGTTCTCTTCCTCATCGAGTCTGTACAGGAAAAAGGATGTCAATGGTATACTGAAGGCAAATGCTGAGAGCACCCAAATCAGATTGTGTTGTACATAGGTTTCATATTTTAGGGTTGTTTTAGAGTAGGAATTTCAAAAGCTGTATGAAAGGAGATGCATATCTTATTGCATGGATAGTTGGCTATCAAATATCCTTAATGAACCAAATGGGTCACAGTTCACCCCTGAATGGTGTAAGTGCAAACCTATCGTCAGCAGTTATATTGCATGTTTGAATGTATATTTTCTGGGGTGCGTTAAGTGTATGTGTGTATATATATATGTGTGTGTGTGTGTGTGTATGTGCGTGTGTGTGTGTACCCCCCCACATATATATACATATGCATATATATAAACATATATAAATACTATTTTCTATTGAGATATAGATGTGTCCATCTATATTAGTGTATGTATATGTGTGTATACATATATAATGTGTATATGTATGTATATATACATATATATGCACATACACACATACATGCATACACACAGTCTTAGAAAATGATCTCTGCACGGTCCTGAACCTACACTCAGACAT
Organism: Pseudocheirus occidentalis; assembly: GCA_028646575.1. Classification (NCBI taxonomy): domain Eukaryota; kingdom Metazoa; phylum Chordata; class Mammalia; order Diprotodontia; family Pseudocheiridae; genus Pseudocheirus; species Pseudocheirus occidentalis. The sequence continues at coordinate 52,179,236 of CM053602.1, forward strand.
GTAGGTAGAGAGGCCAACCGGGCCATCTTTGTTGCATCCCACGTTAGGGAAGAGTATCAAAGTGGAAGGGGCTCACCAGCAGTGGGGGAGATTGCTGCGTTTGGTGACAGAACAAACCAGCTTCCACCCCCTCCCACAGCCCTTTGCACTATTTCAAATGTCAACCCTTGTTGACATTTCTTGAACAATCGAAGTCTGTTGATGACTTCGCTTGATAAAGCTGAGGTCAGGTTGCAGCATCCCTCTTTGGAAGAACTAATAGAAATGAATTTTGTTTCCCAGGCATCCCATGTGGATGCCATGGAGCTCTGGCCTTCGGAGGCTTCCTGTCAAAATCAGGTACCATCACATGACCTAGTCAGTGAAATGCCTTCCAGCACAAAGTATCACATTCAAAATGACTGGCATTTCCAACAAGTATTAAAGCTTCACTGGCAAACACGCCCTCATTTTTGGCTAGCCAGCTCTGTGGTACTCACCCCTCTGGGAGCAAAACTGAGGATCTGTAGACTCCTAGACTTTGAAGAGGTGGGAGGACCCTTCAAACAGGAATGTGATTGCTGGAAGGGACAATCAGAACACGGACTGTTAGATTTCAAAGGGACCTTGGAAACCATCCAGGAAGCCCCTTTGTTTTACATATGAAGTGTCTGAGGTCCTGAGAGGGGGCCTAAGTTGTCCAAAGTCCCACAGTTTATAAGTGGCAACAGAGCCAAGGCTAGATTCTGTTTCCTGGATCCAAGTCTGTGGCCTGTCCCTCTTCACTGCCCAGCCTCTCAGTGCGGGTAGAATGTGTGGACAGGTGGTTAGTTTTAACTTTTAGTTCAGTCATTGGATGACAGGACTGATCACTGGCAACATGGCACTATCATGTAGGCCCAAAGCATGGTATTTTCCAGGCAGGAACAACTTAGCTTTGGGAAGATGGATGCTTCAACTTTGACGTGCCATCAGGTAGCTTAGCTTTTCACTCTTGGTCCACACACCAAAGGTGTATAATTTGCCTAGTGACATTTTTCAGATGCATTATTTGGGAGGGGGTGGGGCATGGCTTGTGCAATTTGTATTTTGCTCAGGGTGGAATCCTTTGTAGCGAAATGCCTCCAACAGAGGCATCCATTGGGGTTTTTTGTTGTTTTTTTTTTTTCTTAAGCTGCACTGAATGGATGCCCTTTTTTGAATCTAATGTATATTTCAACATTTTAAGCCAGCTCTAGAGTTTGGGAGCTGGAAATTGCTGACTTCCTACTGTAGTTTTTTTCATGAAAGTTGAGAAGGCCTCACCTGGGCCTTTTGTCTCTTCATGAGAAGGTGTGACACTGCCTAACTGTTTCTTACTGTGAAACACACGGATCGTGAGGCTGCCGTTAGGGTTGTTTCTGGTGTTTTGATAAAGGCTTCATGTGCTGCTTTCTGGTCCTCTGTCCCTGCCCTGAGCAACTGCAAAGTTCACTCCCAGCATGGCTTTTCAGCTCCCATCATTTCCAGAGGAGGAGAACCAGTTCAAATTCTGACTCCATCCCTGAATTTGTGTTCCCATTCCATCTTTCACCCTAAATAAATCACCCCTAGAAATGTCCTTCATGTGCAAAACATATTCTCTATCCGACAGTGAAGGAGGCAGCTGAGCTGCGGTCTGGACCCAACTCTGACACTTACTTCCTGACCATGGGCAGGTCACTTTAACTTACCCGGGCCTCAATTTCCTCATCTGATAAATAGGGATAGCAATACTTTCACTCCCTACCTCACAGAATTGTGATGAAGGCGATCCACCTCAAATCTTGAAGAACAGAAATGATGGGAGTGAGATTATTATTAATAACTCCATGAAAACTTACTGTTATAACTCACATGTTCAAATACTTCCCATTGATGTCAACTGATACTTCAAGGCTGGTGCCTCCAGTCGACAAAGCTGAAAGATGATACTGCCTTCATGCCTAACCTCTTGAATTCGGGAAACTAAAAACCATGAAGTTTTGGCTGGCTGAGCATGGGCAGCTCTGGCCATTAAAAGATCTGTAAAATCCAATTCATCCCATTAGCTACTGTTCTCAAAGAAGCCAAAGGCACTGATTGAAAATATATTTATAAACTCACTGCCTCATCCTCCACCCCCCCTCCACTCCATCTTTCTTTTCACCAACATCTGTATTTCTGTCCTCCAGCAACTCTTCATTCTCACCTCACTCCAGCTTCCCTGCAACATCCCCACACCTCCACAGCATGTCCAGATCCAAGCGGCTGAGAGCAACACCTCAAATATCCAGAAATGACCTTTTGTTTGTTGATACAAATTGTATCTCTTTTTTTCTTGATTGTATAAAACAACAAGCTTGTACAAAACTCATCTCTAAACTAGTTACAGTATCTCTTGTTCCCACCCGCGATGTTTGTGACACTGTGTGTCACCCTGACCTGGCGCAGGAGTAATTTTTATTTACAGGGCTTTTTCTTTACAAATGGCACTTGTAGCTAACAGACAAACTCAGTCAACTTTTCCACTCCCCTTTGGTACCATGCTCACAGCTAGTGTGTATATAGTTTTGAACATAATATTGTCTAAGTTCTCTTTATTCAGCTCAATGTATTCCTTGCAGAGGGATTCTCTGTAACAAATGGTCCGTGTTAATGAATCGTCCATCTGCAGGTTTTAATGATGACATTATAGCCACAATGGCAACAAGCCCAGCTTGGATTCTTGACAGGTGGGGTTTCATTGCAACGGGGACTTCTTGATAAATGAGCATGTGAGAGAACATTTGTCCACCTCAGCTCACTTGATTATCCAATAGTCAAGCTCATGGCTGGGAGACTTCAGAGTCCTTTCTTTTTGCTTCTCTGAAGGGGCTAACACTTGCATGCCCTTGGGCCCTTGCTCTGGGACATGGCAGGGGTCTAACTTTCTCCCTGCTATACCCCGTCCTTGCTGGACAGGATGCTCCAGCCTGTTCAGGCTATTGCTTTGTGGGGTGTGGGATCTTTGGGGTTTGTTCTTCCTCTTCCCCTACTTCCACACCACAGGAGGGAGAAGTGGGGATCTGGAGCATCCTCCCTGAAGCTGGGGTTCCCTTTTGATATGCTGAGAGAGGCCAGAAACCTTTAACTAAGAGGCCCTGAGCTGGCCTGTCTGGGTAGAGTGAAAGCAGCTGCAAAGGATGGGGTTAACTATGAGACACTGTCTAAACAGCTTCTCTCTCCCCCATCTTCTCTCTGGATTAGCAGCAGAACCACACCCTCTCACTCTTTTTCTCTCTCAGTGGATCCTCATTTTTCTATTTTCAGAACAAACCTCTTTATACAACCCCAGCAACCTTGACCTCCAACTCACCCCTTAGCACTGGGGTCTCTTCTAAGGTAGAAGAGAGAAGAGCTAATCTCTAGAACCCCTCAGTCAACCATCTCAGCTCCCCTGTAAATATGGGCCTTTGTACAGACCCTCTTTTTGGAGACTCTAGTATTGAAACACATTTTGTTTCTTTTAGTATGTGCACCAGGTCCAGGAGGTAGAAAACATTAGGTTGCTGATTTCTCCGAAGAACCCTGCTCAGATCTCCCCACTAAGCTATCTTTACTTTCCCCTTTAACCTTTGGCCTATCCTTGTGCCTCTTCGCATTTGAAGAGCATGGGTAATCTTCTATGAGAACAGCATGAGAGGGGCTCAAAACTGGAACCGAAAACCCACTCTGTTCCTGGGTTACCCTCTTGGCACTAACCCAATAGCTTTCTAAAATTTGCCCCAACAACTAGCAGTCACATGTCCTCGTATTTTAGCTTTACTGCATTGTGTACGTGGACACGCAACCTGACTATGATTGGTCCTGGTGCTTGTTTTCTTGAGCTCTGGTATTTTTGCTTGCTCCATCTGTTAAATTAAATGTTACTGTGTAATTGTTGTAAACTTTTATGAAACCTCTTTGGGTTCTTTGGTCAACCCAAACATAATGTAAGTCTCAATGACAAGAGCAACAATGACAAAGCCAAGCACGTGCACACTCCAAAAAACCAACTGCCCACAAATACACACAGAGGCCAAAATTGCAACCCATAGGTGAGTGCAAACGACAGTGAAATGAACCCCGACTATGGTGTTTGTAAATCCCTCTGACGCATGCATGGCAAGGCTTTTTCCCCATTCTGCATGGCGTGTTCCCACTAGCCTGGATGTGCTGTGAGTGCTGTTTCATGAGATTCTAATTTATTTTCCGTTTTCATGATGGAGAGATACTGTATGGTTGATGACAACTGTGAACCATGCTGCTCCTACCTACTATATAAAATTTTTGGTTAAAATTCACTGACTTCCATCTCTGTTTCTTTAAGACAAAACTGAAAGGGGGGGATTGGGGAACCACATATCCTCTTAGATAGTTATGGGGATAGAGACTAGCCCTGGGCACTCATTGTATTTGGGATTTCCAGGTATATGAACACTCAACCCATGCAAGTCTATACCTTTTCTGCAACTTAATCAGAGTTGCTTGAAGAGTACTGGAAAGTTTAGTTACTTTCCCAAGGTCATCCAGCCAAGGTATCAGAGGTAAGGCTTGATCTCAGGTCTTCCTGGCTCTAAAGATAGCTCTCAGAAGTCTCTCATGAGACAGTTTCATAAGAGAACAAAAAATGTCCTCTCCCGGTAGCCAACATCATGGTGATGGTGCTTCTTTCAATTTACTGATACTGTGATGACCAACACACACAATCTGTTGCTGAATCTGAATTCAAAGCCTGCCTTCCAGCTTAGTAGACTGATATTAATGGGCATTTATGTAAAGAACTAAATCCAGCTGTTGTGTGGCTGAGTTGGTGACCAGGCAGGCAGATGTCAATCACTCTTCTCTGCTACCCCTACCCCTTCTGCCCCTTGGAGCATGGTTTATAGCCACTCCCTTGGCACCTCCCCCATCTTTTGGAGGGGGCTGGGACAAGGGATGCCTACAATCAGATGTCCAGCCACTGGCTCTGAATCAATGGCCTAGAAAAACCCTGGTAAGTGTGTTCTCTTTGCTCTGAGAAGTTGTAAATATGAATCAAGCCAGAAATCATGTTCTGGCAAAACACCACAGGTTTAGATTTGTCCGACTCCCAGGCATTCCCAGTTACCCTTCTCAATTCTAAGGGTAGCACAAATAATTAAGCAATTCAGTTGGTTAAGGCCTTTATCACATTTACCACAGTGAAAGAAAGCTAAACTTCTGAGACATGTCAACAAGCCTCCCGTGCTCCAGAGAAAGGAAAGAGGGAACAGGGAGAAAGAAGGAGAAATCGTGGGCATCCATCTGCAACCTGAAAGAGTTTCAAGAGCACAAGATCCATCCTTACCCAACATAGCTCTTGGGGGCTGGCAACTACTCTTTTTATGGCAGCTCCTCCAATGGGACCAGTGTTTCCCATTCTTATGCCTTCTTCCCTTCCTCAGTCTAGGAGTCCAATGAATGGGAGGGTCTAGTTTATGAGGCAAAATCATCCCCTACCCCCACCAGTCTCAAGGTGAAAGTAAAACTCCCAAGGGGTCAAAGAGGAAAAAGAAGCTGGGAGATTATTGCCCAAACCAGTGGGCATCCACCTTTAACATCCTGATCTCAGCAATATCTATGGTAGGCATGGCCAAGATGATATTACACAAGGTAATATACTAGGTAATACCCTAACAGGCACTTACATAGCACTTTAAAGTTTGTATAACACCTTGCCTACAAGGATCTCTTTTGAACCACACTACAACTCTGAGAAAGGTACTACACTCATTATTAGCCCCATTTCACAGATGAAACAGGCTCAGAGGGGAAAGAACAGAGGAAGTAAGCATTGTTTGAACCTTACTCTTGTTAGATTTGGCTCAAAGAAAGAATAACATACACACTCAGTTGTATATAGAAATCTATTTTACCCTGTGGGGAGGTAGGAGGAGAAAGCAGAAAAAAGAGAGGAGGGGCTGATAGAAGAGAGAGCAAATTGAGGGAGGTGGTAGTCAGAAGTAAAATACTGGTGAGGAGAGTCAGAATAAAAGGAAAGATGAAAAAAAGTACAAAGAGGGGGAAAATGTGATGGAGAGAAAGACACAGATAGTAATCATAACTGTGAATGTGAATGGGATGAACTCTCCCAAAAAAATGGAAGTGGAAAGTAGAGTGGATTAAAAACCAGATTCCTACAATATATTGTTTACAAGAAACACAGAGTAAAGGAAAAAGGCTGGAGCAGAATATATTATGCTTCAGGTGAAGTTAAAAAGCAGGGTAGCAGTAGTGATCTCAGACAAAGTAAAAGCAAAAATAAATCTAATCAAAAGAAACAAGGAAGAAAACTACATCTTGCTAAAAGATACCATAGACAACAAAGTAGTATCAATGCTAAACATATCTGCATCAAATGATATAGCATCCAAATTTCTAAAGAAGTTAAATAAGTCACAGGAGGAAATAGAAAGTAAAACTATACTAGTGGGGGATCTCAACTTCCCCCTCTCAGAACTAGATAAATCTTTTTTTTTTCCTTTTTGGAGGGGGAAGGCAAGGCAATTGGGGTTAAGTGACTTGCCTAAAGTCACATGGCTAGTAAGTGTTAAGTGTCTGAGGCTGAATTTAAACTCAGGTCCACCTGACTCCAGGGCCAGTGCTTTATTCACTGTGCCACCTAGCTACCCCAGAACTAGATAAATCTAACCACAAAATAAATAAGAAAGAAGTTAAAGAGGTGAATAGAATTTTAGAAAAGTCAGATATGATGGACCTCTGGAGAAAACTGAATGCGGATAGAAAGGAATATAACTTTTTCTTAGTGGTACATGGCACCTACACAAAAATTGGCCATGTATTAGGGCATAAAAACCTCATACTCAAATGCACAAAGGCAAAAGTAGTAAGTGCATTCTTTTCAGATCATGATGCAATAAAAATTACACGTAATAAAGGGGCCATGGAAAGATGGATTAAAAATTAATTGGAAACTAAATGATCTAATTTTAAAGAATGAGTGGGTCAAACAATAAATCATGGAGACAACTGATAACTTTATCAAAGAGAATGGCAATAATAACACAACCTACCAAAATTTATAGGGTGCTGCCAAAGCAGTACTTAGGGCAAATTTTATCTCTGTAAATGCTTACAAAATAGAGGAAATGCAGATCAATCAATGCAATTTAAAAAGCTAGAAAATTTTAAAAAATTGAAATCCTTTAGTTAAATACCAAATTAGAAATTCTGAAAATCAAAGAAGAGATTCATAAAAATTGAAAATAAGAAAACTATTGAACTAATAAATAAAACTAAGCACTGATTTATAAAAAAAACAATAAAATAAATAAACCTTTGGTTAATTTGATTTTAAAAAAGAAAGAAGAAAATCGAATTAAATTTGATTTTAAAAAAGAAAGAAGAAAATCGAATTATCAGGATCAAAAATCAAAAGGGTAAATTCACCACCAATGAAGAGGAAATTAAAGCAATAATTAGGAGGTGTTTTGCCCAATGATATGCCAATAAATCTGACAATCTAAGTGAAATAGATGAATATTTACAATTGTCCCAACATCCTTTTATAGGCTATAAGGCAAAGTGGCAGCTGGTCCTGGATCCTTTCCCAACAATGGTCCATAGCCCTGTCATCTCAGCAAGTTTCCTGAGGAAGTGCTCAAATTGGTCATGAGCCCTCCTGAGCCCCTCCCATTCATATCTGCTGAGTGCATGGCCATCACTGAATTGCCTAACTCTACCACCTTGGAATTAACCTTGAATTGGGCCTCCCCACTCACCCATCACTTGTCAAGTACTGGCACATCTATGTGTACAACATCTCTCCTATCCCATGACACACATAGATTTTAGGACTGGAAGGGCTCTCAGAAGCCAGCTCGTCCAACCTCCTCATTTTACATGGAGAAAACTGAAGGGGGAGGATGAAGTGGGGGTAGGGAGGGGGAAAGAGGCTCTTGTCCAAGGTCCCACATGGATCCTGGATCTAGAGCTAGAAGGGCCCTCAGAGACCATCTAGTTTCATTCCCTTCTAGAAGAGATCACAGAGGTCGGTTTAACCCCTTCAGGTGGAGAAACTGAGGCTCAAAACTTTTGGCTTTGCCAAAATCATACCCTAAGTGACACTTGTGACCATGGGTTTAGAGGTTCTTACTTCCTCCTATGCTGTGGCAATGGGCTAGACACGATTGCTTTCTGAATTCCTGCAAGGTGGCGCTCAAATGTGCAGAATGGTCAATTTCCAGTGTGAGCATTGATGCTTCAGAAATCTGCAGATGACCAACCAGGTCAGATTTGTTCTTTTGCTAACTGTCTAGACTTTAAAAAAATAATGGGAGAAATATTACTAATGCAGATTAAACTTTAAAGTGAATGTCTACATTCTTTCCAGAGGGCCACTTGTTAAAATGGGGATAGTTAGCTTTGCCCAGCATGCCCGTCTATGAGCGAGTCCCCAGTTCCTCATTTCCTTGCAGTGTCCTGGTTTGAAGCTGATGCTGTCTGACTGAACGGAGAAGGGGCAGAAGGCAAGCCCAGCTCCTTCCAGGATCTGCCTGTTCCTTAGTGGTCCCAGATGGAGGAGGCCATTGGGCAGGTGACCCTCTTATTGTGAACCCCACAAAAGGGTGATGGAATTCTATTCACTGAATGAGGGCTACACTCTTTTCCATCAAAATTGCAGAGCTTACTAGATGACTACCTATCTCATCCTAGGAGCCAAGAGAGTGCCCATGACTGAGCTTGTGACCTACAGTAATTTGACCAGAAGTAGCAGGTCAGACTTCTGGAAGACCCAGCTTCTTCTCTGTGTTCTGATTCATCCAAAGGTACAGGAGCCTAGAAGCTCAACTTTTCTGTCACCTTGCCACCTGTGTGACCTCAAGCATATCCCTTCACTTCCCTGGGCCTCAATTTCCTCATGTATAAAAAGATAAGGTTAGACTCTTAGACCTCTCTAGAGTTATGACTTGATGAATGACCCTGGGCACATCACCTCTTTTCCCTGGATCTGTTTCCTCACCTGGAAAACAGGGGAGTGGGACAAGAGAGCCTCTGAAGCCCCTTTCAACTCTAGGTCTACACAGGGGTGAGAAACCTGTGGCCTCGAGGTCACATGTAACCCTCTAGGTCCTTGGGTGCAGCCCTTTGACCTAGTCCAAGTTTTATAGAACAAATCTTTTTATTATGAGGGTTTGTTCTGTGAAATTTGGATTCATTCAAAGGGCTACCCTAGAGGACTTAGAAGGACACGTGTCCTCTAGGCCACAGGTTCTCCACCCCTGGTCTATGATGTTACTGCCTGCTGCTGAGGAAGCAGGGTTATGATGACTCTGATCCCAGTCCTCTCCCCCTATGTTTCCATTTTCCTCTCTTGACTTTGGGCTATTGAGAGATCAGGAGCCTAGCATCTCTGTTACCATCTTCTTCCCTTTACCCTCTGGAGGCCCAGGAGAATTCTGGGCCCCCATCCCTCTCAACCTTGCTTGCTGCTGCCCTAGATTTCTTCTGCCTTAACATCAGAGCCTTGAGTATTAGAGGCCTGGTTTTGCAGCCCTTTTCTCCATGCCCTGACTTTTTTCTTTGTTCTTTCTCTGTTTACTGCTGTTGTTCAGTCTTTTTTCAGTCATGTCTAACTCTTTATGACTCATTTGAAGTTTTCTTGGCAAAGATACTGGAGTGATTTGCCATTTCCTTCTCCAGTTCATTTTACATATGAGAAAACTGAGGCAAACTGGGATAAGTGACTTGCCCAGGACCACATAGGTAGTAAGTGTCTGAGGTTGGATTTGAATTTAGGTCTTCAGCACTCTATCCACTGTGCTACCTAGCTGTCCTTCTCCCTTTCTCTCTCTCTCTCTCTCTCTCTCTCTCTCTCTCTCTCTCTCTCTCTCTCTCTCTCTCTCTCTTTGTCTCTCTGTCTTTTTCTGCCTCTCTGCCTCTCTGTCTCTCTCTCTCCCTCCCTCCCCTCCTCTCTCTCCTGTCTCTCTCCCTCTTCTCTCTCTCTCTGTGCCTCTCTCCCTCCCTCTCCCTCCCTCCCTCTATCTCTCTCTGTGTGTCTCTCTATCTCTCTCTTTCTCTGTCCCTCTGTCTCTGTCTCTTCTCTCTCCATCCTAGCAAAGTCCTTACGGGTATAGACCAGCTTTGCCCAGCTGGGAGGTGGCCAGGGCTATTCTCTTTTATCAGAATAATTGCACACTTTATATGTTTCATGTTTTCTTAAGGATTCTGGTTTCATTATATAGGAGTCATTATTGATAGATGTGTGTGTTGCTGACCCCCACCCCAGATCCACACACCTCCCCAATGGTCCTTGTACTTTGTAATTCAACTCAGACTAGATTATTATGTTTGCTACTGAGCTAAGAAATCCCTCTATGGTCTGTTGGGGAAAGGCTGCTCCTTCTATCACATTAAAGTGGGAGCTTTTCACTTGGGGTCATTGAATATTAATCTTTTTTTGCCATCATTGCATTTTAACATAATTGGTTTTCTTTGTAAGCGCATGTATTTTATCATAGGATTCTGAGAAGGCTTCACTAGACTGCCAAAGTGGTCCAGAACACCCAAAAACTGTGAAGAACCCCATTTTAGATCAAAATGTGTATAGCTGTTTCATGGGCCCAGCATTCTTGATGCCCCAAGGATCAAGGTCAAAAGATCCCAGCTGTCAAAATGTATTTTTCAAAAAATAAGTTCCCAGACACCAGGTTAAGAACTTCTGGTCTAGTCTAACTCCCTCATTTTCCAAATGGGGAATCTGAGACTCAAAAAGTGAAAATCACTTGCCCAAGGTCACAAGTGCTGAATCTTATAATGCTATATGGTTTTAGAGCTAAGATTTTACATAGTCTAGGGATTCTTAACCTGGGTTCTAGGAGGTTGAATTTTTTTTAATTTGAATTTTTTTCAATATAATAGGTTTCCTTTGTAATATCCTGGATTTGATTTTATTTACTTAAACACCCGATCCTGAGAAGTGGTTTCATGGACTTTAGTGGTCAGAAGTGGAGTAAATGAGGCCAAGGATGGGCCTTTTCTACTCTTCTCCTTGTCTCCCTGACCAGCCAGCTCTCGAATTCAGGCCCTGGGTCCCAAGGGGGCCCAGTGAGGGGGTTCTGAAGGCTTGTTATTTTTCCTCTCCATTACTGGAAAAAACCGCCTCCTTCTAGCGTTTCCCCAGTGCTTGTGAGAGGGTGGAGGCGGGGAGGAGCAGCGACATCTAGTCGCCCTTGGATACAAGACATCTTTTCCAACGACTTCCATTCTTCCTGGAGATGTGTTCCCATGGCAACCGTTGGGCTCCGACACGTAGACGGGTGAGCTGCCGAAGTCTCATGGCCCTTCAAAGAACTGACTGCTTTTGTCAGCCCTGGGAGCTCAGCTTGGGCCGCCTGCCCAAGCGGACTTCATCCTCCATCCTTCCAGAAGGCCCATGGAAGAAACAGGAAAGAGGAGGAAGGGGGTGCGTGCGGCATTGTGCTGACAAGGCATTTCCCCCCAGTGGAGTTAGATTCGGGGCTGACCTAGTGCAGACCCTTGGGCGGGGTACCACGGTGGAAGGAAAACCTCCACCAAGCCAGGATTGAGCTGGACTTAGGGTAAGAACTCCTAGGTTCAAATCCCGGCTCTGTGGGACCTTGGGCATATCACTTGACTTTGTTTCCTTTTCTGTAAAAAGAGAGGGATTCTTTATAGTTAGAAAATACGTGGAAGGCTATTCCAGTGGAGGAGGATAACGAATCTGGTAAAGAATGAGCAAGGACTGTGTGGTATTCATCTCTGAGAGTCCCCATAATGTAGTGGGCACTCAGTAGGAGCTCACCCTTCTTTTAACACCTTATAATTCACAAACTGACTCCAAAGAATTACTTTAGACATAGAAGACTACTCAAAAGCCAGCTAGTCCGACTGCCTCATTTCTCAGAGTAGGAAACTGTGGTCTGAGGGGTTGGGGGGAGGGACTGACCTAGGGTCACTCATGGGATCCTAGGTCTAGATATGTGACCTCAAAGGTCATTAGGTTTAACCTCCTTCATTTTTGATCAGGAAAAACTGAGGTCCAGGAGGGGAAGCGAATTAATAAATGAAGCCAGGTGAGAGGGAGAAGAGAGAACCTTACGAAGGAAGAGTCTCTAGGGGGGTGGAGAGCAAGGCAGTTGATGAGAAGATGGGCAGCATACAGAGGAAGTACCCAAGATGAGGGCACATGGGATGTCAGGTCTCCAACTGGAAGGGACTTCTAAGATCATTAAGTCCAATCCTCTTGTTTTATAGATGAGGAAATTGAGATTCTGGGAATCTGCCCAGGCTCATATAGGCAGTAAGTATCTAAGGGAGGATTTGAAGGCAAGGTCCTACTGCCATCTCTCCTTCACCGAGTTGCCTCTGACATGCCCAAGGTCTCACTGGTAGTCAGCCTCAGTCAGAGGAATGTTCTTTGGCTACTTACTGATATTCTCCCCAATTCCTCCCCTCTTACTGCATCTTATCTTTCTATGGTTTTTAGTTGTTGTTTTGTTGCATTGGGGGTGGTGGTGCTGAACCTGTGATTTCATCAGTGTGGAACTTCCAGTGTGGAAACTCCACTGATGCAGTTCCAACTGGACTTCAATCCGTATTTATCACCCAATCAAGATTCTGGTAGCCGTTATCTCCTAAGCTCCAGGCTACTCAGCTTCCTTGCTTCCTTCCTGCATGAGTTCAGAGCCTGACTCCCAGCCTTTCTCTCCTCCCCATCTCCTGCTCTCATACTAGGGGACTCCAGGGTACACTCCCTCAAACAGCCCAAGCTCCTACTTCCTCAGCTTGCTCACCTCCCATGGCCTCTACCTCCACCCCACCTCAACTACCCACAGAGATGGTCATAGCTTTAATCTTGCCATCATCCATTTCTATGTTTGGGAGCTCTGAAATTAACAATCTGTTGTCCTTGCCTTTCAGTTCTTCCCCAGGCACTGACTATATACTCTCCTCTTCTACCCATCTTAACCCTTTAGTGAACCGGTTCGACTTTGCAATCAAATCCCTTTCCCCCTTGTCTGCCAGTCAATACACATTTATTAAGCGCCCACTATGTGCTAAATACTGTGCTAAGCATTGAGGATACAAAGAAAGGTAAAAGGCAGACCCTGCCCTCAAGGAGCTCACAATCTAATAAAGGAGACAACATACAAACAACTACGTACAAACAAGCTATATACAAGAGAAATAGATATTCAACAGAAGGGAAGATACCCGAATTAAGGGAGATTGGGAATGGCTTCTTGGGGGGTGGGGAAGGGGGAGGGGATTCGTGTTGTTGGGGTGGGGCAGGCGGGTTGTGAAGGGCTTTCAACACCAAACAGAGGATTTGATATCTGATCCTGGAGGTGATAGGGAACCCCAGGAGTTTGAGTTAGGGAGGGGGTGACGTGGTCAGACTTAACACTTCAAGAAAATCACTTTGACAGCTCATTAAGGACCAGACCTACGCTTTAGGAAAATCACTTTTGACAGTTGAGGACGGCCTGGAGCGGGGGACACAGGGGCGAGATCAACCAGCAAGCTACTGCAAAAGTCCAGGTGCGAGGTGACAAGAGCCTTTACCAGGGGGTGGCAGTGTCAGAGGCTAAAAGGGGCTGGGGGCTATACAGGAGATATGACAAAAACATAAAATAGAGGCGCCATGACAACCGATTGGGAATGGAGGAGTGAAGAGTGAGAATCTGAAGTATGACACTGGGGCTGGGATTAGGCAGATGGTGGTGCCCTCAACAGTAACAGGGGACTTAGGAAGAGGGGAGACTTGGGCAGGAGAGGGGGAAGATACTGAGTTCAGTTTTGGACATGCTGAGTTTAGGATGTTTACGGGAAATCCAGTTCCAGATGTCCAATGGGCAACTGGAGATGGGAGACTGGAGTTCAGCAGAGGTTAAGGCTGGATAAGGAGATTTGAGAATCATCAGCATAGAGATGCTAACTGAATCCATGGGAGCTGGTAGATCACCTACAGCAAAATGGTGGAAGGGGACAAGAGGGCCTAGGACAGAGCTTTGGGGGACACCCATAGTGAGGAGGTGTAAGTAACCTGGATGAGGTTCCAGCAAAGGAGACAGAAGGGATGGTCATATAGGTAGGATGAGACTCAGGAGAGGGTGGTATCCTGAAAGCCTGGAGAGAAGAGAATATCGAAGAGAAAAGGGTGATCGACAGTGTCAAAGACTACGGAGAGGGTAAGAAGTATAGGGATTGAGAAAAGGCCATTGGATTGGGCAGTTAAGAGATCACTGGTAACTTTGGAGAGAGCAGTTTTGGTTGAGTGATGAGGTCAGAAGCCAGACTGTAAAGAGTTAAGAAGAGAGTGAGAGAGAAGGAAGCAGAGGCACCTATTGTAGTTGCCTTCTTAGGGAGTTTGGCCACAAAAGGGAGGAGAGGTATGGGATGAGAGCTAGCGGGGATGGATGGATCACGTGAGAAGTTTCTGAAGATCAGGGAGACATAGGCATGTTTGTAGGTAGTAGGGAAGGAGCTGGTGCACAGGGAGACTGAAGGTAAGGAAGAGTCAGGGTGATAGAGGAGATGAGATGGAATGGGATCACTTGGGCACATAAAAGGCTTTGCTTTGGCAAAGATTAGGGCCACCTCATGATATGAGACATGAGTGAAAGAGAAGATAGTGGCAGAAGGCATCTGAGTGATAGCAGATAAGGAAGAGGGAAGAAGAGGGAGCTCACTGCAAATGGCCTCAATTTTTCCAGTAAAATGAGGCAAGTCTCTCAGCTGAAGGGGAAGGCAAAGAGGGTCATGGGAGGTTTGGGGTGGGAGAAGGTTTAGAAGGGTCACTGTGGAGAGTGGGACAGTGAATCCATTCAGGAGGTTTGAGAGGATTGCCTAGTAGTGGTGAGGGCCCAGTTGAGGTCATGTAACAAATTTTTATCGGACCCAGTCAGCAGTTTTCTCCACCTTTGTTCAGCAGCACGTGTGTGGGAGAGAAGGCAGCAGATGGTGGGAGTGATTCAAGGCTGAGGCTTGGTGGGGACAAGATTGGTTACATAAGGGGGAAAAGGAACTCAAGGTATGAGGGCAGTGTAGAGTTGAAATGGTTCACCAAAGGGTTGAGATGGGGAAGGGAGAAATGTAGCGAGTATAGGGGTAATGGCATAGGAAAGAATTGAGAGGCTGAGAGATTGGACGACATGGTATGAATGGAGAACAGGATATGGCGTTACAAAACAGAGGAAGCAGTGGAATAACAATGGATTGTGATCCAATAGGGGAATTTTGGAGCTTTTGATCATGGAAGTGGTACATTTGTGGGTGATGGCAAGAATAAGAGTATGGCCATCTCTGTGTGTGTAGCTGAGTTGGGGTGGAGAAGTAGGCCATGGGAAATGAGCAAGTTGAGGAACTGGGAGGTTAGGGTGTTTGAGGGAGCATCTCTGTGTATGTTGAAGTCCCCTAGTATGAGGACAGGAGTCGAGGAGGAGAGAAGGACTGGGAGCCAGGTCCTGAACTCATCCGTGAATGAAGGAGAGTGGCCTGGAGGTCAGTGGGCAACAGCTACCAGAATTTTGATTGGGTGGTAGGTATGAACTGAGTGAAATTCTGAGGGGTAATTACTGAGTGATGGAGGTAGAGAATGAGTCTGGAAGAGGTCATAGGGAGCAAGGAATATTCCAACTCCCCTGCCTCAACCAGTGAATTGGGGGAATGAAAGTGCATCTAGTGCCAGGGAGGCTATGTTGTTGGGAAGGGAGATGGAAAAAGCGCAAAAGGAAAAGATTGAAGACAAAAGCAAGTTTGCTGCCTAGCGAACAGGCATTGCAGAGAGCACAGTGGGCTCTCTAAAGCTGGGCAGCTTTAGAGTGAGTCATCAGAGGAGCGAGATTGGACTGGAGGGAAAACAAATGTGGGAGCAGATAGCTGATAGCGAGCACGCTTTTTTCGGGGGTTCACAATCACTGGAACACGGATAGATTGGCCCTCCACCCTAGGAGGAGGAGGAATGTGGCGCTCAATGATGACGTCTGAATCATCTGAATCGTCTTCCACTGTGATGCAGGTGACCTGGGTTGATGAAATGGTGTTTTCTCCCCATTCCCCAAGCTCAGGAAACTGGTTCGCGACGGAAGTGCGTTTCTCCTCTCCGTCCTCTGACTGGAGAACCGGCATGGTGGAAAGGGGTGTTTCTTGTCCCACCTCTGATGTCTTGCCAAACCCCACACTTGGATTACTCCCACCATCTGCCGACTCTGCATTTATTCCCATGCTGCTGAGAAAATCACAAAACTGTGTTGACTGGGTCATCCACAAATCTGTTACATCATCTCAACTGGGCCCTCACTGCAGCAAGGCAATCCTTCTACACCTCCCTAAAGGATTCAATACATCAACTCTTTCAAACCTTTTCAAGTCTCCAAAAGCATTTCCAACCTTAGCTGGGAATCTTGCCTCATACTCACCAAAAAAAGAAAAAAGAAAAAAGTGAAGGCAGAATGCCAGGGCTGGGAAAGACGTTAGCATACAAAGTCAGAGGTGGGAAGGTGCCCTGAACACATGAGTGTCAGAGCCGGGAGAAGGAGGCTTAGAGCCCAGTGTTACTTTTTCTGGGTCTGGTGAATCTGACACAAGATTTCCTCAGCTGTCCTCACTTCTCTTGGCTCAGAGCCCCCACCCAAGAAACCTGGGCAAACAATTGTTCCCCACCCCCAAGTAACCAGACACTTGCAAGCACACAGTCACATTTAAGTTTTATTCAATGGAAGCGAACAAAGGAGAGAATTTTAGGAGTCCCTATTAGTTCCAACGATATTAATAAATCCCAGATAGGACAAAAACTCTGGCAGGGGCACCTTATCCACCGGACTGTTCTCACCAGGTCTGAAGCATAGGTGAGAACAGGGGTGTGTGCTTTTCTCCCCAGCTGCATGCCATGCCTTGGGGCACTAAAGGGAGGGTATCTACTGGTAAGACGGCACTGGGGAATGGGGTAGCAGTCAAGCCTTAGGGATTGCTGGTGAGGTATAGGTTAGCTTCTAACTTAGGAATCTAAACTTGGGTACAGAAGCAGGAGACCCTACAAGGTCCTGGGAAAAGCATTTGGGGTGAGGCCTCGGAATCCCCTTTGCAGCACTGTTCCTGAGGAGGTTGGTCCAAGGGGCCACAGGACAATAGCACTAAGTACGAACATAGCATTAAATAAGCAAGGGGTCCCTTCTGCTTGGCTGGCGCTGGACAGCGTGGTAGGCAAGAGCAGGCCCTTCTCTGGGAAGCAGAGAAAAGGAAGAAGAGATGGAAGCCAGCTCCACTGTCAGAGCCCTGCTGGGGCATCAGCATCAACTAGTGGGGTCCAAGGCGGCAAAGGCCTGGAGATACTAGGGGCCCACAGCCTTCCTTAATAGAAGGAGAATGTACCAGGGAACATGCTCAAGATGCTGACAAGCTGTCTGCTCCGCCCCAGAGGGTAGGACCAGGAGCACTGGCCAAGCGGCAGAGGCAGAACTGGGCTCCAGGCCTGGTACGGGCCCCAGCAGGGGAAGCCCTCAAGTTGAAGTGGGATGACTACTTATCAGGGGCGCTGCTGCAGAGGGGATTCTTGGGCTGGGGGTCCTTGTCAGGCCCCCAATCCAGGCCAGCTCTGGGAGGAACACAGGCCAGCAGGCCTGTGTTGCAGAGCAAGGAAAGTAGGGTTTATTTTTTTTTCTCCAAAAAAAATACAACCAACACTAATCAAAGTCAACTGAGGTGGGCACCTTGGTTTCCAGTGCTTGTGGGGGGGAGGGGGAGTGTCTGCACAGAGGGGGAGGGGCGCCCTTCCCACCCTGAGGTTAGAACAACTGGATGTTGCCTTTGAGGCTATGTAGCTCATTCTGGGTCCACAGTGGGCCTTCCATGTTGGGGATTCTCAGGTCCAGGGAACTGGGGAGAGAACAGACGCTTCAAGCTTAGGGTGCGGTGGAGTGAGGGCCGGACCCAACCCAATTAAAGCCGTCCCAAAGTGACCTGAGGTGTCTCAGGAACCAGTGGGCTGGCTAGCTAGCACCTCATTGGAGGCCTTCAGGCAGAGCCTGGCTGCTCATCTTCCAATTCTGGTACCAACCATGTGACCCAAGGCTGGGTCCTAAGAGATGCCAAACAGCAGAGGATTCTGGGAAGACTTATCTGAGCTGACGCAGAGAGAAGAAAGCCCGAGTGGGGAGATGATCAAAATGATAATCAATATAGTATTAGGGCCTCAGATTAGACCTGGGAAGTTCCCTCCACAGTGTAACTTAGCCTCTGACAGAGCTACCGAGAGGTTAAGTGATTGGCCCACAGCCAGGATGCGTCAAGAGGTGAGACTTGAACCTAGGGCTTCCAGCTCTCTTATGCCACACTGTCTCTGCCTCCACCAGGTCAATCAAAGTGCTAAAAGGTGGCCAGGCTCTGGTCACCTGCCATGAACAATCTTGGTCAAAGAGAACAAAGGAGAAAACATACTTCCCTCTTCTCAGTAGAGGCGGGGGGCTATGGGTAAGGAATGTGGCATATGCTGTCAGACTCAGCTGCTAGGTCAATCTGTCTTACTTAACTGTTTTTCTTTGTTCAGTGGAGATGGGGGTAAGGGGTTATGGGGAGGAGGAAGGATGGACTGAGAAATGTCTGTGGTATTGGAACAAAAAGTGCCAACAGAACATAAAAAAAATCAAATCCTAAGCTTTGGAGCTGGAAGGGCCCATACCAAGGTGGAGGAGCAGCAAGCAGCCACCATCCAGGTGGTCCCCAGCAAGGCCATCCTGACTTTAGCTCCTCCTTCTCCTCCCCTGAGGGCCCCAGAGGCACCTTGAGGCTTCTGTGTTGTGGGGGTGGGGGGGTTGGGGGCCGGGGAGGCTGAATTTCCCATGTGATTTTTCCTAGGGGAGGAGGATGGCTCACTGGCTATCCGAGCAGCTAGCTGGCTGTGCCTAGCAGAAGAGGAAGTGGGGCAGGACAGAGATACTCACCCAAAGGTGGATGAATGAGGCTCATCATCCAGATCATGGATCACAGGCTGGTCCAGGACGGATATCATGGTGTAGTTCTCCACCATCAGTTCATCAGGGTCATCGGTCTGGCCTGGAATCTTGCCCAGGGGTAATTCGCTCCAGTTTATGTCATCTGAACAAGAGGGATTAGACAGCTAGTGCCAGGAAGAAGCCTGGACACCAATCCCTCCATTTTACAGATTTGGAAACTGAGGCCTAGCCAGGGGCAGAACCTTGGCCAGAGCAAGGTAGGGAAAGGCTCCACAGTCTTATTTCCTGCCCCTTCGCCCTTCTCTGTCCTTCTAGCCCATCTCAGGCTCAGGAAAGTCTCTTCTGGTGTCTCCCTAGGCCAGCAGCTACCACTGGCTGGCAAGCTATCAACCCTCCCCCAGAAGCCCTTTCCCTGGCCCTGATCCACACCCTCCACCCCAGCAGCCCTGAGGACCACCCAGAAACAAGTGCCTCGGGAGCCTAGAGGAGCTCCCCTCTACGTTTGACCCAGCATTTTCTGGGCCCCAAGTGTGCTGATGATTGGGGCCCAGGAGTGTGAGTGTGGTTCCAGCTGTGCCTCTGAAATGGGAGAGGGAGAGGGGTGGTGACAGTGCCTCCTTCAGCCTTCCCAGTGTTCTTCTCTACTGTATCTGGGTGGGGGGAGGGGCCTGGGCTACTAGCTGCCAACCCTCCTCTGGGTCTCCTGGGGGAACTTGGGCCACACAGTATGTTGCAAAAAGCACTGGTTTTGTAGTTAGAAGGCCTGGATTCAAATTCTGCTTCTAGCACAGAAAAGGTGTTCCTTCCCCCCATCCCCATACCCCCATCAGCTGAGAGGCCCAGCTCAATCCCAGCCCTCCAGAGGGTGGCCCTCTGCAGGTGGCACCATCATGGGTGCCAGGCCTGAGTCCCTTACCTAGGCATAGCTGCCAGGGGGAACCCTCCAAGCCGGCCTGCTTTTCAGCCAGCATCTCCGGAGTCTCCTTCGGCACGACCTCCTTCACTGGTTCTGGATCCACTTCCATCACTTCATCTTCAGATGACTCTTCAGACTCGGTCTCTTCCTCCTCTTCTTCCTCCTCTTCCTCCTCTTCCTCCTCTTCACCTGGTTTGCGATTCTTCCTCTTCTCCATCTGGAGAGCCCGTTTCACCTGCCACTGAAGGCTTTCCAGAGTGTAGATGGGCCTGTGCAGGGAGGTGGTCCCATCACAGGGCTTCAGGCTAGGAACAGGATTCCCGCCCTGGGTGTAGATGGTACAGAGACACATGAGCTTCTCCTGTGAGTCCAGGGGTAGCTGGGGCTCCATGGCCTTGAGGATCCTGGGCAGAAGGTTGGGAGGACAAAGAAGGTCAGGGAATGATCATCCTGTGGCCTCCCCACCCCAGTCCTCTATGGGAGAAGTGAGCAGAGGAGGCTCCAAAGCCTGACCCTGGGGCTGCTCAGGAGCCAAGCCTTCACTTCCCACCTTTCTCAGGCCCTCCCAGCTGTTAGTGTTCTGTGTCACTGTCTTTGGTCCTTTCTCCAAAGAACATTTTTTAATGAAGGAAAAACCTCTTTCAGTTAGTGAAAATCAAGATGTCAATCCTGGGAGCTTAACTCACAGCCCTAAAACTTAGCCTGTTTAAGCTTAGACCAGGCACTGTGTTTCTTGGGGCTTCAGTTCCCCTAGAAAAGGGGGGAGGGAGGACTTCCTGTTTCTGTAAGTTTCTGTCCCTGGGAGGGAAGGCCGGGGGCTCAGAGATGGGCCAAAGCCCACCCAACGGCCAACCTGAGCCAATTGCATATGATCCTATTTGGGGCTTACAGCTGGAGAAGGTGGGGACTGGCCCAGCAGGTGGCATCCAGGCAAACATCAAGGAGCTGAGACCAATTCAAACAGAATTTGCGGGGTCCCATCTTCCAGCTCTTCCGCACTGCCCTCTGGCTAGAGGTGAGGCGCTTCTGGCAGGGTCCTGAGGAGAGCAAGAAAGATCCTGGTGCCCACCCCACCCTGCTGTCCAAGGCCCCCCCTCTACTCCAAGCTTGCAGGACAAATCCCAGAATCCTTAGCCTCAAAGCCTTTCTCTCTGGGGGAAGAGACACAAGTGGGTAAAACAGCTTGAGACTAAGAGGGGGCCTCCCAGTCACCAATGACCTGCCCACCCAGACCTCACATGGCACTTAGCACTTTCCTCTTAACCCACTCTGGGACAAACCTTCATCAGAGGAAAAGCTTGGAGAGGCTTACTTAGCACCACACGGCCAAGGCAAGCAGGGCAAAGGCTGCTCTGCCACACCTGCCTGCTTCTCCATTTACTGTGTAATACTGTGTATTAGCCTTATCCATATCTGAGTTTCATTTCTCATTGGATTCTGCCCTTCCTCCCTGAGGGTTCCTTTCTAAGCTCAGCAAGCTCCCCCAATGCAAACCTCAGTAAAGGTGTATTTGAGGGAATTCGACCACATTGTGTGTGGGGGTTGGGGGAGGGGACGACGACACTGCCTGTCCCTTCTAGGGGAGGCTGAGTTCAAGGCTCAGAGGGGAGATGTTCTCCATGCTACGCCCCATGGCATCTGCCCAGAAGGCAGGGAGGCAAAGGGGGAGAGAGCAGAGAAGAGGCAGCAGGGCCAGCCTCTAGCCCTCACCAGCGGGGGTATAGACCACCACCAGCTCATTAATCCAGCTGATGAGGTAGGCTGGACGGATCCCTGTGTCTCCACAATCCGGG
>CM053602.1:52208490-52227408 GCA_028646575.1 Pseudocheirus occidentalis
AAGAACAGAGTAGCTCATTTGGCGAGGTGGGGGGGGGGCAGCTAAGAGACAGAAGGTTGCTTCTGGAAGGATGTGCGGTACAATGCGAATTGGGGATGCTAGCAAGCCCTTTTATCACTCGGGCCAGGTTTAACAAAGAACGGGGAGAGCCCTTGGGCAGGGACCAATTAGAAATTTAGGGAGCCGTTCTCCCCTAGACGCCAGGGGTGTTTGTCTCCTCTTTCGAAGATCGGGTCTGGCGGAGACGCCCCGACCCAGTGGGGGGGGGGGTAGTTTAAAGTCCCACGGTGCGCACCCGCCCAGATCAAGTCCACCCAGCCCAGTCCGGCCCTGCCTTGCCCCGCAGACCCTTTCGGGCTGCTTCTCCTTCCCTTCCCGCCTCCCGCCTCCCCTCCTGTCTGCCTGCCTGCTCCCTCGCGCCAGCCAGCCGGCCGATCGGCCCGGGGCGCGCCCCCCTCCCCGAATGCTCACCTGCTCTTCCAGGCCGACACTCGGTTGAGCGCATGTCGCTGCAGCTCGGGGTCCGAGCAGAAGAGATAGACCATGACCTGCTCCCACTCGGCCTTGCTGCGCCAGGCCACCACGCTGCGGCTGGCCACCTGCACGGGTTCCACCTTGGGTTCCTCCGGAGGTGGTGGCGTCGGTTCAGATTTCCTTTTTCGCTGCCAGAGCTCTCCCAAGGACGCTGCTGCCGGAACCCTCAGGGACCCTTCCTCCTGCTCCTCCATGCTGGCCAGCGCACTAGCTGTCAACAATCGGTTCACCCAGGACGGAACGATGCCTTTCTCCGTCCAGGGCAGCGAGGCCTCCGGCCTGGCCACGCCCCGTCGTCGCCGCCTACGCCCCCGCCGCACTCGAAGGAACATCCGCCTCCGCTCGCTCCGCCTCTGCACTAGCTCTGAACCCCACCTTAGGCTGCTGCAGCAGTCTCTGCACCCAGCGAAGTAACCTCCACCAATGACAACAGATGAGCTGAAGCCACGCCTTCCTGTGGTTCGTGCGTCAGCCCAGTTGCCTGAGGCAACGGAAGCACGTGATGACGGGAGCGCGCACCCGGGGGCCGCCGCGGGAGCGCGTGGCAAAATTGGAGACCCTGCCCCCGCTCCAGCGCCGGGTCCGCCCATGTCAGCATGTGGCACGGGAGGGTGGAGGGGATAGGGGAGGCGGCTTGGCAGCCTTCGAATCACTCCTCTGGGACATCTAGGCCTGCCTGCCTACCTGAGAGTCCCTGGTCAGTCACTGGCCTTGCCTAGGCCTCAGTTTACCCCTGTGCTGCTAACCTAGCTGGCCTCAGATGCCCCTTCCAGCTCTATATCCATGTTACGGTATGTGACCTTGACCAAGTCACTGACTCTCCCGGAGTCTCAATTTGTTCCTCTGAAAAATGAGAGCCGTTGACTGGAGAGCCTCAAGGCTCCTTCTACCTCCTAAGCTAGGCGCCTAACTGAGTGACCTTAAACAAGTCACTTCCCTTTCCTAGGTCTCAAGATCCTCTCTTCCATATAAGGAGTGGTGACCTCTGAGGTAATCTCCTGTCTTAGTCTCTGCTCCTGTATCTCCTTTACTGGAACCTTCATCATATCACACCCTGTAACTATCAGTGTCACACATTCTGGCCCAGCCTTCTCCCTATTGTTTACTTCACTTGGTGAACTCACCAGCTCCTTTAGATTTCATTACCTTCTCTGTGCTAATGATAAAAAAAATCCACCCTTCCATCTTGTATTTCCAACTGCCTTTCATTGACATCTTGAATTAGATGTCCCTTACTCATTTTGAGGGGTGCTAGGTGGGGCGTGGATAAGAGCCCCTACACCTCCCATCATGAAGACTCTTGGTGAGTTCAAATCCTCAGATTCATCCTACATGTGTGACCATGGAAAAGTCACTTGACCCTATTTGCCTTAACTCCCTCATTTGTAAAATGGAAAAGCAAGAGACAGGAGTGGCAAGCTCAGTTTGTCCAGAATGGAACTCATTATCTTTACCCTGAAATTTTTCCTGCCTCCTACCTTCCCTATTACTGTAAAGGGCACCACCCTCCTCCCAGTCCCTGAGGCTCTTAACCTAGGTAATCATCTTGGACTCCTTACTATCTCTCACTAAAATCCCCTATCCTGCCCCCCATCCAACCTATTTTCAAGTCCTGCAGTTTGAATCTTTGCAGCATTTCTAGAATGAGCCCCTTCCTCCCCTCTGATCCCCCACTCTAGTCCAGGCTTTATCACTTCACACCTGGCAATAACCTGCTGGGGGGGGGAGGGGAGGAGGTCTGCTTGCCTCACGTCTCTCCCTATGCCAGTCCATCCTCTATTCAACACCAATGTGATTTTCATAAACAACAACCTAGACTTAGTCACTGAATGGGTGTTGCCTCAGTCAAACTGAGGCCAGCTAAAGACCTTAACTTGAAAAGGCCAAGGTCTCCCACTGCATCTGGGGCCAACTCCAGTCATCCTGATCCATGTCTTGCCACTGCATCCAGATGGCTTAGGAGGAGAAAGTGAGGCCGGTGACTCTGCACAGCCCTGCCTCACTTAAATCCAATTCACTTGCAAGTCATGGCATGACCTCCCTGATGTCGTGGTCCTCTTCAAAAACAAAGGACAAACAACAGCAACGATTTTCCTAAAGCACAGATTGTATCATGTTGAAGAGGTTACCCATAAAGAAGGTTAGGGTTGCTCAAGACCCCAAAATGCCATGCCAGGTCCTGCCGAAAGAATCCCACTGTCTTCTCTCAGTCAATGAAAAGTAAAGTTTATTGAAAGTTTGCCATATGGGGTAGACTCTTAAAGGAGCCTAGGTATCTGTGATGCTTATATTGGGCAAGCAGGACAGAGTAATCCTGTGCTAGGTCATTCTATGACACTCTCACACAGTAAGTCTGCTAAGTTATTCTATGGTGCTCTCACACCACATGGAGGGAAGATGGGATATATACAGAGAGGTTGTGGGAATCTAGGGGTGGTAGTTTGGGGAGGATCTTCAGGAGTCAGATGAAGTCAGACTCCAGTAATGAGTGACCACAGACAATGGTGGGCTAGGCCAGTTCAAGGGTGGAACAGGAGGATCAAGGGTGGGAAATTGCTGGACAAGAGGGCTAGCTACAGACTTGGACAGAGCCACAATGAAAGGCCTATGGCCTCAGGCAAATGCCTTCTGTGGGAAGATTCAAGGAGAGCTTAAGGGGCTCCCAGAGCCTGTACCTCAAAGATTCACGGAGAGCTCAAGGGGGCTCCCAGAGCCTGCACCTCATCAATGTCATCCCCTACTCAATAAATTCCGATGGTTTCCTATCACCTCCAGGAGCAAATAAAAAATGCTCTGTTGGTGTTCAAAGCCCTTCATCACCCAGTCCCCTCCTACCAGTCTTCTCACACCTTACTACCCTACATGTACTCTTCCATCCAGTGACCCTGGTCTCCTGACTGGTCTACAAACAAGACCCTCCATCTCTCAGCTCTGCACATTCTCTCTGGCTGTCCCCCATGCCTGGACTGTTCTCCCTCCTCCACTCTGACTACTTACCTCTCAGGCTTCCTTTAAGTCTCAACTAGAATCTCATCTTTTGTAAGAAGGCTTCCCCATCCCATCTTAATTCCAGTGCCTCCCCAGGGCTCATTATTTCCTGTTTATAGAGCTTGTTTGTGAATATTTGTTTGCATGCTTGTCTCCCTCCTTAGATAGTAAACTCCTTGAGGGCAGGGATTGACTGGATCTGTTTCCTGTTCTGCAAAATTGACTATTAGACTAATTGGCAATTAGCCTCTGAGTCCCCTCCCAGCTTTAATATTCCACCTTCTAAAGTCCCTCCCAGCCTTGACATTCTCTGTTCTAAGATCCCTCCCAGCTCTAACATTCACTTTTCTAAGGCCCCTCCCAGCTGTGACATTGCCTGTTCTAAGTTCCCTCTCTGATATTCCCTGTTCTAAGGCCCCTTAGGGCCTTAGAAATCCCTCTGGGATTTTTTGTTCTAAGTCTCCAACTCTGTATTCTGTGTTCTAATGTCTCCCCCAGCTTTGACATTCTTTTGACTTTGCAGCATTTGTCATAAAGTTCCTTTGAGCTCTGACTTTCTATATCCTAAGGTCTCTTTCCAGCTCTCAAATTCTATGTTCTAAGGTCCTTTCCATTTCAGAAGTAGAATGTTCCAAGATTTCTTCCAGCTCTAATATTCTCCAGCTTAAATTTCCTCCCAGTTCCCATATTCTCTGCCCTCAGATGTCTTCCAGCTCTCTAATCAAAAGTCCATCTCAGCTTAAGCACTGTTCGGCCTACCATCCCTTCTCAGTTCTAAATTCTGTCTTGTAAGGGTCCTTCCAGTTCTTACATTCTGTGTCCTGAAGTTGCTCAGAGCTCTGACAGTCTCTTGTTTCTGTTTCCCTTCAGTTCATCCAATCTCTTTTCTTTGGTTTCTCCCACCCTGACTTTCTCTAGTCTATACTCCTCCCAGTTCTAGCATTCTATGTTCTAAGTGTGTGGGGTACAAAGACCCTACCCCAAGTTAGCTACACAGAGATCACTCCAGGTGAAAGGAGAAAGGTTTCTTTATTAGAATCTTGCGAGAAGCGGGCAGTCCACACCACTGGAAATGTCCAGAGGAGGATGCCAATTTACAGAAACAGAAGACTGGTTTAAATAAACAAACATTACACAGCCCCCCTTTGTTCTATTCTCTACTTTGTCCCTGTCCCTTTACAGAAATGTGTACTTCTAACAACCCTCCCCCCAGCCTGTCCTCCCCTCCCCCTTGCCCCCTCTCATCCCCATCCCCCCTACTCTCCAGTGTGGCAAGATACCCAATTTAGAGTGTATGTCATTCCTTCCCTAAGCCAAATTCAATGAGAGTGAGGTTGACCCATTCCTTTTTGCCTTCCTGTTCTTCCCCTCCATTGTAGCAGTTATCATCACGGTCTTTTCTAATCAGTCCCATTTTCTTATCTACTTTGTGTCAAGCACTGTGCTAGGCACTGTGAATAGAGGCCTCCAAAGGTGTCTGCCTTCAAGGAGCGGATATTCTGTTGGTGTCAAACTGCATATGTTCACAGAACATTCAATATAAAATCTATAAAAAGTAAATGAGAGGCAATTTTTTGGGGGGTTAGTCTGAGTCACTGACAGAACTGAGACAGGGCCCATATAGAATGTGGCACTTGACTTGAGTCAACCTTGACAAAAGTCATTCCATGAGGAAGGGATGCTTCCTAGGGATAGGTCACAGCCTGGGCAAAGGCAAGGAAACTAAATGTCACCTGCACCCCACCCTGCCAGTTTTCCTGGCCCAGGCATTCTACCTGAGCCTGAGAACAGAACTGTACAGGAAACCAAGCCTCCACAGAGAAGGGGTAGATTAACCCTAACATGTGTGAAGAGATTCCAGGAGAAATCTAGTCCTGACCCAAACTCAAGAACATCTCATGACAGCCTTGTGGAAGAGGGCCAGCTAGAAACCTGTGGCACTTGGGTGATCCTGGGTAAGTCCCTGCTTCTCTCTGGGCCTCAGTTTCTTCCTCTGTAAAATGAGGGGATTAGACTAGAGGACCTTTGATGTCCCTGCTAGCTCTAGGTCACAAATCCTAGTTGCCCAACTGAGTTAACAGGACAAACTGGCAGAACCAGTGATCAAGTCCAAAGGATCCCCTTGCCTGACTTTCCTTCCATGTCATTTGTGTGTGTGTGTGTGTGTGTGTGTGTGTTTGTTGGGGGAGGTACTTTGTGCAGAACAGGGAGGGAGTTGTATCACCTCTCACAGGGAATCCTGAGAAACTCATTCACACTGAGAAGTAATTACAGTTCTTCCCATGCTCTTCTATCCTAGAGGTGTGAGGGCTGTTACATTTTAAAAGAGCAAGTGCTCTTTTAAAACTTTTTAACTACCTAAATCTCTCTAAGGGTAAACTTTTAGACTTCAGTCAGGGAGATATAAGGCTGGTAGTGGAAGATCATTTCAAACAACCCTCAGACTCCAATAGATATGCCTGTGTGGAAGGCCATACCATACTGACAGGCCTCCTGGGTACCCTCCAAAGTTTCCTGAAAGTTTGAGAAACCATGTTGGAACTCAGGCTCTTTGGGGGCAACAATGTAAGGAGGGGGAAAGGGCTGGGTCTCAGAGTCACTGGGTCTCACCAGGAATCCTGCCTCTGCAAGTCGCAAACCTTGGCCCTCTTTTCCTTTGGGCATAAAGGGACTAAAAATGTTTGTCTTTTGCCTCTCTCTATCTTGTTTCAAGGAAAGAACTTGGTAAACATTAAAGAGCTTAGAAAAAGGAGCTCAGCTTAATGACAATACCATTCAACAAACATTGATTAAACACCATCCGTATAGAGCTGGATGCTGGAGGCGTTTTGACCAGAGGAATGAGATTGCCATGTTTGTTGGACCTTTTTTGGACCTTCCCTGTCCCATTCCCCATTCAGAATCATAACAGACAAACAAGAGGACAGAGCAGGCACATTTAGAATGATTACTAGCAGGAATGGGGCAACTAAATCATCAGTTCTCTGTGAGAAAAGTGGTTGCCTTATTGACTTAGCCTTATTATTTGTGCTAGTTCTCTATTTCTATTGGATTTCAGACCTTTATTAGAACTATTTTATGGAAAGATGGGAGAGGGGGACAATTAACAGCTTTCCTTCCTATCCTAATTGCATTGATTTCATTTGTGCAAAAGCTTTTCAGTTTTTTAAAAATTGCCTTTTACTCATTTGGATGTGGAAGAAACCTTAGAGATCATCTAGTGCAAAGTAAGACTTAGAGGGGAAATTATTTGATCAAGATCATACAGAAAGGTAGTAGCAGAGCCAAGGCTAGATGCTTGGTCTCTTGGCTCCCAGTCTGGTGCTCTTTCTACTTGCTCACACTACTCCCTGAAGACTATTGTTGAGTCCCAAACTCAGTCTTCTCTTCTACTAATTCCACTTCCTTTTCCGTTTCTACATAGGGCCTCTTTTCCAAGTTTCCAGTCATTTATGTTGCCCCATGGCCAATGAGCAGGAAGTAGAACAGGTAGGGATTGGGAATCAGTTCCATGCTGAAGACTCTCCCATAGAAAGGAGGCAAAAGGAGGACTTTTGCTGACTCAATGCACTTTCCAAATGCCAGCCTCCTTTTGGAGGATGTTGCTGGTATGGCCATGGCAGAGTACTGGAGCCCACTCAGTGGACCTGCATAGCTTTCTGCTGCCCCTGCTGCCCCCTACATTCCTCATATGCCTGCCCTGTGAGTGTGTTCGTATAATGTTGAATGGGAGTTAAAGATCTTCCCTGCCCATTAATAGTCCTTAGGTGAAGTCTATTAAGGGAAGCTTGCTTAGGGGAGGCTTGCTTGTAGGAAGGCCCACACCTTTTGCTAATTTCTAATTAGTCACTGGGTCATGGGTGACCTCTGGCCTCTGGCTCTGAGAAGTCTATATATACTCTGAGGTTAGCATTTTGCTCTGGGGCTCACTCATTGGAAGAATCTTCCTTTGATTTGATCAGAGGAAACTCCAGGTAGCTGTTAAGGAGCTCCCACCCTGCTTAGAAAACCCAGATATTGGTGCTTCTCTCCGTGTGGGATGTGAGACCCCTACCCAAATAAAACCAGAGGTTTCTCAAGGCAAAAACAGAAGCTTTTTATTAAATAATCAAATCTCATGAGAGTTGAGCATCACCTATCCCAGAGCAAGATGGTATAGGGAGGCACTGTGCAGAGAGCAAGCAGAGTTATATGCCCTTATACAAACAATTCTAAGAAAGCCCACAAAATTCTAAGAAAACCCACAAAATCCCTCCCTAGTATCTGGACCCTCATTCCCATTGGAGGGATGTTGGCCTCACATACTAAATACCCAAATGCAAACATATATTTCAGCTATTTTCCTTATTTAGCAAAGGGAAGTGGTTAAAAGAGAAATACAGAGAGAGAAAGGGGGTACCATCTGATTTTCCCCAAATCAGGTGATTTACAAGAAAATGAAACTCAGGCCTAGTGGGGGTTAGAACCTAGCTTGATTTTGGTGACTGTTGTTCCCATCTTATGAGAATGCTTTCATTCATTTCATTCAATCTCTCCTCTTTATTTTGTACCTGAAAGTTTCTCACACCGATGTTGATAAGTGTCTTCTGCTTTTCTATCTGCTTCATCCCCTTCCTTGTCTGAACCCAACCCTTCTTTCTTTTTACTGATCAATTCCCAGGTTTGGCTTTTTAGGACTGTCAGGCAGATGGATCCATTGGTGGAATCCTCAATCTTGATAATTTTGGAGAGTGTCTTCTGCACAGTAGTTGTGATTAGCTGGAACATACAAGGGAGACACACAGGAAGCAGTATGACCCCACTTAGTGCTATCAATAGGAACCACAGAGCATGTTTTCAACCAGGTTCCTCCAGGAACCAGCACCAACATGAGGTGCTCAGAGGGGAGGACCAAGTTTGTACTGGGATGTGAGCAATCTTCCTAATCTCTCTCTTCATGTCCCTAATGGTCTGCCCTATATCATCTATTTTCAGGCAACAGTTGGATAGATTTAGTTTACCACAGACCCCTCCTTCTTCTGCCAGAAGATAGTCCAGTACTAGCCCTGGGCTGTAAAATAGCCCCTTGGCTTTGGTCTACAAATTTTGCCAGTAAATCAGTGACCTGGGTAGTTTGATTAACTATGATCCCAGTTAATGCTTAGAGCCTGATGATCCTATTAAGCATATAAACTGGAGTTCAGTATCCCCAACTCCCATCTTGTGCCATGTTGCAGGTCCATACTCCCTTATAATTATCTCAGGAGGCCAAATATTGTCCCACCCATTGGCGTCTCCTGTACTAGCAATAGAGGTGTCTATAGCTCTCTATTCCCTCTCTAAATCATCATAAATTTTTACCCCTAAATGTTTGCCTTCCTACGCTGAGGGAAAGAAGAATTTGGGTCTGATCAGCTCAATGTAACAATTTCCAGTCCAATTAGAAGGAAGATGTTTGCGAGCTATGAATCTACATATCCAATAGTGTCCCTTTAGGGCTGGTTGGGACCTCCCTCTATTCCATGGGAAAATCTTAGAGGAATTACCATAGATGACAGGATAATAGTGTTGATCCTCAAGCCCCAAGGGACCTCCCCAATACTGAGAGTCAAATTCATTAAACCAGCACCTCCATAGCTAGCGGTCCTCCTTCCATTTGCACTGCTGAGTCCTAAACGTGAGGGTCCCAGAGGCTTTGGGGTTGGTCTCATTCCTCAGTCTCCAAAATTCTCAAAGATATCCAAAATAAGAGCCATTATTAGCCAACCATAACACCTATGGGAAGTGTAGACAACTCCCTGGCTCTGACTAAGGTCTTAGCATTTAAATATAGATGTAAGTGTGTGAGACTCAGACTCATTCCTAATAAGTATCTAGATTGCCATTTGGCAAAGGGGAAGGGTGCATTCTATCCAGGTCCTGGTACTGAGCCTAATGTGGGCGTTATTCCAGCATTGCCTCACAGCAGAACAATTAAATTCTGTGATTTCTATCTTTCCTTTAAGGGTCCACTTATCCAACCCAATTCTTGCCCTTGATTATTCTGACTAAGGCAGTATTCCCCTCTCCTAGTCTCAGCCAGAGGCCAGGTGTGTTCCTCAGATTCACTCTAGAACCCAGTTCCATCATGAACAGAAGTCCTATTACTGAGAAGCCACTCAGGCCTCAGAGGAATGGGAACCCAAGGCCAGAATTCTAATTGCTGAGCCCCCCCCCCCAAAAAAATCTAGCAGTCAGTAAGGTTGAAGGTATTGGCTGTAGTCTGAATCAAGGTTAAGAAGCTATTGTCTTGGGATAACCAGGGTATCAGGGCTGGTTGTACTGGGAATATTGCTGAGGGAAATAAAAGGAACATGAATATCATTGTTAGTGCAAAGGAAATGGTTCCAGGCAGTGGAGAGAAAGCAGTTACTTAGAAGGAAATAGAAGATAATTATAATAAAGCCAAGATAGAGGAGGAGGAGGATTGCATATGACCTCCGCTCATAGAAGTACAAGCTTATGCTTAAATACTCACTCAATCACAGACAAAGGCATTATTGGGGTAATTAGGGTGAGGGACAGTCCAGATTCTTATTGGGCTCACATTCCAGTGAAGGCACAGTTTCAAGGCTTGGGGCTCAACCTTTCTCTTTTGTCAGGACCGCAGTATCTGAGACCAACAGAATCTGGAAAGGACCATCTCAAGTTGGAATGAGCTTCTCTTCCTTCCAGGTTCTGATCATAACCCAGCCTCCCAGTTGGTACCTGTGAACTATGAATCCCAAAGGGGGTTTTGAATGATCAGCCCTTTAGTTTGTGAGCAGTGTATATGCCTTGCCAGGGAAGCTACATACTCCCTTAGAAATTTATCCCTCATGGAGCAAAAAGAGGAGAAAATGCCTATTTCTCGAAAGGGCTTTGTGTTCCTTCAATGCTGTTCATTGCTGTGCATACAGTTCCTTTACTCCTACTCAGGGAATGTTTGATTCTCCACAGTTCTCTCTCACACTGCTGGGAAAATGAGAATATGTCTCCTCCCTTAAACTTCAATGGGAGAAAACCTAAATGTTCATTTCAAACCAAAACAAAACCTATGAAACTCATTCTAATACGTGCGTTGCAGAGGAACATGGACGACAAAGCAGAATATGAAAGATCTTTCAGGTGCTCTCTCTTTCTATTGAGTTACACTGAAGTATTCCCTGCACTCTCTTGAATGTGCATGGAGCAAAAAGAGGAGAAAACGCCTATTTCTTGAGGCTTGGTTCTGATTCTGAGGAGGGCCAAGGACAGGCATTTGTCTTAAACCCAGGGCATCTGGGTTCCTAGAGCTGCCTCTTAATTTCTTGGTTCATTCTTTCAGCTTTGCCAGATGAGAGAGGATGCCAGGAAGTATGAAACTCCCAGGTGATGTCTAAGATTTGGGCTAGGGATTGCAGGATCCTAGCCATAAAATGAGTCCCCTGGTCTGAGTTGATCCATTCTACCACCCCGTACCTTGGGATAATTTGTTCTAGCAGAATCTTACCAGCAGCTAGAGCTGTTGCGTGGGACAGAGGAAAGGCTTCCACCCGGGAGGTCAGGTGGTCCACTATGACCAACAATTACTTGAGGTGTCCTATGGGAGGCAAGTTGGTGAAATCCACCTATATGCTCTGGAAGGGTCTAAGGCCCGGGGGCCTATGTCTGGCTGGAGTTCGGTGTAATGCTGATTTGTTTGTCCTTCAACACACAAGTCAGTCGGCCACCAAATGTCACACCAAAGTATAAAGGCAAAGTATTACATACCAAACCAAGACTGCATCACACAGGGTCTGGATATCCCAATGACTGCCCTGATGTAAGTATTGAAGGATTTGCCTCATACTTGCCTTGGTCAACACCTCCCTTCCATCTGGGAGGAACCACCATTCACCCTGTTCTTGTGCTCCCAAGGATTCTTTCAAGGATGCTTCTGCTTTTCTTCCTCAGTAAAGGAGGAGGAAACTCGGGGGGAAAGAGGGGGATCAAAACCAATAATTTTTCAGAAGCCTTGGATTCTGTTATCCCTGCCCTTCTTGCTTCCTCATCTGCAAAGCTATTTCCTCTTGCCTCAAAGGACTGTCCAGTCTGATGGCCACCTACATGTATTATTGCTATTGTTTCAGGCGATAACAGATTTTCCAAAATATGAGTAATCAAAGTAGTATGTGCCAATTCTTTTTCCTTGCTGTTGATCATTCCTCTCTCTTCCCAAATTTTCCTGGAACACATGAGCAACTCCCCAGGCATACTTTGAGTCGATATAAATGTTACCTTCACTTCCTTTCAACAATTTCAGGGGCTGGTTCAGGGCATAGAATTCACAAGTTTGGGTGGACCAATTCTTCAGCAAGTGCCCTGCCTCAACCAGGGATTCCTGATCTCCATAAATTATAACCTATCCATTTTTCCTTTTTCCCCCCACTACCCTAGAGGAACCATCTATGAAAAGATTAGTCCCTCCAGGGATTGGGAATTCCTATAAGTCCTCTCTAACCTTTGTCTGGAGGTCAATGAAGTCAACACAGTAATGTCCCAATTCAAGAGTACCTTCATTCCCTGGGGTTAAGAAAGAGGCAGGATTCAAATTGTTGTCTTGTGACAGTACCAAGTCATCCTTTTCCAGTAAAATGGCCTCATGTTTCAGAATTCTAGAGTCTGTGAGCCATCATCCTGCTCTTTGATTCAGAATAGTTCTTACTTGATGAGGCTCCCTCCAAGTCAACTTCCTATTCTCTTCTACTAGGGTGGCAGTAGCTGCTACGGCTTGGATACATGTTGGCCACCCTTGGGCTACAGGATCCAAAACTTTTGAAAGGAAGGCCACTGATCTCTTTTGCCCTCCTCTCATTTGTGCCCAAACTCCCAAGGCTACTCCCTTTTCTGTATTTACAAACATATTGTAATACTTGAGTTCCAACAGAGGGTCTGAATCTTTCTAATATCCCTTCTAGGACCTGACCAAACAAATTCAGAGATTCTGTGTATCCTTGTGGAAGGACACAACTCCTATACTGTTGTTTTCTTCCCATTCCTGGGTCTTCCCATTCAAAGGCAAAAATATCTCTGCTATCAGTGTCAAGGGACAAGCCCAAAACGCATCTTTCAGATCTATTACACTAAACCACTATCTTTTTATTTTTCCCAAAATAGTGTATGGATTAGGTACCACAGGGTGGGATGGCAGGACTATCATGTTGAATTCCCTTAAATTTTATACCAATTAATACTTCCTATCTCCCTTCCTAACTGGTAAAATGGTTGTGTTGAAGGGGGTGATACAGGGTTCAAGAAGCCCCCCTTCTAACAGTCCCTGTATGACCAGTCAGAGTCCCCTCCTTCCTTCTAATGATATACGGTATAGCCTTGCCCTGATTACAAAATTGGCCATTCAACTGGTGACCAAGGGGGCCCAGATAATCCCTGTTAAAATATTACATTTAAAGGAGGAAGAAGAGTGGCAAATCTGGTCTGAGGCATGGGCAGGTCCTAGTAATAGAGGAAGAGTCAATATACTACCTCTCAGGATCAAATTGAAGGACCCACAATGGTGGTAAGGGATTCCAGTCTGCAGTATATTTTCCTTATCTCAATAATAGAGATAATAATGCCAGATGTGGTTAGTGCCTGTATAATAGTGTTGTGGGCTCCAATGAGCCCACATATTTTATATATGTAAAATATACTGCAGACTTTCCAGCTATAGAAATGTTAAGAAATGTCTGGAGCTGACATTTTTATTTCATTGGCCTAGGGAACTCCTGGGGAGGAAAATCCCTCTCCCAATGCAGACTGGCATTTCTTCCATGTCTGATATTTTTAGTGTGTTGTCTGGAGCACTGAGAAATTAAGTACCTTGTCCAGAGGCACAAAGACCTTGTGGGTTAGAGGTGAACCCAGGCCTCGAACCTATGTCCTTCTGACTCCAGCGTCTCTCAAAAAGTTGGCATTTTCCCTGGGAATGGGGGAAGCTAAGGAATCCTGAATTTTGGGGACTAGCCACCAGAGCTAATAAACAAAATCCTGGAAATGAAAAGGTAACTGTTGGTTATAATATTAGACAGAGATGCCGAGTACTAGAGATGTCGAGAGGTGAAGTCTTGGTGAATTACAAGTGCTTTTTTCTACCTGAAACCTTAAGTAGTCCTGAAAGATTTGTATCATCATCAATAAGGCACTTGATTTGGGATCAGGGAGACCTGGGTTTGAACCCCACCTCAGACACTTATTAGCTATGTGACCCTAGGCCAAGTTATTTTGTCTCTGCCTCAGTTTCTTCATCTGTAAAATGAGGGGGTTAGATTTGCTAGCCTTCAAGATCTTTTCTAGCTCTAAATTGATGCTTCCCCCCACCCCTAACTACAAATGCCTTCCTTAGTCAAGCACCTTTTATTTGTTTATCTTGTGTATACGTTGGGGAGCGGGGCATGCTGTTCCCCCCCCTTAGAATGTAAACTTCTTGAGGACAAGGGTTATCTCATAGTTGTCCCTCTCTGTTACTAAAGGTTTTGAAAAGGCTGTTTCTGCTCATTCCTTCACAATGCACTATTTTCCTCAACCTTTTGTAAATGTAGTTTCTGCCTTCTCCACTATGCTCAAACTGCTTCATCACTGGTTAATGATCTTGTCTGTCTGTCTCTTTCCTCCATCTCTCCTTTCCCTCTCTCCCCCCGCCCTGTGTCTCTGTGTGTCTCTTTCATCTGTGTGTGTCTCTTTTGTCTGTGTGTGTGTGTCTGTGTGCCTGTGTCTCTCTGTCTCTCTCTGTGTCTGTGTCTCTGTGTCTTTCTCTCTGCTC
Organism: Pseudocheirus occidentalis; assembly: GCA_028646575.1. Lineage (NCBI taxonomy): Eukaryota > Metazoa > Chordata > Mammalia > Diprotodontia > Pseudocheiridae > Pseudocheirus > Pseudocheirus occidentalis. The sequence goes on from CM053602.1 coordinate 52,222,790, forward strand.
CTCTCTCTCTCCCTGCCTCCCTGTTTTTCTTTCCCCCTCTCTTCTTTTTATAGATCTGAAACCAAATTTATCAAAGGATATTTGAGGGACATAGTCTCTTAGTCCTTGGTCTCAAATGATAGTGCCCAGAATGCTTTCAATGGAACACATTCCTCTAAGCGTAGCAGAACCTCTGACTTACCAAGCAGCTTTTGGAGCAGCATGAGCAGGGAAAAAGTGTCAAGTTCATGGCCAGCAAAACTGCCCTCTGGGGCCCAAACCAGATCCCAATGTAATTGGGAAATGTTTAACAAAATAAATAAAAATACAGTAGAACGTAGATAATGTTCATTTGTGTTTTTATAAGTCACTTATGCTTTCTGTTTGAGTTTGTCACCATTGGTATGGAGGACAGATGTGAAGTCAGGAAGACCAGCCTTCAAATTCTACCTCTGACTCTCCCCAGTGTTATGAAGAACTAACATATGGGAGGCAAGGCCTCTAAATGTGCTATGGCCTGACAGATAGATGATCTCTTAGCCATCCAATCCAATGGCTTTTTAAAAAGTTTGTATCTTCCTTTGTGTCATAGGCTCCTAGATTTCAAGCTGGAAGTGACTTCAGAGGCCATCTAATTTAACTCCCTCATTTTACAGAGAAGGAAACTGAGGCCCAGTGAGGGGAAGGGACTTATCCAAGGTCATATATAGGATCCTAGATCTCCAGCTGGAATGGACCTTAGAGATCATCTAGTCAAATCCCCTCATTTTATGGAGGAGAACCCCACCACCTTTAGGGAACCCCTCTTCTATTTGGACTCTGTGTGGGACATACTCCATGACACTGGCGGGCTTCTGTCTCCATGTTTTAAAATTTCCCAAACATTAATAATCAGAAGCTTATGGAACATGACTGTCTCTTGTAATGCTAATGGAATAGGAAGATCTTCCCTGTCCATTAAGAGGTATATATGACTACAAGTGGCCCCTTTTCCCTTGCCCCTTGCAATTAGGAACCATGTTCCCAGGTCTAAAGGTACATGTATTTCAATCACAGCTGTGATACATCCTGAAGCCACATAGAGCTCCTTGGGGGAGGAACTTGGCTACTGGGAGGCTTGCTTGCAGGAAGGCTTTTGCACTTTTTGATACTAAGCTACTTAGGCACTGAGTCAGGAGGGTTGTGGTGCTTTCTGGTTTTGGGCCTTTTAATTGAAAACTATATCTTATGTGATCTCAACATGAGATAAGACAGGGGTTCTTAACCTTGTTTTAAAAAATATTTAGTTAATTATTTCAACGTAATTGGTTTCCTTTATAATTCTCTGTATTTTATTTTATGCATTTAAACACATGATTCTGAGAAGGAATCCCTAGGCATCACCAGCTTTATTGCCAGACTGAGGGTGTATAATGCAGAGAAGGCTAAGAACCATCAGGCCTGTACTGGCTCACTCAGCCAGAAAGCTGGCACCTTCTCTGCAACTGGCCATTTCAGAGAGTCACTTAGAATAAATACTGAACTTTGATGAGAACAGAGCATAGATCTTTGTCAGAAGGGACACCTCCAAAAAAGAAAAGAAAAACAATTTTAAAAGAAAAGATGCCTCCCTGTAATTTTGTCAAGTTGATTGGGGGATGGGAGGGGTGGTGAGGTTCAAATGCCTCACACTGACTGAAGCCATCTTTTTTTGTCTATGGTTTAGCTTAGCTTTATTAGGTGATATTATATTCTAATGGCTCAGGAAATATTATTTTGCTGTGCTTTTTTTGGAGTAATATTGTATACCAATTTATTTCAGTTACCAAATTGTCTTATGTGGTTTGGACTGATTTTTTTTTGTCTTCATTGTCTACATTTGTTTACTTTCACTTACTTGCAAGATTCTTTCTTTAATGTTGAAACTCTGGGTTTTGGAAACCACGTGTTTGGATGAGGTAAGCTCCGAAAACTCAGCTGTGGAATCCTGTGGATTCGACTGATCTATTATTTGCCCTCTGTTTCCAAAAATCCTGGGCACTTTGTAGGATGATTTCATGGAGTGTATTATTCAGTATTTTTGTTCATCATTTGTATTGCTGGGAGACTAATATTCCTTGAATTGTCTTGCCATGATCCATCTTCAAGGTCAACTGGGTTGATCTGAAGAGATCTAAAGCATTCCTCCAATTTTGTTGTCTTTTGATTTTGCTTTTATATATATATTTTTTCTCTAGAAAGACAGAGTGGTCAAATGGATAGAGTTCTGGTCTTGGAGTCAGGGGGAGGTGAGTTAAAATCCCAGATCTGACACCTATTAGCTGTATGACCCTGGGCAAGCTCCTTAGGGCATATATCCCAAGTCACAGGGCAGGAGGAGGATTCTTCTTCATTTTTGAGTTTGAAATCCAAATCTACCAATCTCTTTTTCAAATTGCCTTCTGCCTTGGTGAAATGGCCACCTTTTGTTTGAAAGAGCCCATTCTCTCCCTTTCCCTTGTCTTTGTGAATTATTCATTGAGAGCTTTCACTTCAATCTTTTCCTCCCCATTCTTGTTTCTTCCTTCCTTTATTTCCTCCATGTAGCTCAACAAAGAGTTCCTAAAGTGCTCTGGGCTTTCTCATAGTTGTTTCTTAATCATTTCATGGGGTTGAATTGCCATCGTTGGCAACATTCTCCTCATCTTCTAGGGCTGTTGGTTTGCTTTCTTTCACCTTATGATGGTCATAACCTTTTATGCTTGTCAAATTTGGATTCAGTCTTTCTGTGCTGGTCTTTCTGTAAGGTTTTTCCTTGTTGACTTTTCTTTCCTTTAACTTCCTTTGGTCCCTGTCTTGTATTTTGAGGGATGTAAGGGGAACAGGGAGTTCATTCAGCTCTTTTGTTCAGGGCTAAGCCTTGGAGAGAATGCTAAGGATCTGCCTCTTAACTGCAGGTATAGGGGCCTCACATTCTCAACATGGGGTAGTTTTTAGGTAGAGCTGAGGTGGAAGATGGAGTTAAGTTCCAGAGAGAAGTGAAGCTAATCTCTTACTGAATTTGGGACTATTTTAGAGATCTCTTGTTCCCCATTGTTTGCTGAACCTTGATTTGGATTCCTTGGCCCTGAATGCCACAGCTTCTAGGCTAGCCAGTTAGGCTGATAACCCTGAGCCTCCCCCACCTCCAGTACCTGGCCCTAGACATGCCTCTTCTCTTCCCCTCCACACAGCCAAGGAAATGTCTCTTTCCCTCTCTAAGTCTCAGTTTTCTCATCTGCAAAATGGGATAACAATCCTTGCCCTCCCTACCTTACAGGAATGTTATAAAGCTCAAATGAGATCGTGTGTATTGATGCTTTAGAAAGTAAAAAGTAAGACATGTGTGTCCCATTACTCAATGTGAGTCCCATACTCAATAAGTATTTTTAAGTAAGTAGGCATCTGACTGTTAACAGATATTACTGTTATGGTAGCTGAGGTTTAGTGGAAAGTGGAGACCTGGGTTAGTGTCCCAGTTCGTTATTCAACTAGTTATGTGTTAATTATGTGACTATGAACATATTTGACATTTCCTTTTTCTGAACTCAGTTTACTTATCTATACACACACACACACACACACACAAGCATGCATACACATGCCCCTTCCCTTCCCTAAAATAAAAGTATTTTAGAAACTGTGAAGTACAAGAGATGTGAGCTCTTAGTATTGCTATAACTACTAACTTCTCTAAGACTCAGTTTCCTTTTCTGTAAATTGGGGAATAATAGCTATGCCATCTGATACAGCATTGTTGTGAAGGAAATACTTTATAAATATATTTTAAAATATTTTTTAAAAAGCTTAAAATGCTGTAAAAATGGAGATAATGATGGTGGAACCCATGTGTCAAAGACACGCAGGACCCAGGTATATTTTGAAGAATTTCCTCACTTTCTTGGCCCCTGCCTTGGAAACTTTACTTTCCACCTATATGTCACAATATTACACAGAAAGATTTTCATTAAAAGTAGAGAAACCAAACAGAAATCTGAGCTTGAGCAAACATTCTTTCCCGGGAAGCCTATAAATACCTAGTCACAGTCTTGAATCTGAAGGCTCCTTTGTGCTCCCACCCTACTTTCCTCAAGTCTTGGTTTAGCCTGCCTCCACTTGAAGGGGGATGGGTTGTGATGATGGTGGTCTCTGTCTCTCTCCCTCTCCCTCTCCCCCTCTCTTCCCCATCTCCCTCTCTCCTCTCCATCTCCCTCTCTCCTCTCCATCTCCTTCCTCCTTTCCCTTTCTGTCTCAATTTCTTTCTCTCTCTTTCTGCCCCTCCCCCACCCCTCTCCCTTTCCTTCTTTGGCTTCCTTTCCCTTCTCTTACTCCTTCTTCCTTTCCCTCCCCTTTCTTTCTTCCCTCTTCCCACCTCTCTCTCACCTCCTCAGCTCCCTGCTGATCTCAATGAAAAGTACACAGCCATGTACTTTTTTCGGTGAAGCCAGGAAGTCACTGTACAATCCTCCATTCTTTTGGTGCCACCTCCCCAGTGCCACAAAGGCAAAGAATCTTTATCTCTCTTCTGGTTGCCCTTCCTGCCCACCTCCCACCACCTCTGCCTCTGCCCTTCCCACTGTGTGAGATGGAGTGTGGTTTTTCAGGTGAACTATCTGCTAAAGTTCTGTGTGGAATAAAAAGTG
>CM053602.1:52227908-52240408 GCA_028646575.1 Pseudocheirus occidentalis
CTCCCGGTGGTGTCTGTCTTTTAGCTTTATTTCTTCTGGCTTTATAAATGAGGAGATTGCCCCAGGTGTTTCCAATCCACTCTCCTCTCAACTCCAGCTGTGATTACTCCTAAGGAGTTAACTGGAAGTAAGGAGCTAAGCCTTTGAGGTGCCAATAGAAAGGGGCATGGAAGATCTTCTGATTTCATTAACATTACAGATGGCCATGTCAGAGTGGAGAGGTCTGACAAGAGGTGATCCGCAGAAGGAAATGGTAAACCTACTCCTATATCCTTACCAAGAAAACCCCATGGGAAGTATTAAAATGCTAAAAGAGATGAGATCAAAGGTGAGTCCCTCAGGTCAGAAGGTGTCCAACATGCTCCTGAGGAAGAACGGAGAACAACTATGAGTAGCTGCAGTACTAGTGAAGAGGTTGGGTCAAGGTGGAAAGGAAGTTCAGCTGTGGATGTGTCTGTGATCAAAGGAAGTCTGATGCTATAAAGACCAAAGCTGCGTAGGAACCTGGAAGGTGAGGTCTATGAACCAAGGTGAGCTGGACGTGGTCAAACAGCAGATAGAAAGATTAAACATTGACACATTGGGCATCAGTGACCTTGAATGGACGGGAATGGGTGAATTTAATTCAGGAGATCATTATATATACTAATGGGGTAAGAATCCCTCAGAAGAAATGGAGTGGCCCTCGTAGTCAATAACAGGGTGAGAAAAGCAGCACCAGGGTATAATTTCAAAAATGACAGAACGCTATCTGTTTGAATCCAGGGCAAACTGTTCAACATCATAGTAATACATAGTAATAAAAGCTTGAACCACTGATGCCAAAGAAGCCAAAGTTGATCAATTCTATGAGGACCTATGACATCTTCTATAAATAATACCAAAAAAGCCACCACATTTATCATAGGGGATTGGAATGTCAAAGCAGGAAATCAAAAGACAGTTAGAATAACAGGCAAGTGTGACCTTGGAGTAAGTACATCATGAAACAGGGCAGAGACTAATAAAGCTTTGTCAAGATAACTAGCTGGTCATAGCAAATACTCTCTTTCAACAACCCCAAAGGTAGAGAAACTCTGTAAGACCTGAAGCTGACTGTGGCTCAGATTATGAGCTCCTTATTGCAAAATTCAGACTTAAATTGAAGAAAGTAAGGAAAATCATCAGACCACATAGGTATGGCCTAAATTACATCCCTAACTGAATATGACATGGAGGTGATAAAGAGATGTAAGCGATTAGATAGAGTGCCTGAAGAATCATGAATAGAGGTTTGCAATATTGTACAGGAAGCAGCACAAAAAATATCCCCCCCAAAAGAAGAGCAAGACAGCAAAATGGCTTCTGATGAGGCCTTACGAATAGCAGAGGAAAGAAGGAAAGGGAAAGGAAAAAGGGAAAGATATACCCAACCTTATGATGAATTCCAGAGAATAGCAAGGAGATACAACAATGTTTTCTTAAATGGGCAATGCAAAGAAATAGAAGAAAACAATAAAATGGGAAAGACAAGTGGTCTTTTCAAGAAAATCAGACATAACAAGGGACCAGGCAAAAGACAAAAATATGAGGAACTTAATCGAAGCAGAAGAGATTAAGAAGAGGTAGCAAGAACACAAAATAGAACTATACAAGAAAGATCTTAACATCACTGATAAGGGTGAAGGTGATCTGATCTATAGTCAATCCTAGCCATCTAGACATCCTGGAGAATGAAGTCAAGTGGTCTTCAGGCAGCATTGCTAACAATAAGATTAGTGGAGGCGATGGAATTCCAGCTGAGCTACTTAAAATCCTAAAAGATGATGCTGTTAAAATTTGGAAAACTCAACAGTGGCCACTGGATTAGAAAGGATCAGTTTGTCTCACTCCTAAAGAAGGGCAATGGCAAAGGATGAATATTCAAAGTACTGAACAATTGCACTCATTTCATAGACTAGGTTGTGCTTAAGACTGTACAAGTTAGGATGTGAACCGAGAATTACCAGAAGAGCAGGCTAGTTTCTGAAGAGAGGAACTAGAGACCAAACTGCCAACATTCACTGGAGTTCCATCTGCTTTGTTGACTACACTGGAGCCTTTGTGTGGATCACAACAAAATGTGGCAAGGCCCCCAAGAGATGGGAGTACCAGATCATCTCCTGAAGAACCTGTAGGCCAGCCAAGAACCAAATACAATAAAAGAACAAGCTCTTTCCACTATGCCTATTTCAATTTTTTATTCCCTGAAAATGTTTTTGCTTTCAGGGCTCCATAGATCACAACTGTGGTGGAGAGTGGGGTGGGACATAGTAGAGAGTAGGCACCTACTCTGCCCTTCCAACTATGATGACTAAGTTGCTACAATTTCTGATGACTGGCACATGATATATTTCTGTCCTGCAGAGACAAAGCAAACATTTGTGAAAGGCTTTCTCTTTTCTCATTGGCTTTTCTCCACATCATCATACTTTTCTTCCTTCCTGGGTTCTTGTCCTTTATTTATAGTTTGCAAGAGTTGGAAGGGACCTTAGAATCATCTAGTCTATGTACACAGGTAAGTAAATACAAAATATATAGAAAGTTCTTTGCAAGTGATTTTTAGGTCACTAAAAATTGAAGGAATCGGGAAAGGTCTCTTTTAGGAAGGACGCCTGAGCTGAGCCTGGAAAGGAACTTGGGTTTCCAAGAGGCCAACGTAATAAGGAAGAAGAACATTCCATGAATGGGTATATGCAAGAAGAACATGTGTGATGCAAGAAGAACAAGATAGAATGTTGTGTATGAGGAACACCAAGTAGGCTATTTTGGCTGGAGTGCCAAGTGTCTGGTAGGAGGTGGGGGATGTGGAGAGAGGGAAGTAATATGTAATCAACCTGTAAATAGAGGTGAGAGCCAAACTGTGAAAGACTTTGAGAAAAAGAAGAAGTTCCATTTTCTCATAGAAGCAGTAGGGAGCCAAAGTAGTTTCTTGAGCAGGGAAGTGACTTGGTCAGATTTGTGCTTTAAGAATATCAGTCAAGGTGGGAGTTCAGTGAGAGATGAACTGGAAAAGGGGAAGGCTAAATTCTAGGTGACAAGTTTGGAGGTGAGAAGTGGTGAGGACCCAAATAAGGGTGCCACCTGGGGGCGTAGATACTGGAGATGATGTCATGCTGAAAAGATTTGGCAAGTAATTAGCTACCAGAGAGAGAGGGAAGAGTGGGTGATGATTCTGAGGTTGCCAAACTGGGTGCCTTCAACAGAAACAAGGAAGTTTGCAGGAGGGCTAAGTTTAGGGGGAAAAAGAATGTGCTTCTTTGATATCCAGGTAAAGATATCCAACAGGCATTCGGCAACAGGGAACTGGAGCTCAGAAGGGATGGGGGTTGGAGATGCAAATCTGGGAGTCATTTGAATAGAGATAATATTTGAACCCATAAGAGTTAATGAAAACTGAAAGAGAAGACCTAGGACAGAACTCTAAGGGCCAGAGGACCCTAATGTAGGAGGAAAACCAAGAGAGAGCCATGTCTTGAAAACCCAAAGAGGAGAGATTATCTAGGAGGTGAAGACAGTCAAATGCAAAAGGCTACTGAGAAATCAAGAAGGATGAGCACTGAGGAAAATTCCATTGGATTTAGCAATCGAAATCATTGGCAAAGTTTCTGAGGGCACTTCTTTCTAGTGGAGGGACCAGAAGCTAGGACCAAGGGGTTGAGAAGTGTGTAAAGAATGTGAAATAGTAGAGACCTGGAGTATAATTGGTATTTTCCTCCCAGAGTCTGTCTTTAAAAGGGAGGAGAGAGATAAGATGATAGCTTGAGGGGATGGAAGGCTAAAAAGACTATTTTAAGGTGAGATAAATATCTGGGGATCATAGGATCCCAGGCCTAGAGCAAGAAGAGTTCTGGAGGCCTCCAAGTCCTTTGGTTTACAGATGAGGAAAGGCTCAGAGAGGCTGATCAGCTTGTCTAAGGTTGTACAAGGAATAGGTGCCACGTGCAGTGTTTGAACCCAGAGCTACTTGTACCATTCAGACTCTAGGAAGTAGTCAGTGGATAAGGACAGAGTGAAAATTCAATGGGGGGGGGTGTGTGTGATTGAGAGGTATGCTCCCAGAGGCAATGGGAAGAGATGGAATCAAGACCATTGGCCTTGGCAAAGAAAAGACTCACCTCATTCTCTGAGACTGACACACATAAGGAAAAGAATGGGGGATGAGTGCAAGGGGATTTGAGGTGTAGAATTGGAGAGAAAAAGGTGCTAGTTCCTGGTGGATGATCTCAGTTTTTTTTTTTTCCAGTAAAGTCTCAGGTGAGTTATTCTTTTGAGAGGTAGAGGGAGGACAGAAGATAAGGTTTGGAACAGATGGTGTAGGAAATAAGAAAGGGTTAAAGAGGGAAGAATAAAAGGATTGCTTTGCAGTAGTGAGGGTCCAGTGAAGATTGGAAAACATTGATTTACAGCCAACCCAGTCACACAAATTGTGTAACTTCCCCTTTGCATTTTGTAATAACTAGGAGTAAAGAAGACAGCTGGTTCGAGTAATCCAGAGTTGGGGCTTAGAAAGGAATGAGGGGACAAGGAGGCAAGGGATTTAAGGGTTAGAGATCAATGCAAAACTGAACATATGGTCAAGATTTTGAAGGGAAGAACATATGAGGCCAGAGTAAGGGAGACAGCCTGGGAAATTGGGGAGGAGTGGAGTGCCTGGAAGTCCAAGAGAAGTTCAGTGAAGGATAAGAAGGGGTGATGCCCAGGGAGAGATTTTAGACTGAGAATGTGGGATGTTTTGGAATAATGAGATCAAGGAATGACTACCCCTGGGTGTGGCCAAGCTGGAGTGAAGGTTGAGGAGATTGATGACAGGGAAGCTAGAGTACTTGAGGGGTCATCCACTTGTAAATTTGTAAGTCTCCCAGTAAAAAGACAGGGGCCAGGAGAGAACAGAAGATTGTGAGGCAGATATTGAACCCCATAAGTAAGGATGTAGGATTATCTGACAAGAAGAAAAATAACTGCCACCAGGATGCAGAGAGAGTGATGGAGCTGGACATAGGAGAGGGTGCTGAGAGATGATGGTAGCTATTAGATCTAGTAGCAGTAGAGAGGAACAAGAAACATGCCTACTGGTCATCCTTGTCCAGCATGTTAAGGAGGGTATAGGGCATGAGAGAAGGCTGCCCAGTACTAAAGAGGGCAGCCACGAACACAAGATCTTTTGGATGGAGCCAGGTTTCCACAACTATAAGAAGATAGAAGATGGATGACAAGAAGAGGTCTAATAGGAAGGACAAGTTTTATTAACAATAGTTTTGGGAGTTCCATAGGGCACAAAAAAAGGGGAGTTGGATAGTGACATAGGAGGGGTATAGGGTCGACATAGAAAGATCTACAGGGCATATGGAATGGTATCTTTTACCTAGGTTTGGGTAGGGGTGGAAACCTAATGTTTGTGATACACTGGAAAAATCACTGGTGCTGGTAGTCAGGAGATTGGGTTTAGATCCCACTTTGGACACTACCTGTGTGACCTTGGCTACATCACTTGACTTCTGTGGCCTTCGGTTTTCTCATCTGTAAAATGAGGTGGGTGGACTCCATGGTCTCTAAGGTCCCTTTCAGGTATAAATTTGTGATCCTGTTTCTAGATTTGGGGAGAAATTATTAACACATCACATAAACCCTGCCAATTCGTTGGAAGTATAAGTGCTCTTGGAGCACCCCCTGGTGGACATAGAAAAGTAAAGGGGTGCAAACACTAATTAATAGACACATCCAAACACAATAGTACTTGGATCTGTTGTCCTCTCCCTCCAAGGAAGATGAGGAGACAGGAAGTGATGCTATGACCTGCAGAACTAGCATGGTTGGGTCAAAATTCTGTTCCAAATATCCCATCCAGCTCAGCCTAAAGGAAGCAGTTTCTCTTATGAAAGACAGGGATCACAGGACCCAGAATTGGAAGAGATCTTAGAGATCACCTCCTCTAGGGGTTCTTAACTTTTTGTGTGTAATGCACCCCTTTGGCAAGCAGTCTCTGGCTGCCTATGGACTTTTTATTAGAATAGTGTCTTTAAATAATTGAAAGAAATGCTCATCTTCAGTTAGAAGAGAATAAAAATAAGGATGTAATTGGGTTTCTTTTCTGTCTAAGTTTGCAGACCCCCTGAAATCTATCCATGGACCCCAAGTTATGAACTTCTAATCTAGGACAAGCCATTTGTGGGTTTGTTGTGGTTTTTTGCTTTTTGGAGAGCAATTAGAGTTAAGTGACTTGCCCAAGGTCACACAGTTAGTTTTTGTATTAAGTGTCTGAGGCCAGATTTGAACTCAGGTCCTCCTGACTCCAGGGCCGGTGCTGTATTCACTGTGCCACCTAGCCACCAAAGCCATTCATTTTTACAGAAGAGTAAACTGAGACCCCAAAAGGTCAAGTAACTTATCCAAGGTCATACAGCCAGTAAGTGGCAGAGTTGGAACTCAAACCCAAGTCCTTTGGCTCTCCTTGGTGTGTTCTTGTCACTCTCATGCACTGCCCTTAGGGACAGATTCAGAAAATGGACTGAAATGGATGCAGCTTCCTGTGTTGAAGCAAGAGGGAACATTGTTCCATTTTTAAAGACTCTTAGTTGTCCTCCCAGTCTTTAGCAGTCTCAACAGATAGATATATTCCTTAACAGCTTTGCACCTAGTCAGCCTGAGCTGCTAATGAGTTAATCAAGGCCCATAGTAAAGGATGCTACATTTTTTTTTACAATCTTTCTGCATACCTTCTAAGGGGAAGTTTGGGTATTTATTAGCATGGTTGCCTGAAGACCAACTCTCAGGCTAGAGAACCAAAAAGAACACTATTAATAAACCAGGATAGAAAATTAAAGTCGCATACAATTTATGGGAGAACATTTGCCTCCTGTGTTATGACTCCCTTTGAACAGATTACTTGAGTCCACTGTAGTCAGGGAGCATCACTTAAGAGCACATATGTGCACATATAGACACCTCTTAAACCTTGTGTACTTCAGCAATTTTGCCCAAACGGGGCAGATTCCTTTTTAGACTTAACGAAAGATGAGTTGACCTAGTTCATCAGTTCCCTAGAATGTAGGGAGAAGAACCCAGACCTTCATTAACTCTCTAGGGGACATCTCCTACTATTTCTAGCATCATAGGGAAATCCTCTAGTGGTGTTAAACTCTCAGCGTGCAGGCCATGAAAATCTCTGAAGAAATCCAAGCAAAATGTCATTAGGAAATGTTTAACAAAATAAATAAAAATGCAACACAGATAATGTTAATACATGGTTACAGATGAAAAATGCAATTGGAAACTAAGAAAATACATTGGAACATAGACAATGTTAATTTGTGGTTTTCTCTGAGTCAATATACTGCTTGCAGGGATCCTGAGGTATAGTTTAGTGGCCTCATTACAAATTGAGTCTGACACCATGGCTGTAGATGACCTACAGCCCTGAATTTTTACAAAATTTTTACAAAAAGGAAACTGAGTGCCAGAAAGGTTAAATGACTCAGTCAGGGTCACAGAACCAGTAAGTATCTAATTCACAATATGAATTTGGTCCTTCCTAGGTCACAAATAGGATCTAGAGCTGGAAGGACAGATGTCATCAAGTCTAACCCCTTTCCTTTACAGATAAGAAAACTGAGGCCCAGAGGGGTAAAGAGACTTGCCCGAGGTCACACAGGCTATAAATAACAAAATCAGGATTCTAACTCAGGTTTTCCAAGTCAAAACCTAGGCCTTTTTCAATGTACCATGACCCCCCCCCAAAGATTCTCTATTCTAGATCAGTGGTCTCCAAATTTTGTTGATTCCACACCCTTATCAGTCAAACAATTTTGAGTATGGACCCCCAATTATGTGTATGTTTACTTATATATATGTATGTACTAATGATTATATAATTACAAAACAAAACTGAAAATTTAAAATAAGAAAAAGATGAAATAATATTTGATTCCAGAGGCAAAATAATATTTGATTCCAGAGGCAAAATAATATTTGATTCCAGAGGCAAGAGGGAGCAATTGTAGTTTATTGAGGAGAGGAGTGACATCATCAGACCTGTGCTGTAGAAAAATATTTTAGCAGTTAAGTGAAATATGGCTCGAAGAACGGAGAGATTTAAAGAAAGGAGACCAGTAAGGAGGTTATTCTAATATTCAAGTGAGAGGCAATGAAGGCCTAAACAGATGGCTGTGTAAGCAGAGAAAAGGGGACAGAGACAAGAGCTGTTGCTGAGGTAGAAATAATAAGACTTAGCAACTGACTGGATGTGTGGGGTGAAAGAGAGTAAAGAGCTGAGGATGACAGTAAGGTTGGGAAGCTGGGTAACAAAGACAATGGTGGTGCTCTTGGCCGAAATGGAGAAGTTCAGAAGAGGGGAGGGTTTGGGGTGAGGAGTAAGAATGGAATGAGAGCAGAGATGTATATTACAACTCATACATGCCTGTGTATCCTGTGTAACTAATTCTTTCCCATCCAAAAGGGAAAAGGGGGGAGGTGTGGCTCTTATGCAAGTAAGGGTCATTACCCCAAAGGGTTCTGTTGTAGCCACCAGGTGGGGAAGAGAGATGTTTCCAATGGCACCTGTTCAGGTTATTATATAACTGGCCTGAGGATCCAATGTTTATCCTGTTGGGAGGGTGGCATGTGATCCAACTTTCCACTTTCTGATTGGTTGTTCACACACCCCCTGAAGTCTGGCCATGGCCCTCACTTTATAGACCTTGACTCTAGATAAACTGGACCATAAGAATTCTACTGGAACACACCTGCCCATTTCTTCCTCTCCCAAGGCCCAATATCTTGTTTCTAACCCTAGACCTCGACAATTGGATTTTGTGTTTCTGTTATCTGTCTCCGGGCCGCGTTTTCCCTACTAAATTTTTAAGGTCCTTGAAGGCAGGGCTAGAGTTTTATTTACCTTTATATCTTCCCTAATGCTGATCACAAAGAAAGTGCTTAATAATTGTCTAATAAATAAACAAATGGGCAAGCAAACCAACAAACGAACATCTCCATCCCAGCAATGGCCATGGAGAAAGTGGGGAAATGTGAAATAAGTGGTAACATGGCACTACAGAGAATCACTCCACTCTAATCAAAACATTTGTGTATGTATAGTGTGCTTTTTAAGGTTCACATGATAGAAACCCTAAAATGTAGCTCCCAGAACAATTGACAGAAAGTTTAAAGGAAAGAGGCTTAATACAATACAGGCATTAATTGTATTTAATTAATTGTAATTAATTGACCAGCTGGCAACTGGTCAAAATTATCTGGCAGAATCACAAGATCCCCAAATGGTTATTTTTTTAAAAATAATTTTCCCCAGCTCTCCAAAGGCAGCTAAATTTACAATGTACTAGAGCAAATAAGAGGGAGAATGATAAAGGAGGCATTCCTTTTTACATATTGTACATTCCAACCAACCTGGACTACTTCCCATTCCTTATTTTACAGATGATGAAACTGAGGTACCCTTAAGTAGCAAAATCAAGATTCAAACCCAGGTCTCTTAAGTCCAATGGCACAAGTATAAGACCTTGTGATGAAGGACTGTTGGGGATACAAAGATGAATAAGATGTGGCCTCTAGCCTTTAAGGACCTTACAGTCTAGATCAGAGGTGTCAAATTCCTAGCCCTAAGGCCCCAGGAGGCCAGCAATACTCCTTGAGTAGCAGCAGAATCAAATTAAAATGTAATTAGAAATGTTCACCAAAATAAAATTTAAAAAATACAATACAACATAGACAATGTTAACTTGTGGTTTTCTAAATTTGTTTCTATTTGAGTTTGCTGCCACTGGTCTAGCTAGGGAAGGAACTAATTTGGAAAGATAGCTAACAGTACAATAACAACAGTAAATGGTAATAAATGAACTTCATTTTAGGTAATGGGGACCCAAGGAGAACAACAGAAAGAACATTCAGTTTGGAGTCACAGGTTGAAATCCTGGCTCTGTCACTACTTTTGTGACCCTGGACAAGTTACTGCTGTGTCTTGGATCCCTATTTGCTCATCTGTGAAACACAGGGCTGAGCTAGATAAGATCATACAAGGATCTGTTGATGGAACAGGAAATATTTATCCTGGAGAAAGAGTTCTGGGAAATGGAGGGTAGGAAGAAGGTTCAGGTTTATTTTGCTGGGTCCTAAAGGGCAGATCTAGCAGCAATGTGAGAGGCAGATTTTGGTTTAGTATAAATATGACAGAGGCCTAGTACTTGTACCAACCCCATTGGCTCACTCATCTGATGTGACTTCCCATATGGAGAAGCTAGGAATCCCACTCCCAGGCAAGTTATGATTTTGTGTACTGGAAGTTGGAGAGACTGGAACAAGTGAGGACATTCTGTTACTGGTTCCTGTCTGCTGATCACATGGCTAGGAGGAGCCTTTCTGAAATGGGGGCATCTTCAAAAAGGCCTGAGTCAGCTTCAGTCACCTCTCTTAGCTTCGTTTGGTGATTCCTTTGTTTGGATTGTCTGGTGAGAGATCCTGCAGGCTGTAAGGGAAGAAGCTTTGAAGTCTTGTCCCCTCTGAGGACATGTAGCTTCTGCATTTGTTCCTTTCCATTTTAGGTAAAGAGAGTAGAGTCTCTGAGACCTTGCAAATTTTGAAAGGCCTAGAGGGCACCTTGATATTTTGGCATTCTAGAATATGGGTTTGTGGCCAGCAAGAATAGATGCTGGCTGAACTCCTGAGGAATGAGAAATAACCTTCTTGTCCCAGGTCAGAGGAAGCTAAGACACAAATTCGTATGGTCTGCCATGTTGTGTCTGGACATGAATTTTGGCCTATGTAGGAGCTGACCTCAATTTTGAGCCTATTTTTTCTAGAAACTGAGGAGGAAGAGGGTAGAATGTGCCTCAAGAGGTTGAAAGGAAATATTTGTACATTTGTTCTTGCTGTATCTTTGAAATAGACATACTTTTGTAAAAGCTAATTCATGTTAAGTGGTTAATTATAATAGGGGCACTACTCAGTGACTGCTAATACTATGTGTGTGTGTGTGTGTGTGTGTGTGTGTGTGTGTGTGTGTGTGTATGGCAGGAGAGAAGAGCAACTCTACAAATCCTAAAGGGTAGAACCCAAGGGCCAGATGGTGCAGCTGGATTCTGGAAGAGTGAGCCAGGAGGTACCTATTATATGAGGAAAGGTACAAGCCTGGTGAAAGACTGTCTACAATCCATATCAGAATACCAAAGAAATCACAGATTCTTAAAATATTGAAGTACATTTTTCCTTAGTATTAGAGGTGTCCACAAGTGGAACAAGGTACTGCTGGAGAGATAGGTTCCACTTCACTCAAGGTCTTGAAGGGGAGATTAGATAGTCACTTCTCAGTAACATTGTATGAAGGGATTCCTGAACTCTGAACTCAGTTAATCAGGGAATTAGCTGAACTCTATAGTCTCTTGGAGCTCTAAATAATATTATCCTAATTCATCAAAATAATTTCAAGTTACCACAGAAAGTCAGACTTGGAAGGCACCTCAGCTGGTGACCATCTAATCCATCCCACACCTGAAGACGAATTCTTCCTCTGTTTATACCTGGCAAGTGGTCCTCCATTTTGCAGGCCATTCCACTTTGGTTAATCCTATCAGGAAAGGGTTTTTTCATTTGATCAGCTTCTCAGCATTGCTCTGACTTCTGCCCTCTGGGACCAAGAAGATAATGTTTAATCTCTCTTCCTTTCAAATACTTGAAGCAATGTTTCCATTGCTTTTTTTTCTTCTCCAGGACAAACACCCCCAGTTCTTTTGACTGATTATGTGGCATAAACTCAAAGCCCTCCACTACTGTGGAATCTCTTGTCAGGACACTATAGTTTCTCCCTAAAATGTGGAGCCCAGAATCAAACATAATTCTTCAAGTATGGTTGATCAAGTCAGAATAAGGGGACCTTACAGAACCACATTATGGAAGATTTGGAAGGGACTTTAGCAATCACCTACTCCCACTCCTACTCAAAGGAAGCCTAAGTATAACATATCTGACAAGTAGTTATCTGTACTTTGCCTGAAAACCTCCAAGGAGAGATGACCTACTGCCACTTCTCAAAACAGCCCATTCTACTTTGGGACAGTTCTAACTCTTAGGACATTTTTGCAAGATATCAACAAGGCTCTTTTCTATAAATATTTATGTCTCAGAGGGAGGAGGTCCCTTTCATTATTTCGAGAGAGCCCTTGAAAGGAGCAGTCATAGAAAGCACTGAATGATTTTAAGAGAAGATTAAGTGGCTATTGTTCTATTAAATGGAGTAGGATGTTAACCCCAAACTGTATCACACTGTGGCGTTTTCCTTGTTCATTTACATTGTACAGAGAGATGTCCAAGGACATGGTGAAGGGGAGTTGTGTTAATTTTGACTTGTGTCTCCCCAGAGTCCTTCTCTCTAGGTGACACATGTCCAGTAGTTCCTTCAACTGTTCCTCATATGACAGAGACCCAAGGCCCTTCATCATTCTGGTTATTTTTCTCTGGTCACTGTCTAGCTTCTC
>CM053602.1:52245408-52260804 GCA_028646575.1 Pseudocheirus occidentalis
CATGCCAGAGTTTGCAGCCACAGTGGAAGGGGGACCCTCCACACAGTTCCAGGGCATAAAATAGACCTTGTGACCTCTTATAGACCAGAAAATAGGCCAGGAGAGTAGTAAACACTTCTCCTTTGATCATACCACTTGGGAAGAAGTAAAAACTTGCAGGTCCCTAGAAGTATCTTTGAAGACAGCTGCACAAAACCCCTGGAGTTTGGGACTGTGCAACCTCCTACCTGGAAGAAAAGCCCTACTTTAACAAAGAGTTAAAAGTCAAATAATAGGCTGGGGAAATGAGCAAACAATGGGGAAAAAACCTCTGACTACAGAAAGTTACTATGGTGACAAGGAAGATCAAAACACATACTCAGAAGAACACAATAAAGTCAAAACTCCTACATCCAAAGCCTCCAAGAAAAATATGAATGGCCTCAGGCCATGGAAGAGCTCAAAAAGGCTTTTGAAAATCAAGTAAGAGAGGTAGAGGGAAAATTGGCAAGAAAAATGAGAGTGGTGCAAGAAAATCATGAAAAATGAATCAACAGTAAAGGAGACACAAAAAAATGCTGAAGAAAATAACACCTTAAAAACAAACTAGGCCAAATGGTAAAAAGAAGTCCAAAAGGCCAATGAGTAGAAGAATGCCCTAAAAAGTAAAATCAGTCAAATGGAAAAGGATGTTCAAAAGATCACTGAAGAAAAGAATTCCTTAAAAAGTAGAATGGAGCAAATGGAAGCTAATGACTTTATGAGAAATCAAGAAACAATAAAACAAAACAAAGGAATGTGAAATATCTCATTGAAAAAACTGACCTGGAAAATAGATCCAGAAGAAAGAATTTAAAAGTTATTGGACTACCTGAAAGCCATGATCAAAAAAAGAGCCTAAATATCATTTCTCAAGAAATTACTAAGGAATACTTCTGTGCTATTCTAGAACCAGAGGGTAAAATAGAAATTGAAAGAATCCACTGATCACCTCCTGAGAGAGATCCCAAAATAAGAACTGCCAGGAATATTATAGCCAAATTCCAGAGTTCCCAGATCAAGGAGAAAATATTGCAAGCAGCCAGAAAAAAACAATTCAAGTATTGTGGAGCCACAATTAAGATAACACAAGATCCAGCAGCTTCTACATTAAAGGATCAGAAGACTTGGAATATGATATTCCAGAGGGCAAAGGAGCTAGGATTACAACCAAGAATCACCTACCCAGCAAAACTGAGTATAATCCATGAGAGGGAAAATGGATATTCAATGAGATAAAGGACTTTCAAGCATTCTTGATGAAATGACCAGAGCTAAATAGAAAATCTGACTTTCAAATACAAGAATCAAGAGAAGCATAAAAAGGTAAACAGGAAAGGGAAATCATAAGGGATTTAAGGTTAAACTGTTTACATGTCTACATGAGAAGATGATACTTGTAACTCCTAAGACCTTTCTCATTGTCAGGGTAGTTAGAAGGAGTATATATAGACAGAGGATATAGTTGTAAGTTGAATATGAAGAGATGATATCTAAAAAATAAAATTAAGCGGTGAGAGAGGAATGTATTGGGAGAAAGAGAAAGGAGAGAGGTAGAACCGGGTAAATAATCTCACATAAAAGAGGTAAGAAAGTCCTTTTACACTGGAGGGGAAGAGAGGAGAGATGAGGGGGAGTGAGAGAACTTTACTCCCTTCAGAACTAGCTCAAAGAGGGGAATGATATACACATTCAGTTAGGTGTACAAATCTATCTTACACTATAGCAAAACAGGAGGGAAAGGAGATAAGAGAAGGGGGGTGATGGAAGGGAGGGATGACAGGGGGAGGTGGTAGTCAGAAGCAAAACACCTTTGAGGAGGAAGAGGGTGAAAGGAGAGAGAGAATAGAACAAATGGGGGAACAGGATGGAGGAAAACACAGTTAGCAATGGTAACTGTGAAAAAAACTGAAGCAGGTTTCATTGCTCAAACATACAGAGAACTGAATCAAATTCATAAAAATAAGAGCTATTCCCCAATAAATGATCAAAAGATATGATCAGTTTTCAAATGAAGTAATCAAAGCTATCTATAGCCATATGAAAAAAGACTCTAACTCACTATTGATTGGAGAAATGCAAATTAAAACAATTCTGAGGTACTACTTCATACTAATTAGATTGGTTAATAGGTTGGACAAATGTTGGAAGGGATATGGGAAAAATGAGACCTTACTATTGGTGGAGCTGTGAACTGATGCAACCATTCTGTAGAGCAATTTGGAACTATGCCCAAAGGGTTATAAAACCATGCATACCCTTTGACCTAGCAATACTACTACTAGGTCTGTATCCCAAAAGAGATAAAAACAAAAAGGAAAAGGACACATATGTACAAAAATATTTATAGCAGATCTTTTCTGGAGGCAAAGAATAAGAAACTGATAGGATGCCAATCAATTGGGGAATGACTGAACAAGTTGTAGTATGCGATGCAATACTATTGTAGTATAAGAAATGATGAGCAGAATTCTCTCAGAAAAACCTGGAAACTTGCATGGGCTAATGCGAAGTTAAATGTACTATGTACAAAGTAACAGTAATATTGTAGGATGATCAGTTGTGAATGACTTAGGTATTCTCAGCAATACAACGATCCAAGACAACTCTGAAGGAATTCAAATGAAAAATATTCTCCATTCCTGGAGAAAGAACTGATGGTGTCTGAATACAGGTTGAAGCATATTTTTAAAGCTTTTCTTTAGTTTTCTTGAGTTTTTTCTTGTATATGTTTTCTTTCACAACATGACTATCATGGATAAGTTTTAAATGACTACAAATGTATAACCTGTATCAAATTGCTTGCTTTCTCAATAGGAGGAGGAAGGGAGAGAATTTGGAACTCAAGAGTTTTAAAAACAAATGATAGAAATTGTTTTTACATGTAACTGGAGAAAAATAAAATACTAAATAAAAACTTTTTAAAAAAGAAAACAATACTAAAAAGACATCCAGACTCAGATTAATTGCAATAACCAACATATTAAAAAAATCTGATGTTACATGCAAGGTTAAATGCTCATGAGGTCTCTGCCTCCCCACAAAAAAGCAGTGTGGTCAAATTTGAAGATAATTATCATTATGATAATTTTGTAGCATTGAGTTTAAATCATATTGTTGTTATTTTCATTGTTTTATTATTGTAGTTACTGCATATTTTGTTTTCCTGGTATTCATTTATGTGTCTTTCCATGCTTCTTTTTATTCACCATTTTTGTTGATTCTTAAAGCATAGTATATTCTGTCACATTCATGTACCACAAATTTATTTAGCCATTCTCCAATCAATGGGCATCTACTTTGTTTCCAATTCTTTGCTCCCACAAAAGGTGCTGCTATATATAAATATTTTGGTGGAGATGTGGCCTTTATTTTTTTTTCATTGACCTGCTTAGAGGATAAAGCTAGCACTGTAATCTCTGAGTCCAAAGAATATAGACATTTTAGTCACATTCTTCATATAATTCCAAAATGCTTTCTGGAAGAGTTGAACCAATCAACAGCTCTGACAACATATGAGTGTGACCTTCTTTTAACAACCTCTCAAAACACTGTCAGTTGATTTTAACTGGTTTTTCTTTGTTAAAGGAAAGCATTCAATGGATATATTGAGAAATGAATGTGGTATAAAAAATAGAAAGAGAAGCAGCATGAGATAGAGACCTGGCCTTGGAGCTAGGAAAGTCTGGGTTCAAGTCCTCCCTCTTATCCAGCCTGACTGTGAAACCCTGAAAAAGTCACTTAATCTCTTAGTGCTCTAGACAGCTCTATAACATTATAAGTTATTTGAAGAGAAAGTGCCAATCTACACTGGTGGAGGGAAATTCATATCCAGTATTTCCCAATACTAATAAAATCACAGTTCCAATCCCTAGCCCTAGAAGAAGAAAAGGCACCAAAAAAACTTTAGAGATAAAATAAATTATTCTGCTCATCCCACTGTTCTAGTTGGTCAGGTACATTCTGAATCCTAACTTTGTCATCAAGTGCATTAGCTATCCCTTGAGTTTGATGCCATGTGCAAATTCAATAGGCATGCTGTCTATGTTTTTCCAAGTCACTGACAAAACTGCTAACTAGCACAGGGCCAAACACAGATGCCTGGAGCAGTCCAATGGAGACCTTTTTGGTTTGTTCATTCAACCAATTCTAAAAGGACAAAATTGTACCTTAATTAATTTAATTTTACCCAATCTTTTAGCACACATTCTTTTACACAAGAATAGCCTGAGAAACCTTATAAAACAGACGCTTTGCTAAAATCTAGGTAAACCATATCTAATCTAGGAATCAGAGTCTAATAATCCTGTCAAAAAAGGAGATGAAGTTAGTCCAAAGTACCTGGTATTGATGAAGTCAGGTGGTTTTTTTTATGAGTACTACTCATTCATTTAGTAATATGTTGTTGATTTTGCCAGTAACTGAAATAAAGATCATTGACCTGTTTGTAGACTTTATTCTTCTCCTTCCTGACTACCAGGAGAACACCTGCCTATCTCCAATTCTGAAGTACCTCTCCTTTCCACCATACTCTTTCAAAGGTGAATTTCAGGGGCTCAGAAATCATATCCTCTGTTTTTTTAATGACCCAAGGATATAGTTCATCTCAGCCACCTGACTCGAACTCATCAATAGCAGCTAGGAACTTGCTTGCTATCTTTTTACTATTAGCTATGTTTTTTCTGTCCTTTTCAGTCTAAACAAGAGGTGGGGAATCTGAGGCCTCAAGGTCACATGTGGCCTTCTAGGCCCTTGGGTGGGGCCTTTTGACTGAGTGAGTTTTACAGAAAAAATCCTTTTATTAAGGGGATTTGTTCTGTGAAGTTTGGATTCAGTCACTCTAAACCATTCAGTCTTTCAAAGAAACAGGAAGCAAAATGGAACTTGAGCAGCTCTGCTCTTTTTGGTAGTTTATCATCACTCCATCCACTTCAAGCAGCAGTCTCTCTTCTTTGTTCCTCTTTGTTACCTCAATGTGGCTTTTAAAAAACCACCTTGCAATCATACTAAGCACTTGACAAGTATTCCCTCATTCAATTCTCACAACAACCCTGGGAGGTAGGTACTATTCTGATCCCTGTTTTATAGATGAGGAAACTGAGGCAGGCAGAGGTGAAATGACTTGTCCAGGGTCACACAGTTAGGAGGTGTCTAATGCTAGATTTGGACTCACAACTTCCTGACTCCAGGCTCAGTGCTCTATCAACTGCAGTGCTACCTAGTTGCCCCAACTACTAATGATTACACTATTCTTCCAGGACCAAACCATAATTTTGTATTCCTCCTTAATGATCTGTATCCTCTTCAGTCTGTCTACAGTTCCCCCTCTTCTTCCTCATCAGAGTCATTTCTCTTTCCATCTCTCTATTTTCTGTCTTGCTCCCATGACCTTAATAATAATCTCTGTTCACCCGACTCTCAAATCTATATCGACAAAAAAGGTATACCCTTCCCAAAAGCCATATTCAGTCAGAGTTTCTATCACAAGTCTATTGATTTGCTCCCTTAAATTAGGATTTCCTAGTTCATCTTTCTTGTTACCCATGCTTTATGCAGAGACATCTAAGGCCATGAATTTTATTAATGTCTTCTTTCTTGGATTTTGTCTCTGATGAACTTCCAAATACCTCTACTGCTATCCTCCTTCCAATACTATAGCTACTGTTTATGGTATCTAGCTTGATGAATATTGAAAGGCAATTCTC
Organism: Pseudocheirus occidentalis; assembly: GCA_028646575.1. Classification (NCBI taxonomy): domain Eukaryota; kingdom Metazoa; phylum Chordata; class Mammalia; order Diprotodontia; family Pseudocheiridae; genus Pseudocheirus; species Pseudocheirus occidentalis. The sequence continues at coordinate 52,251,132 of CM053602.1, forward strand.
CCTCCCCCTTTCTCTTCCATTCAAAGGTACTTGAGTAGATTTACAAGACTCCAGGCAAAAACATTCTTACCAGCCCTTGTGAGGTGCCCTCCATTCCTGGCCAGGAGCCTATCATTCCTATATTTTAAACCATGGTCCAGAAATTCAAGTCCCATTCTCAGACACCATCTTCTTAACTGGCTGTTCATTTCTGTGCGCTCTACCTCTTCTCTACCCCAAATTCTGCAATCCCAACTAATTAAAGGCAATCACCTAGAGCCAAAAATCAAACAAAAATAAACAGAATACAGAAAAAAAACAAGCGTTTTCAGTATGTAAAATAAGGTTACTAGGAAACTCCCTCATGTTGTTCCAACATCTAAAAATAAAGCTCCACTTTAATCTTCTGTGAGCTCAACATTATGCAATGAAATGGCTGTGAAGACTTTCTATTTATAACAGTAACACATTAGCAAGCACTTTGGCTGCTGCTTGTAACCAACTCTGTTTAACTTGGCCATAGCTTTGGGAAGAACAGATCTTCTTCCACCTTTGGCCTCTGTACCTTTGCAGAGGTGGGAACCCATGCCTCGAATGCACACCCCATCCTCCCCCTCACTTCTTAGAATCCTTGGCTTCCTTCAAAGCACATCTCAGGGGCCACCTCCTGCATAAACCCTCTCCTAGTTCGAATGTTTGCTCTCTACCTCTTGAAATGACTGTCTAGACTTTGTCTTGCCCCAGAAGACTGTAAGCTCCATGAGGGCAAGGATAGCCTCACTCTTGCTTTTGTAGTCCCAGGGTCTAGCACAATACCTAACGTAGATAAGCAGCCCTTAATAAGTATCTGTTAGGTTGAATGCTGATTTCAGCTTGCAGAAAAACTTAGGGGGGCGCATGACACTTCAAGTATCTGAAAGGTGGCCATATGGAATAGGAATAACACTCATTCTACTTGGCCCCAGGGGGCAGAACTAAGAAGTAGAAGCTACAAAGAGGCAGATTGCTGTTCACTGTAAGCAGCTTTCTAAAAATGAGAGATATCTGTAAGAAAAATGGACTGCCTTGGGGGGAAGTCTGCTCCCCCTCACTGTAGGTCTCCATACAAAGCCTGGGAATACTGTGCAGGGCTTTTTCCCATCAGGAATAAGTTGGATTATATGAACTCTAAGATTTTACAACTTGGAGATACTGTGAAGTTTTTTCATGCTACAAATGAAAAAATGCTGGACTTGGAGATGAATCTTGGTTCTTATCCTAAGAACACCATTGTACCTGTTGGAAACACAATTTCCTCATCTGGAAAATGGGGATAATAATGCTTGCATTGCCTACCTTCACAGGATCTTTTGTGAGGAAAATATTGTATAAATCTTTGAGCACAATACTAATGGGCATTAATATCATACTATTCCTTTAAGTCTAAGGCTGTAGCACAAGGAATCACTGGGGGTTCCAGATCATGGAAGTGGGAGTAGGGAGAAGAGTGTGGCATTGTCTCATTTATTTTTGTCATTTGGGAAATCACCTAGTGCATTTAATCATACAAAACAGCTTGCTTTCACAAAAATTGACAATATTCTCCTGGCGCTGAATTATGGCACCTTGAAAAATCCAAATGACAAGTAGCTGGAAAGGCAATAAATGGAAAGGTCTGGGCTGGAGTTTGGTTGCCAAAATAGCATAAACCACATTATCAAGGGCAAGTATGTGCCCAAAAGGTCATGTACCAAGCATATAACCAGAGTGAGGGATACAGGAAAAAATTCAAGTAGAGCAATGGTACCAATGAGAACATGAGAGATTCTATCCCCTATCACAGGCTGGACCTGTGAGCTCATTGATAGGGAACTTCCAGGTGAGCAAACTTCTTTTACTGATGCAGGTTAGCCTCTTCTCTCTAAGTCACAGTCTGAGAGGTTAAGTGACTTGTCTGGGGCCTCAGTCGGTATGTGGCATAGGGGCAAGCCTTGAACTCATGTCTTCCTCCCTCCAAGGCCTGAGTCCCTTCCAGCTCTAGATTTATACTGATGCCTCAATGTAATCAATCATATTTGTGAAATATTCAAAGACTTTGAGAACAATCTGCAGCCTGCCATATATATCGGCTCAATTCTAGATCTATGGAAAAGAATTGCATAGAATAGGAAGGAGGGAAGGGAGGGTTCAAGGACCATCTATGGAGGGAACATCCATGTTGTATCAAATAACATCCACTAAATAATTTAGAGGATGATACTAAGGTTAAGGCTGTGGAAAGCAGGAGCACAGCTCAATAAGTTCAGTTGAGACACAAATTTTATTTCACTGATGCCTTCAACAAAAATTCACTGAATACTTACTGCATGCATAGCACAGTGGGTTGGGAGTCCCGCATGTGGCACTACGTAACTTTAAGCAAGTTATTTCTCTCTCTCTAGGCCTCAGCATATCAGTAAAACAAAGGGGTACAACCAAATCTCTAAAGGTCCCTTCCTGGTGTAACAACCTGTGAATCAATGGGAGATATAAGAGAAGACAGATACAATATAATCCTTGCTTTCTAGGAGCTGAGTTGGAAGAAAGAAAAGATACATATTTCATAAAGCAAGATAAAACAAAATATGCATGAATGTAACATAAACTACAGTTTGGTCTCATTTTGCTACCTCAGCTATTTAACAGAATAATAATGTTTTAGAACAGAGCTCAGTCTATAAAAGCAGTTTTCTTATTTATAATCTAATGGTAATGGTGTCCCTATGTGAAGTCAGCCTAAATGATTGATTGATAACAAAGAGTTTCTCAGTACCCAGGACTGAACTTAGTATAACATTTGGTAGTAACAGCTGATCCAGCAAGAATACACAAATGGGCAATGGGCAGGGAGCTTCAGATGTGCTCAGGAGACATTGGATACGTGAACTATTCCTAGATGGGCTTTATTAAATGTCCAGAAGCGAATATCTACAAAGTACATCTGACTGATTAAAATCAGCAAACATATTATTAAAAGCAGCTAATGGTATTGGGATTGCCAAAATGAAAAAAATTATAGTCCTTGTCCCTCAAGGAACTCAGAATGACAATTTTGGAATTAAAAATTATGGAATTTACTTAAGAGTGTATTTATCAGGTATCTGAGGCAATACCATAGGAAGAGTATTGGGTTGGAGTAAGAAAATTTGGGTTCAAATGCTAATTTTGCTACTAGTAATAAACTGGTTGTGTGACCTCAGGAGAAGCTAGGTGGCGTCATAGTGGACAGAGTGCTGGGTCTGGAATCAGAAAGGCTTGAGTTCAAATTCCATCTTAGACATTTACTTGCTATGTGAGCCTGGGAAAATCACTTCACCCTGTATACCTCTTTAAAATGAGCTGGAGAAGAAAACAGCAAAGCACTCCAGTATCTTTGCCAAGAAAACCCCAAAAGGGGTCACAAAGAGTTGAATACGACTGAAATAATTGAAGAAGTGTGACTTTGCTTGAGTCCCTTCCCTTCCCTGTGCTTCAGTTTCCTACTCCGCATAATGAGAGGAAGGAATTAAATGGCCTGAGTCCCTTCCAGCTCTAGATTTATGAGCTGATGATTCTGTATGCTCAGCACCACATCAAATTGTTTTTCTTTTTTTTTTAGCTTTATTTTTAATGATAAGGCTGATTAAGTTGATAGGGCAGAGTGTGGAGGTGTTGGAACTTCCTAAGAGAATCAGTAATATTCTAGCAAGAAGAACACAGGACTGGGGAGGGGTTGAGGGATCTTTTTGGTCTCTCAGTTTCTTTTTTTTTCAAGTAGAGATGATCAAGTACCTGCAATGTGCTACAGCCTTGACAAAGAGGGGGTGGGGTGAAGGAGGATACAAAAGTGAAAAGTGACACCCTCCCAGCACTGGGGGGGGAGGGGCTAAACCTACTGTGGGGAATCCAATATATATTTAAATAAGTATATGGCGCAGTGGATGACGTGATCACAGTTAAGAAAAAAATCACCAAAGTGATGCAGGAAAGTGTGGGGAAGAAAAGATTTCTATCAGTTGGGGGAATTGTGGAAGAATCTGCAGAGGAGGCAGCTTCAGGAAGGAGTTAGCACTATGCTGGGCCTTGGGGAAGAGGATTTCGACAGAGGCAGACATGAGAAAGGAACACATTCCAGGAACTGAGGGAATGGCTGACCTGCATGAATGCAGACAGGAAGGAGAGTACAGGATGAAATCAGAAAACTCACAGTCCAATTTGGCTGGAACATTGAGTACGTGAGAGAGTATAATGGGAAATAAGGCTTGAATTAAAGAATTAACAGTAAATAAACAAGAGATAGAGAACATTGTGAGAAGCAGAAGGGATCATTTTGATTCCATTAAACTAAAAACGTTTTGTATAAATAAAAGCAATATAGCCAAGATTAGAAAGAAAGCAGAAAATTGGGGAAGAAATTGTTATAGACATTTTCTTGGATAAAGTTCTCATATTTTTAATATATAGAGAACTTTGTCAAATTTATAAGAATATGAGTTGTTTCCCAAATTGATAAATGGTCAAAGGATAAGAATAGGCATTTTTTCACAAAAAAATCAAAGCTATATACAACCATATAAAAATGCTAACTCATTATTGATTAGAGAAATGCAAATTAAAACAACTTGGAGATATCATCTCGCATCTATCAGATTGGCTAAAATGATAGAAGGGGAAAATGATAAATGATGGAAGGGATGTGGAAAAACTGGGACACTAATACATTATTGGTGGAACTGTGAACTGATCCAACCATTTTGGAGGGCAATCTGGAAATATGCCCAAAGAGTTTATGAAACTGGGTATATCCTTTGACCCAGCAATAACCCTATTAGGTCTGTTTCCCAAGGTGATCAGGGAAAAATAAAAAGAACCTCTGTGTTCTAAAATATTTATAGCACTCTCTTTGTGGTAGCAAAGAACTTGAAATTGAGGGGATGCCCATCAATTGGGGAATGACTGAACAAGCTGTGGTATATGATTGTGATGGAATACCATTGTGCTATAAGAAATGTTGAGAAATTGATTTTAGAAAAATCATGAAAAGACTTACATGAAACAATGAAGAGCTAAATGAGCAGAACCAAGAGAACATCGTATATAGTAATAGCAATATCGTTCTAAGAACAACTGTGAGCAACTAAGTTACTTGGAGAATTATAGATACTCAAATCAACTACAAAGTATCTATGAAGGAAAATGCTTTCCACCTCCAGAGAAAGAACTGATATATAGAAGTATGCATAGTATGGCTCTACATATGTATGTATATTATAGGGGTGGGGAAGGGAAGGAGTGCAAAATCTAAAATCTAAATAAATAAAAATATGATTCCAACAACAATAACAGGAATGAGCAGCTTTGAAAGTCAGGCTAAATATTTTCTATTTTATACTTCAAATAATATGGAGTCAATTAAAGGTTAATCAATAAATTAAAAATCTTTGGCATAGTAAAGGAATGGTCAAAATTGAGATGCCTTAGGGCACACACTCAAACTGGTCAAATACTGACCGACAAACGAAAGCAATTTTCTTGTCTTCATCTGCCAGAAAAATCTGGTAGTAGCCACTGTATACATCTAGTTCTAAGACCCACTGGCTGCCTTAGAAAGAATCCAAGGCACCTTGTACTCTTGGCATGGTGTTTATACCCTGTAGCGTACACTATAGGGACAGCTGGTGGTACAGTGGATAGAGCAAAGGACTTGGAAGCAGTAAGAGTTGAGTTCAGATTCTGCTTCAGACTTTGTCTTAGCTATGTGATTCTGAGCAAGCCATCTAACCTCTGTTTCCTCATCTGTAGAATGAGGTTAATAATAACACCTACTTCTCAGAGTTGTTATTTGGATAATCTTACATAATATTTACAAAGTGGCACTTTGTAAATATTTGCTTTTATTACTCACATACATAGCTTTCCATTCTTCTTTTGAGCCACGAGTCAACACATGACTTGCAATACTCTGTGATGACGTCATTGACCAGGACATCCTCCATATAGATAGTTTCTGAGGTCATCCATCACAAACCAAGAAATTTTCTTAGATTGTTCCCAGATCAGTCAAGGATTAGGGTCAGCTGAATGCCAAGGGTTGCTCCTAAAGTACTTCTCACATCTGACTCATGTCATGAGAACACACCTGTTCTCTTGCTGAGCTTATGCCTCAACCTCTCTTCCCAATTCTTCCCAATATCTATTCTGGGTAATCCAAAAAAAAAAATCAAGATTCTTCAGGATTGCCTCTCTTCTCCCATAAATCTCTACACTGGCTGCATGGATGGCTGAAGTGGGCAAGTAGCTTGTTGGCAGTATCTTGTTAGTATCTTGAAGAGATCAGAATTGGTTCCCATTAGTGTTGACACTCCATTGAAAGATAGGGTGGGTCTGGAAATGTTGGAGCCAAGGTTTGTTTTCTGTAATTCCCATAAGTCTTTTCTTTCCTGTTTTTTATTGTAATAATTTCTAGAGATGGGCTAATTTAGTTAATTATTTGTGCTTTCTTTGTAGTTGTATTTACTTATTCACCATTCTTGTTTTTCTATTGTTTTGGGTGTTTACAAGTCAAATAAGCTGCTCCTGCCAGATTTTTGGGGGGGGGGTGCAGGAGATGGGAGAAGAAAGAATGCTTCAAATAAGAATGCTTCTTTTACTAATAGCCATCTTTTTTCATTGATATGTAGTTATGGGTTTGCCCGCATGTCCTTTTGAGTTGCATCTAGAACTCTATTTCTTTTCTGAATATATTATTCGGTTCCCATCTGCAGTTTCCTGTGGGTACACAATAGTTTGGTGTTATTTAAACGTCCTTTTCTTTACATTTGAAGATCTTCCTCCAGTTCCTTGCAGAATTCGTTGTTTGTCCTTGGAATTGCTAAATTTACCCACTATGGGTCTTGGAGTTTGAAGCATTGATCACATTGCTGTTGTTTTCCTGGAGGCAATCTGTGTATTTTTTTCATTTTATTCTTTTTTTTGTATTCAGAAGTTGTGGGTAGTTTTCTTGTATTATTTCTTGCATTATGATGTTCAGATGTTTCCACTTGTCATATTCTTCTGGGAGGTCTATGATCCTTAAGCTGTGTCTATGCATCCTGTCTTTGAGATTAATGTGCTTTGTTTCTGTAGCAGACGCATGTTCTTTTAATATTATTGTGTTTTTCTTCCCTTCTTCCAGATTCTTTTATTTCAGTATATTTGTATTCGCAATCCATTGTTCTCTTTATCACTTCTTTTGAGAGATTTACCATAATGGATTTAAGTTTTTTTATTCTATGAATTATTTCCATAGTCTAGGTCATAAATTCTATCATTTTTCCTCATTTAAATTCTTCTTAAGGTTCTGATTTGTCTCTTGAACCATTATGGAACATCCTGCTACAGTTCCAGAACACAAAGGTTCTGTGTTTCAGCACGTACTAGTTCAATCTTCTTTGTCTTAACAGTATTTATTTAGAGAGATTCAGAATCTTTTAGAAGCCTAACTACTCATTTTCCCTTCTAATATTCGTATTTTCATTGTTAGTTTCTCTGCTTTGTTTTTGGTTTTTAACTGAGTTTTCTTCTTCCTGAGATCTGGAGTTATTTTAGAGTTTTGTCTTTATGCTTTTTGTCACTTTCTGACTCCACTGACTTTGATAGTAGATTTCCCCTTAGGTTTGGTCCTCAAGGCTGCTTCAGCCTCCTTGACTTTTCATAAGCCTTGGTCCCTGCCCCAAGTAACTCCTGGGCAGATAGGACTATGCCCAATTGGATGCCAGCTTTCAGGCCTGGTGCACCCCCAGATGCTTAGCCCTCATGCCTCAGTTCCCTTCAATCTTTAGCTCTTTGGCTGGGCTTGATCGATGTCAGTGGCTTTTCCAGTCTAGGGGGAAGGTGAATGGGTAGTGGAGTCCCACTTATACTTCTCCCTGTACTTCCCCACTTATCTAGAAAGAGTTGAGGTCCACTGATTGTTGCAATAGAATGCTAGGTTAAGGTCAGCAGAGATGTGTGCCAGCAGAGACTACAGCAGCAAAGACAATTCCAAAGGGATTCCCAGAGCTCCAGCTGGTGGCTCAGGTGGTGTACCCTGTCAGAGTATGGAGGCTGGTGAGGGGCAGAGTGAGGAAGTAGTACTAAGGGATTAGCATTCCCCACTGCTGATCAGGATGTTACCTGGTCTAAATTCTTGGTTTCATGTCCTGTGGAGATAACTGTAATTATTTTGCCTCTGGTATACAATTTCTCTTTGGGAGAGTGCAGGATTGAGAGTTAGTGGGGACTGAAGGAAGTACCTAGCTCCCTCTCTTGCTGGTCATGTGACCTGCTTCCACCATGTGTTCTCAAAAGAAACCTGTTTCTCTAAGATAATAGTCATTGAATATTCTATCTTTGAGAGGACTGAAAACTGCTGACTGGAACAGCATTCAACCAAAGAAAAAGAAGGAGAGAGATCTTTTTCTGATTATGAGAATATCTCCCAGCTAGAAGTTTAAGTCAAAGAAAAGAGATTTTATTGATACATATTATCATAGCTCCCCCAAAGTAGGGAAAAGATAAAAGAAATTTAGACACCAGACCTGGAAATAGAATAAGTCAGCAGGGATTTTCTGATCAGTGGAAGAAGGAAAAGTTCATCCAAGGCAGTAGTCTCAGACAAGTTTCCCTCTAGTATCTTCCCCTTTTCCATCCTCCACCCCCAACTCTGCAGCAAATTACTTTTTAATATTTTATTTTTATATATACATATATATATTTAACATTTGATTATACAACTTTAAATTCTAGATTCTATCCCTTCCTCCTTTGTCACCCACCCCCACTGGAAGGACAAGCAATTCAATACAGGCTGTACATGTGTAATTATGCAGAACATCTCCACAGTGGACATATTGTAAGACACTGATTATATGTCCTTCCTTCCTATCCTGCCCCCTCTTGTTCTATTCTCTACCCTGTCCCTGTCCCTTTACAGAATTATGTACTTCCAGCAACCCTGCCCCCCACCCTGCCCTCCACTCTGTCATCCCACCTGTCATCCCCGTCCCCCTTACTCTCCTGTGTGGCAAGATAACCAGTTAAGAGTTTATGTCATTCCTTCCCTAAGCCAAATTCAATGAGAGTAAGGCTGACCCTTTCCCTTTTGCCTTCCTGTTCTTCCCCTCCATTGTAACAGTTATCCCTTGCCTCTTCTATATGAGATGATTAACCCCATTCTGTCTCTCCCTGCCTCCTCTCATTCTAATCCTCTCCCACCTCAGAATTTCACCTTTTAAAGTATTGTCCCTTCCTATTCAATTGATCCTGTGCCCTCTGTGTTCATGTATATATATGTATATACACGTATATATACACACATACTCAGATATGTGTTCATACACAAATATAAATCCTCCTATATAGACATATGTGTATGTATACACACACACACATATACATTTGTGTTCCCTTCACCTATCCTCATACTGAGAAAAGTTTCATAAGTTACAATTATCGTTTTTCCATGTTGGCATGTAAATAGTTCAACTTTGATAAGTTCCTTATGATTTCTTTTCCATGTTTACCTTCTCATGCTTCTTGTATTTGAGTGTCACATTTTCTTTTCAGTTCTGTTTTTTTCGGCAAGAATGTTTGAAAGTCCTCCACCTCACTGAATGACCATATTTTCCCCTGGAACATTATACTCAGTCTTACTGGGTAGGTGATTCTTGGTTTTAAT
>CM053602.1:52261304-52306621 GCA_028646575.1 Pseudocheirus occidentalis
TTGGGCCTCTTTTGCCATTTGAGTTAATCTATTTTTTAAGGTATTATTTTCTTCAGTAAAGTTGTTGACTCTCTTTTCATGATTTTCTCACATCATTCTCATTTCTCTTCCCAATTTTTTCTCCACTTCTCTTATTTGGTTTTCATAATCCTTCTTAAGCTGATATCTGGCTGGTAGGCACTCTACATGTTTCTTGGAAGCTTTTGGTGAGAGAGTTCTGACTGTGTTGTCGTCCTCCCATTCCATGCTTTGTTCATTTTTGCACCCCCACAAAGGATTCTAGAGTTTGGTTGCTGTTCTTACTTTGCTTCCTTTGCCTGCTTATGTTGCCAGTGAATTACTTGACTTTTTAGCTCTGTAGAACTCTGCTTCTAGAGGGGAAAGCTCTGTTCCAAATTGCTGGGGTTTTCACAGCTTCCAGAGCTGTTAGGAGGCCACCAGCTTTGGCTCACTGAAAACGCACCCTAGGACCACCACCCAAGACCACTATCCAGATCCAGGTTGCTCAATGCAAGAGCACTTAGCCTCTTAACAATAGCTTGGCCCACCTGCAGTCTGCAGGCTGGGAGCTCTGAAGCAGCCACGTGGAGGTGGTTGCAGGGCCAGCACTTCTGCCACTTCCTTGCCCTGGAGGCAGTTTGGCCAGACTGCTTTTCTCCCCCAAATTTACTTGAGTTCCACTGATCTTTTACTTTGTCCTTGTTTCTTATGGTTTGCTAATTCCAGAAACTGCCACAGCTTCCACTGATCCACTCTCTTGAAGGCTCCAGCTGCAGCATGTCCTGGCTGTGCCAGGGCCAAGCTACAGCTTCAGGCTGAGCTGGTTTCAGCTCCCAGCATGCTGTGATGAACCCTTCCTGTCAAGCTGCCTTCAGAGGGAGATGTGTTTTCTGTATTTTTGTGTGAGTTTTGGAGCCCTAAAATTTGTTTAGAGTCATATTTTATGGGTATTTGAGGTGGCTATGTGCGAGCTGTGGCATTTTCTTGCTTCTATGCTGCCATCTTCCCTAGTATTCCTCTGCAACAAATTAAAGAACCCCATCATCCTCCTCCAATCCCAGAGCATAGTGAGAGTGTCAACTATGGAAAAAGTCACATCCATGGGGACGCCTGGAAGGAGGAATTGGGAAAGACAAAAAGTAGTCCTGTTCACATGGTTGGGGGAGGGAGGGAGAGAGAAAGAGAGACAGAGACAGAGAGAGACAGAGAGACAGAGAGAGAGAAAGAGAGAGAGAGAAGGAGAAGGAGAAGGAGAAGAAGGAGGAGGAGGAGAAGAAGATGAAGAAGAAGAAGAAGAAGAAAAAGAAGGATGAGGATGAGGAGAAGGAGGAAGGGAGAGAGGGAGGGTAGGGAGAGAAGGAGGAGGAAGCGGGAAGGGGGAAAGAAGAAGGAAGAAGAGGAAAGGGGGAGGAAGAGAGAGGGAATGTTAGTTCACCTCTTCAACCAAACATTTATCCTCACAACTGCTCTTAAATAAGTAAGAACAAAGACACAGGTTGAGATTTTTCAGAGGACTCTAAAAAGCCCAGTCCAGTTGGAGCCAGAAAGCCTATGATGCAAACACGAGAGTTCCTTTTTAATGTCACAAAATTTCATGGACCTTCATATGAGAATAAGTGTCCTATTAGCCTTCATTAATTGAGAAAGTACATGATAAAAAAAGCTACTATAAGTAAGGCCTTTACATTAATTTATATTTCAATTAATCACAGCAAGATCTACATACATTTAAAAATAATAACATATGTAAGTGATATGGCTGATAAGAAAGGGACTACATTTCTCTAGACACCAGGGCCCAGATGGCAAGCATTGGTTGCCAGAGAATATGGATCCCATTTCACCTTAGCTCCAAGCAGACCTATTGATAGTATTGCCTGGGAAGAGGTGAAGTCTTCTGGGAAGGATAAAGAAGACCACTGCAGTGTCAAGGAACCAAGAATCCTAGAGCAATGCCGCGGTCCCACAGAGCACAAAGAGAAGATATCTTGATGGCAGAGAGGAACCGAAACCTGGTTGAAGTGGGAGAGATCTAAGAGCCACATACAACTGGTTTTTCCAACTCCACACTCTGACTACAAGGCTTTGCCCAATCATTCTATAGTGGAGTAGTGAGTTTTGAGAGAGGTTTTAGGCCCAAATTATTCTGAGGGAAAGGAAATGAAACTCCTCACTATGAATATGGGTGGTTATAACTTTCTGTTGTTTTACTGTATATTTATAATCCAAATGAATGTCTTCTTATTTCAAAGCTATTTCTAGCCTGAGTCTCTAGTATGGTGAGCCACTAAATACCTGGGAATAAGTTAACTTCACAAATAACCAGAGTTATCTGGGTGGAGACTGAAAAAGAAACAAACCAGAGAAGTGATTAATTCCTTAGAAGCCCCAAGATATAAACTTGGCTCCATGTGAATTCACAGCTGTTTGGGGACACACATTACATTTTAGGAGCATGCTACTCAGGGAGGCACTCAAGAGGAATTAAAAAAAAAGTCTAGAATGACACCATACAATACTCAAGAGAATTCAAAGTCAGAGTGTTTTTATCACACTGGGCTGAACACAGGAACCCTGATGCCTAAGCAGAAGGCTCAGTGGAGTCACCGTGTGGCCTTTCTAATGTATGAATGCTACCATAAACAATGAAGGGCCTTTTACTGTGTTCTTGTTGACGCTGGACAAGAGATGCTGCTTTGGAATCTTGGAAGATAAGAGAAGACGCACAAGGAGGACACCACTTGCAGAACAGAGGCACAGCACAGTACATTCCATTGTGAGCCCTTTGGGAGCCTAGACTGTCTTTTGTTTCTTTTTGTATTCCCAGAGCTTAGTACAGTGCCTGATACACAGAAGGGGTTTAATAAATGTTTATTTATTGACTGGAAAGAATGCCGAATTTAGAGTTTGAAGGCCTATGTTCATATCTTGGCTCTGCTACTTACTACCTGGATGACGCTGGGCAAGTCACTTCCCCTCCTCTGGCTTCCATTTTCCCCTCTATAAAATGAAGGGATGGGATTGAATGACCTCTGAGGTCCCTTCCAGCTCTAGATCTATGAATTCTTCATGTGACCTTGGGCAAGTCACTTAATTCTGCCTGCCTCAATGTCTTCATCTGTAAAATGACTAGATGGGCTTTAAGGAACTTTCCAGCTCTGGATCTTGGATCCTATCACCCAGCTTGAGATTCAGCCCATAAGAGCACAAATTGGAATAAGGAACAATATGATGTGCAAATTCGTTGTTGGGAACTCCAGCCAGAAGAGAGGGTGCTCCCAAGAAACCTTGGTTTCTCAGAAAAAAGAAACAAATAGCAAGGCAGTGGAAGGCCACCCCATCTAAGGTAGCAAAAGACTGGGTGATCCTCCATTTTATAAAACGGTCATAGAGAATGTCTGGGGTTCTGAAAATTAGCTAAGTGGCACAGTGGATAGAGTACTGGCCTTGGCTGGAGTCAGGACCACTTAAGTTTAAATACTCCCTCAGACTTTTTGACTGTGCAACCCTGGGCAAGTCACTGGACTCTGTGTGCTGCAGGTTCCTAATCTGTAAAATGGGCATAATAATAGCACCTTCTTCCCAGGGTTGCTGTGAGGATCGACTGAGATATTATTTGTAAAGCAGTTTGCAAATGTCAAAGCATTCTATAAATGTCGGCTATTACTGTTAACCACCAGCCCCCCTAGGGGGGACTCTAACAAAGAGAAACAATGGTGAATAGCTGATTCTAAATAAGAATCCATATGGGGACAACATTGCCAAAGACTGGGACGAAAAAGCTAAGTGTTAGTAGTCTTTTGGGAGCTGAGAATTCTAGTAAAGATGCTCTGACTAGAGGGGGACCTCAGTGCTAACAAAGTTTGAGGGTTAAATCCAGAGACTCTTTCATGCCTGACTCCTTAGAGCTGGGAAGAAGCATCATTCAGCCAGTGAGTAGCACAGGCCCAGACTACAGTGAATTTGTTGTTGCTGTTATTCAGTGGTTTTTCAGTCATTTCTGACTCTTCATGACCCCATTTGGGGTTTTCTTGGCAAAGATGCTAGAGTGGTTTGCCATATCCTCCTCCAGCTCATTTTATAGATGAGGAAACTGAGGCAAACAGAATGAAGTGACTTGCCCAGGGTCGCATGGCTAGCAAGTATCAGAGACTGGATTTGAACTCAGGAAGACTCATCTTCCTGACTCTATGCCCAGTGAACTTCACTGCCACCTAGCTGCTCCAGCCAGTGGGCTAGGAGATACCTAATCTTCTAAGAGAGGTGTGGAGGTTAAAGGTTACAGAAGTAATAGCAGGACACGACAGAAATACCAAGACAACACACCAGTGACCAGTTGTTTGGAAGTTGCCTTCATTATTAGAATGTGAACTCCATGAATGTCCTCATTTTGTCCCAATTATCCCCATTATCCCTTATAATGGTGCCTGGTATTTAGTAAGTGCTAAACACTTATTAATGGATGATTGATCGACTGATTTTTATTTTATTTTTTTCCTTATTTTATTTTTTTGCTTTTTGGAGGGCAATTGGGGTTAAGTGACTAGCCCAAAGTCACATTGCTAGTAAGTGTGTCAAATGTCTGAGGCCAGATTTGAACTCAGGTCCTCCTGACTCCAGGGCTGGTGCTCTATTCACTGTGCCACCTAGCCACCACAATCGACTGATTTTTAACTAGGGAATGAGCATTCTGTAGAGGAAGAGTGAAGGATCTGGAGTCATTGGACCTAGGTTTGAATCATGGTGTTGTACTCACTACCTGTGTGATCTTGGACAAGTCATTTAAACTCTTGTCCTCAGTTTCTTCTTCTGTAAAAATGGGGTGAGGGGGAGAGACTAGATGATCTCCAAGGTATTTTTGGCTCCAAATCTATGATACCATGAATTTAAGATGAATAGGGATGTCTGGCTACATTTCCCAGAATTCCTGGGCCCAGAGCCCAAATCATTTTTGGAGAAAAACACAGAGGGTATGTGTCCATAGCACAGCTGTTGTTTGGGGAGACACAGAGAATTCTAAGGAGAAGGAAGAAAAAAAAGGATATCTGGGAGAACATCTGCAATGTCCAAGAAACCAGGAATGACAGCATCCCTGAAAACCCATGGACTTCAGGGACCAAAAAGAGAAGACATCCTGATTGCAGAGAGATGGCAACAATAAAGAGATGTAAGAGCTGCAGAGGGAAATTTACAGCCCTGCCTCACCCTTCCCAACTACAGAATGATTTTATCCAGACATTACTTATAAGGATGACAATTTTCAGAGGGGGTTTGAGACCTAAATTACTCTGGGAGGAAGAAAAATGAGAAATGAGACCGTGCTCTCTGAAAATGGGAGGAGTAACTGTTTAAGGTTGTATTACCATGCCTTTTTGTCCTGGATAAATGTCTTATTTCAATAACATTCCTAGTATGGTAGGCTATCAAATACCTAGACCTGTGTTACTGTGAAAAGTTCATGAAATTACCTAGATTGGGGTAAAATGAGCCAGAGAGACAACTGGAAAGTCCAAAATTATTCATTTCAATTAGTGTGATTAGAGTCATTTTGTAACAAAAGCTATACAGCATACATCCACAGAAGGTCCTATCCATGCTTCAGAGTGGTATTCACAGGGCTCAGAATTCTTGAAATCTAAATCAAAGGAATACATGGTCCATTAGATTCTACTGTTCTAGAAAATCTGGTTCTAGCAATAGATCTGTGTATGGTAGAGGAGGCCCAGTCCAGCTAAGGGCAGAGAGATTCATCACCAGTAGGCTAGCAACTAGGGGATGAATTATTTGGCCATGAAAGCCCAAGAAAAATACAAGTAACCTCCTTCTACTTTTTCAGAGATGATGGCAGAAAGGATGCAAAGAATGTTAAGAATCATACAGTTCTTATACCAGTTCTAAATACTAACTAAACTATTAGTATTCTAAAGTAGCCAAGTAGTTATTCCCCTTGTGGGGGAGAAGCTGGTAGGAGATTGGAGGTAATGAGAGAGACTAGGGCTGGATGGAGATTTGGGAGCCATCTTCATAGAAACGATAATTGAACCCATGGGACCATGCTGATGAGGTCATCAAGGGAGTGAATATAGAGATACAAAGAAAAATAATTCTGATGAGGAGGAAAAAGTATAGGTCTTTCAAGAGGCTGAAAGAGTTGCACAGACAAACTAACTTAGATTTTAAAAAGCCATGGACAGGAGGGGGAAGCAAGGGCAAGTTCAGGAGGTAAATTCAAAAGCATGGTATTGTCCTGTGAGAACAGTGTCATGAGTCATAAAACTTGAAATGAGCTCAGATTGGCGAGAAAAGCTAAAGATCACAAATAGGGCTGTTTTGTTGTTTTTTAGCTAGACTGGGGGAAATGGAAGGATCAAAGCAAGGAGAGGAGCTCTTCTCAGGCATAGATGGGTCACTAATTCTCTACAAAGGTCAGGGGGAGCTACAAGTCTCATTTTGCTTCTGTTTTCTCAGTCAAGGAGAAGAAATTTTGGCCTGGAAAGGACAGCAAAAGATAAATGACTGCTATAGAGTGGATACCCAATAAAAAAGTAAGACAGCAGAAAGGGAGCATTTAGCCTCCCTTGACAAATTCGAGTTACCAGAATACATTCCAGAGCACTTAAGGAAGCTGGAGATGAAATTGCCAAGCCACTGTCATTTTTCTTTGAAAAATCATGGAGAATGGGAGAAGCTTCTTAGGATTGATTTCTCTCCTGAGCCCCAGCCCAGCAATACCAATTTCTCATCAGCTGGTTTGAACTGGATATACACTGTACACATCTCAAATTAAACATGTTCAAAACAGAACTCATCTTTCCCCCCAGAAACCCTCCTCTCCTCCAAAATTCTCTATTTCTAGCAAAGAAAAAACCATCCTTCCTGTTGGCAATCTTGGCATCAGCCTCAACCCTTTCTTTGTCTCACCCCAATAATCCAATGAGTTGTGGAATCTTGTCGATTCAGCTTCCATGAGCACTCTCCCATCTGTTGCCTCCT
The DNA here is from genome assembly GCA_028646575.1 of Pseudocheirus occidentalis. Classification (NCBI taxonomy): domain Eukaryota; kingdom Metazoa; phylum Chordata; class Mammalia; order Diprotodontia; family Pseudocheiridae; genus Pseudocheirus; species Pseudocheirus occidentalis. The sequence goes on from CM053602.1 coordinate 52,268,298, forward strand.
TTCCACTCACACAACCAGCAGCCTGAGTTAGGTTCTCATCACCTCTTACTTGGACTACTGTAACTGTTTCCTAATTAGTCTCCTAGTCTCAAGTCAACAAGCATTTATTAAGCTCCTACTTTGTACCAGGCACTGTGCTAAGCACTAGGGATACAAAGAAAGGCAAAACCAATACCCCCACCTTCAAGGAGCTCATTCTAAGTGGGGAGACAACTACATATATGCAAATAACATACATACAAGATGCATGCAGAGTAGGTAAAAGGAATCTAAAAGGAGAAGGTACTAGCAACTGGGAGGACCAAGAAAGTCCTTCTACAAAAGGTGGGACTGTTGGAAGTATTGCAAGGGAAACCAAGAGGCAGAGGTGAGGGGGCAGAGCATCCCAGGCTTAGGGGACAGCAAGGGCAAAGGCACACAGACAGGAATAACAAGAAATCCTTTACAGTAGATCACAGAATGGATCCACCACACAGCTGTCAAAGTAACAGGCCTAAAGTACAGGCCTATCTCACTCCTCTGCATGAGAATCGATCTTCAGGGGCTCCTTCTTGTTTCTAACATCAAAAAGAAACTCATCTTTGGAGCATCTGAAATCCTTTCAAAATGGGATATTATATGTAATATCAGACTTTTAATATATTTGGTGAGGTTTTCCTCTTTCTTCCTTTATTCATACTCTATTATAAAAGGATGGCTTCTTTGCAGGAAGGGGGTAGTTAATAAAGTCATAAATATAGATGATGTCAAAATAGCAATAAAAATGAACTTTTACAAGTTAAGTCCTTCACAATCTGGCTCCAACTTCTCTTTCCAGACGCATAAATATCATTCCCCTTTATGTACTCTACAATCCAGCCAAACTCACCTTCTGACAACATGCCATCTCCCACCTCTATGCCTTTACATGCCTACAATGCAATCCTTCCTTACCTCTATCTTGTCTCCTTCAAGTCTTAGGTCCTACTCTAAGCTTTTCCTAATCTTGCCAGCTGCTAGGCATCCTCTCCCCCTCTGATAAGCTCATATGTGGGTCTTTTAAAATTTTTTAGTTGGTTTTTAACATTCTTTTCTTTTTTTAAATTTTGAGTTCCAAATTTCCCCCCTCTTTCCCATCCTCTCCCCATCCACTGAGAAGGCAAATAATATCATATCAATTATACATGTGAAACCATGCAAAACATAATTCAATATTAGCATATTGTAAAACACAGCAAAAAAAACAAAGGGAAAAAATCATACTTCATTTGCACTCAGAATTCATCAGTTCTCATCATGAGTCCTTTGGAATTGTCTTGGATCTTTATACTGATCAGAGTAGCCAAGCCTTTCATAGTTCATTCTCATGACAATACTGCTATTACTATGTGCAATGATCTCCCAAGATTCTTCTCAATTCACTTTGCATCAGTTTACATAGGTCTTTCCAGGTTTTTCTGAAAGCATTCTGCTCATCATTTCTTATAGCACAATAGTGTTCTATCACAATCATATGCCACAACTTGTTCAGCAATTCCCCAATTGACAAGCATCCCTTCAATTTCCAATTCTTTTCCACCACAAAAAGACCTGCTATAAATATTTATCGGTCCTTTTCCTTTGATCTCTTTGGGGTACGATTCTAATAGTGAGGCAGAGAGAATGGAGACTCATTTCCCTACCCCACTACCAGCCCTGTGTGGAGCATGCACTCAACTAGATACCTTATGTTTGGATCCCTTCTATCCTTCTACACTTTGGGTTTTCTTTTTCAATAGTTGATCTTGTCAGTTTGAAAAGGCCAGAGGTCAGCGAAGCAGCAGCAGCAACAGCAGCAACAGAGTCCATTAGAATGGTTTTGGCTGATGGCAGGGAGAAAAGCTTTTGCACTGGAGAGACTGGCCACCAAGAAGAGGACTGGCCCGTGCCTGGCCTCTCTTATCAACAGATATATATATCAAGAGTTGTTTAGACAATACAATTAAGGGGAAATGTAAAATGTCTAATTAGCAGATTAGCAAACTGCTTTATTTTCTGATGAAATATAAATATTAGTCTCCTTCCAGATTCTTACAGTTGTTATCAGTTGCTAGTAAATACTGTTCTAATCATTCTGTTTATGAGCACTTATGTCCCATCTTTAGCATTTTGGGGGGTAGAGTAGGAATAAATCACCTATCTCCTACTATGATTCATATTATGCACAGAGTACCTTTTTTTTTTTACTTTTGCCTTTTGGGGGGACATGTCAGACTGATTTCCTATAATTATAATCATATTCCTGGAAGTAGGATGGGCAATTTAATGAGTCAATGAGTATGGAAAAAAGAGGGCCCCTTCTTAGTTGAGGCCAAGTTCCTCCAGAATGGAACTGGTTTTATCATGTGCTCAAAAGAAGAAACATCATTTGATGATGGGACTTCGGTCATTGCCCCTTACAGTGCTCATGACAAACATGAGCAAAAATAGCACCATAAAGATAATGACAGCTTATATGTCAACATCTGTTGCAGAGGATGGGGAGGTAAAGAAAATACATAAAGAATTTGATAAGATCTTCCAAATAAAGTCAATATATACTTCATTAGTTAGTGACTTTTTATCAATCAACAAGCTTTTATTAAGCATTTTCTATATGTTAAGCATATTGTTAAGTGCTGGGAATACAAAGAAAGGCAAAAACACTGTGCCTAACCTCAAGAAGTTCATATTTTAATAGGAAAACATTATGTAAATTACTACGCATAGATACAATACAGAGCAGATAAAAGGCAATCTCAAAGGGAAGGCAGTACCTGTGGAAAAGACTGAAAAAGACATAACATGGGATATGAGTTGAGTCTTAAAGAAAGCCAGAGAAACTTAGAGGCAGAATTGAGGGGGCAGAGAATTCTGCACATGAGGGACAACTAGTGGAAGAACAGATTTGGGGAAGAATGAGAAGGCAAGCCTCAAAGGATTGTAGAGTGGATGGAGAACAAAATATGAGAAGCCTGGAAAGGTAGGAAAGGACCAGGTTGTGAAGGGCTTTAAATGTCAAGTACGAGATTTTACATTTTATCTTGGAGGTAACAGGGAGCCACTGAAGTTTACTGAGTAGAGGAATAACATAGTCAGGTTTGTGCCAAAGTGATCTTCCTAAACTGCAAACCAAAACGGACTGGATTTCTGAAGCAGGGGAATCAATTTTGGGGCTATTTCTGTGGTCCAGATGAGAAGTGATAAGGTTCTAAGGTGCTGGATGTGTGAAAGGAGAGAAGGGTACATGGCATTGTTCCAGCCAAGGGTAGTTGAGATAGACAGAAAGAGAGGTCTACGATCACTGGGGTAGGGGTTGGTTGGGAGCAGTGAGTGTGATTTGTAGGGAAGGCAGGCACCATGGACAACTGTGGGCTGTGGAGGCAGAAGCTGCAGCAGTAGCAACAGAAGTACTGGGCACACCCAATGCACAGGGACAGTAAGGTTGTCCCCTAACTCCAAGACTGAACACCTGATCAGAAAGAGATTCCAGGGGATTCCTGTGCTAGCACTGGGAGCATAATTCAGCACCATTTGGCAATTCCATAGCATATTACCCACTTCTGGGTTGCAGTTCCAGGGCAGAGAAGAGAAGTCATAGTCATGAGGGAACAGAGGCCCTAGTTGTATATGGATCAGAGAACAATGCAGGAGGGTAATAATCACACTCTCCCTGGATCACACCACCTCAGAAGTGCTGAAACCCTATAGGCCCCCAGATTGATCTACAGAAGTTCAGGCTGACCATATCCTACTGAAAGGTGAACAGAGCTGAACTCTAACATAAAGTCCAAAGTCAAATAATAGGCTAGAAAAATGAGCAAACTAAAAAAGAACCTGACCATAAAAATCTACTATGGTGATAGGAAAGCTCAAGACACAAACTTTAAAAAAGACAATGACTTCAAATCATCTACAAGCAAAGCTTCAAAGAAAAATACACAAGTCCAACAACAATTCCTAGAAGAGCTAAAGAAAGAGCTTTTTTAATGAGCAAAAAATCCCTTTAAAATCAAGTAAGAACAGTAGAGAAAAAAATGGGAAGAGATATGAGACCAATGCAGGAAAATTATGAAAAGAAAATTAACAGCTTGGCAAAAAGAAGCACAAAATCTCACCAAAGAAGAGTCCTTAGAAATTCATATTGGTCAGTGGAAGCTAATGACTCCATGAAAGAAGGGTATATGTATGGTATATATTCTGAAGATCTGACAATAAATCAAATAAGTAGTGTGAGTATAAGTGAGGATAAAAGCAATGCTATGAACTTCGAAGACTAGGAAGATGGTAGTACCCTCAACAGTAACAGGGAAATTTGGAAGAAGTAGAGGTTTAGGATGGGGGGAGATAATGACTTCTCTTTTGGACATGTTGAGTTTGAGGTGGTTATGTGACATCCAGTTCAAGTTGTCCAAAGGTCAGTTGGTGATGCAGGAATGGAGCTCCAGATAGAGACTAGATACATATAGATCTAGGAATCATCAGTATATGAACTTATGTGAGCTGATAGGATGAGAAGTAAGATAGAAGGGGCAGCTAGGTGGCAGAGTGAATAGAGCACCAGCCCTGGAGTCAGAAGGACCTGAGTTCAAATCCAGCCTCAGACACTTAACACTTACTAGCCATGTGACCTCAGACAACTCACTTAACCCCAATTGCCCTGCCTTTCCCCTCCAAAAATAAAAAAAATTAAAAAGAAGCAAAATAGAATATGACAGCAACTTTAATGCAAAAGTGGACTTGGGGAAGAGGGTAAAAAATATGTTGTAAAATATTAATATAAAAAATGAAGAAGCTAAAAGCTTACAGACTACAGATAAATACCATGACTATATATAATGATTTTTTTTCAAGAAGAAAGTTGAGAGGTGCTGGATATGGCAAGAATCAAATAACATCACAAAAAATGGGACTATCATAGGATTATAGATTCAGAGCTAGAAGGGACCTTGGAGGCTACCAAGTCCAATTCCTTCATTTTACAAAGGAAGAAACTGAGGTCCATGGAGAAGGGACTTATCCGAGGTTACACAGCTAGCAAAGTATCTGAGGTAAGATGTAAACCCAAGTCTTCCTGAATCCAAGTTCAGCACTCTATCCAGTACCCCATGTTGTCTCTAGGAGGAGGAAATACTTAAGCTAAGCCCTGAAGGATGATTAGTATTTGGCTAAACAGAGAGAGAGGCTGGTAAGTATTCTATGATCTCTACTTACCAGAACTAAGACCTTCTTATAGGCAATCTTGTGGAAATCTATTGGATGATAGGAACACATGGGGGTGGGAGAAAAGGGGCCAAGAAGCTCTAGGAGTACAATGGAAATTGATGATGCTGACGACAACGATGACATTTATATATCACTTTATGGTTTACAAAGTAAATGTAGGTTTTCTCATTTGATCTTCACAACAACCCATCAAGTTAGCTTCTACTATTATCCCCATTTTACAGATGAGGTAAGTGTCTGAGATAGAAACTGAACTCACTTCTTCCTGACTCCAAGACATGTGCTCTACTTGCTATGTCACTTTAATTTCTAAACACTGAGCCCCCGTACTCTTGATCCCTAATCCAAGATTCTTGCTACATCTACCTCATTCCTCCCACCCTCCCATTCCCCAAACATTTGTCTCCAGGAACACATCTTAGCAGATAGGGAATAGTTACTGATAGAATCATTTCCAAATCACCTGTATGTACAGTTAGACCATTGATTTGTTAGAACAAAGACCAAAGTCAACATCAAAGTAGATAAACTGAAAAATAGGAAACAGATTATTACCATTTCCTGAAGAAGTTGAGTCAATATAAAAGGACCACCAGGACAAGAAGGCCAAAAGAACTGAGAAACCACTTCAGTCAATAAGTGATCTTCTTGCCAAGTGAAAATATATGGCAGCCAAAGGCAGATTTAGGCTAGATTATGAGCAGTATCAGCTCACATAAAGCAATAAGAAGTGATATAGAAAATTTGGCTAGAGACCCAGTTAAGCCAGATCTTCTCAAGTACATTTAAGGCTGAAACAGGAGGGAGGAGAAAAAAATGTAAAAGATCAGTTGATATTCCCCTGACAATTTTCTTCATCAATGAGAGTAGAGCTACCACATACAGCCCCTAACACCATAGTCATAAATGTGCCACATGAGGAGGAAGAAATGACACTAAACAAGACCAGGATGTGCCTAACAGCTAGAACAGACTGAGTATACAACAGAGAGGTCTGTGCAGTCAGAAACAGAATCTCAATGGCGCAAAAGGAGCAGTTCTCAAGATAACTGAGAGGGGAAAATACCAAACAATTGGAAAACATTATAGCTGTTATTACTATGGAAATAAGGCAATTGTTAAAGTCATGAGAACTTCCAACCCACACTCCTATTTTGTCAACTTTACCAAATCTTTATGAGAATAATCTATACACATATCTATCTCGGAAACTTTAAAGAACATATGAACAGGAAAAAGGAAGGCTCTTGCCTTGTCTACAGCAGACCACATCTTTACAGTCACACAACTGACTTGAAGGGTGCAGAAAATACAGCATCTCACTGTGTTTACTATTTCTTGATTCAAAAAGCATTTGATTCAGGAGTACAAAGTATAGTTTTAGAAACACAACTGAGTAGGACAGCTTTGAAAGTAATGTACTGAATTTATTATATACTTGAAAAGCAGATGGAATGCAATCTAGATTCACAGTTTCATGTGGAATTCTTGTTATCTGCTCTACTTTGAATATGGAAACATTCATTTTATTTAGTGTTTGTTAAGAATAAAAAATATTTTATTGCAATTTTTAAAGCACTCCACCTAGGAACCTCCAATGCATATGTTAAAATCACATAAGATTCCTTGAAAGACACAGTAACAGAGATAACTTTGACAAACCTCTGATGATGAATATTAATCAAGGTATAAAAGAAGACACATGCTCACCAATAGTGCACGACACTGTCATGAAGGACATCCAGCACAGAGTCCAAATGAAAGAAGGATTATAAGCAGTATCACCTCATAGATAGCGAAGTCCCTCGAACGCTCCCATTTGCCGATGATATTTTGCTGATTGCCTCAAGCTCTGCAACACTGTAAATTCTCGGAAATAAGATACAGAATCACTTAAGAGTTTGGCCTAACTCTAATAATCCACACAGGAAAAACCAAGTGGATGAAGAATATGTACTAGCTGGATATGTAGTTGGATGGACAGTCCATTGAGCTGGTTGATTAACAACTGTATCTTGGATTGTAGACACTGCAGATAGACATTGAATTGGACCTAGAATCGAGTAGGAGCATGAGCATGGAATGTTATGTAGCTTTTTCAATGACTTCAAGCTCTCCCTGAAATGAAAACTCATCTTTCTAACTGATATTCTTTGGATGGTGTTATATGGTTGAGAATCATGGAATATCCAAAGAATCAAAATCATAGGACACATGAAAGACAATGGAAAGATGCACAGTGGGTAGAAACAGATGGCAATAAATTACCATAAAAGACATAATCTGAAATACATGACTGGAAATGAAGCTTGGTAGGTCATGTAGTAAAATTAAGGAACAACTGCTCAAGAGTTTTCCATTCTACAATCAGCCCTCAGAATGTTAAGGAAGGTCCCCTAGCCCTTCTCCCTTTTAAATCCAAATAACTAGATGTGTTCATTTCTTCACTTCTCACCCTCCCCATCTGACGTCTAACCTCACCATGTGACTGCAACTGCTCTCTCCACAGTAATCAACAATATCTTAGCCATAACATACAGCGGTCTTTTCTCGGTTCTTATTCTATTTGATTTTTCTGACCTCACTGACCACACCTTCTTCGCTTGGTTTCCACACCACAACTTTCTTACAGTTTTCCTACTCCCGAGTGCTCTGAGTCTCCTTGGCCAGATTACCATCCTCCCCACCTTAACTAAGGGTGGACATTCCTCAAAGTTCTGTCCTGAGCTCTGTTCTTCTTTCTTCTTTTTTTCACTGTGCTACATGCAAATATTATCTCATTGGATCCTCCCAAGCAAGTAGGCGCTATTATGATTTCCATTTTACAGTTAAGGAAACTGAGGCAGACAGAAATTAAGTGACTTGTCCAGGGTCATAGAGCTAGAAAGTGTTTGAGGTCAAATTTGAATTAAGGTCTTTCTGACTTACAGACCCAAAACTCTGCACCACCTAGCTTCCTTGGATAACTGTAAGGATTAACTTTTATTGAGTAAATTGGCTTATGTGATGGTCAGAAACATGGTGGGTTTCCTTCCTTTCTCCTGCCTATCACCTGGAGTTATCGGTGAAAATTCTCAATTCATGACAAAATTATTTAGGAATTTCCTTTTTTTCTGTTGAGCGCCTAGAAAAGCAATTTCAAGAGTCTACTAAAGCCTCCCCTTAATCAATTCTCAAGCTGAGTAAATTTAGTGGAGAGATTTTCAGGTGATTCAACTTGTGACTAAGAACAGTTCCCGTTATGTTCCAAGAAGAGAATTAAATATTAGAGACAGACTGTACTACTAGTTTCAATCTCCACATCCAACGTGCTCATACAAATTAATGGGAAAAACAACCCAGTATCTACCAAGAAGTCCATTTATTGGCTATGCTTTACTCATTCAAGATTCATTATTCACCTGGTTGAAGGGAAAGTTTTCTGTAAGCTTTAGAATCATGGGATCATAGATTAAGAGCTGGGAGGGACTCCATCTAATTTAATGTCTTCAAGAAACTGGGGTCCAGGTTAAGTGACTTGCCCAAGGTCACACAGGTAGTAAGGGGAATGCAAACCCAGGGCCTCTGATTCCAAAGCCATGAACCACCATGCTGTCTTTCTTAGAGAACTACAGAAGTACGACAACATTTTACCTTGTATAATTTTTACACCATTTTCTTATTACTATACAAAAGTCATCTTTCCCCTCTAGCACTGGGATGAATCCAAAAGAATTCAAGACAAATGAGAACTTTTTATATTTATTTGCCCAAGGACAGTCTTATACCAATTGATTGAAATGCAAAATTGTTTCCTTAGGCCATTTCATTTTTTTAATTCTGTAGAAGATTGGTCACCGCTTCCAAGGCTCAATTCAACATGAATAGGCAAGATAAATAGCAAATAGCTATTTATTGGAAATACCGCTGCAGTTGTAGACAGAGGCAATATGGTTTGATGGAATGAATACTGACTTCGAATGAGAGAAGAGGACTTGGATATGAGTCCTAGCTCTTCCAGTCCAAAGTTTATGGCACCTTGGACAAGTAAGTACTTCCCTAAGTCTCAGTTTCCTATCTTTAGTTTCCTAATCTTTAAATAGGGATATTACTACTTATTCTACTTATTTAATAGGAATATTGTAAGAAGAACACTTTGAAAAATGTGATACTATCCGGCTATTTCCACATTTGCCACGACTGGAACCTTGGACTTCATCCCTGGGACACTGGGTTCTACTGGCTAAGTTTTTAGCTTATCTTGCCCAGCAGAACCCAGTGTCCCAGGATGAAGTCCAAGGTTCCAGTGGTGGGGAAAGGTAGAGAGAAGAGAGACACATAAGGATGACAGCCAGAGTATAGATGGCAAGTGTGGAAATAGCCAGGTAGTATATTTGTATTCCCAGAACTTTGTAAAGTACCTGGCACAGAGTAATCACTTGCTAAATGCTCTGTCTGTCATTATCATTCCTCTATTTGAATTTCACTCTCATGTCCTTCTCATCATGGGCGAGAGATGACCTTTAGCAGTGGACCACAAGCGGAAAAGGCCTAAAGCTTGGAGGACAGGACCAGCAAGGGACTGTAATGACTATTATCTAAGGACCATTCCACCTAAATACAGTGAAGCACATCAACTGAGACTGGTGAGGGACTTTTGGCAGCTACAGCAACTTAATGAGATGTTTGGTAAGGCAGAGTGATTGCAATCTCCACCAATGGAGAAGGAAAAAAGGAAAGAAGAGAATGAAAGGGAAGAAAAATAAAGAAGGAAAGGAAAAAAAATCACAGTTCCTTTAAGCATTGAATTATTATTATTAGAATATCCATATGGCCATGGAGAGTTCTTAACCAAACAAAGGATAGAGGCAATCACAAAAAAAGAACAGCTCTTTTCATTTACATGAAATTGAAAAGCTTTTAAGCAAATAAAACCAATGCAGCTAGGATAAGAAGAGATACTTTTTACTTAGGGGGAAAACTCTTTGCATCAATCATCTCCAATAAAGGTCTGATATTCAAGATAGGTAGGGAATTAACAGAAATATACAGGGCCAAGTGCTATTTGCTAATGGATGAGCGGTAAAAAGATAGGAGCAAATGGTTCTCAAGAACCAATTATGAGCAACCATGCCAAAGACTGTTCCAGATCAGTAATAATTAAGTAAAATACAAATTAAAACAAATCTAGAGTTTCACTGCACACCCAAGAAACTGTCCCAAATGACAAAAGATACAAATAGTCAATACTAGGGGGGTTGTGGGAAGACAAAAATTCTGAAGTACTCCTGCTGGTGGACCTGTCAATTCGTCCAACCATACTGGAAATCGATTTGAAATAATGCATTTAAAAAGTGAGTAAGGGGTGGCTAGGTGGTGCAGTGGGGGTGGCTAGGTGGTGCAGTGAATAGAGCACTGACCCTGGAGTCAGGAGGATGTGAGTTCAAATCCAACCTCAGACACTTGACACAAAAACTGCCATGTGACTTTGGGCAAGTCACTTAACCCCAATTGCCCTCCAAAAAGCAAAAAATAAATAAATAAATTTTAAAAAAATTTAAAAGTGAGTAAATTGTCTAAATATCCTCTGACCTGGAAATCCCACTGTTAGGTCTAAGGAGAATAAAGCAAAGAAGATGCCACATATAACAAAATTAGTAATACCCCTTTTTGTGGTACCAAAGAATAGGAAAAAAACCCAATGACTAGGAAATGGTGAAACCAATTCCATGAATAGAATAGGCTATTATTGTACCATAAGAAAAATATGAAGAATCCAGAGAAGCATGGAAAGTTTGTATGAACTGATGTACAGTGACACAAGAAAAATCAGGAAAACAACATACCCAATGACTACAATAATGTAAATGAAGAGAATAAAAAATTCAAGAAGTACACTATCTAATGATAATGCCGAAGAGACTAGGCTCTGGACAAGAATTGGGCAGATGTGCTTCTCCCTGTTCTTGGAAGAAATGAGAGACTTGGGGGTTGGAATGCTGCAAACATTATGAAATTTGGTTAATGTATTAGTTTTACTGAACTGTTTTGTTTCCCTCTTTAAAAATTATTTTTACAAGGCATATCTTGGCTGGGTAGGAGAGGAGAAGTGATACATTTAGAAATGAAGATGATATAAAGAGAAATATATATCAAATACAATTTTAAGAAAGAAATCCAACTCATGATCTTAGGGCAAGGTTTTTCAACTTTTTTTGTATAGTGGATCCCTTGGGCCATCTAGTAAAGCCTATGGATCCCTTCTCATATTTTTTTTTAGAATGCATAAATGAAGTACATAGGATTACAAAGAAAATAAATGATATTGAATAGAGTTACAATTTTTTTTTACAGTTCATAGATCCCAGTTTAAGAATTCCTGTTTTGGGGCAGCTAGGTGGTGCAGTGAATAGAGCACTGGCCCTGGAGTTAGGAGGACCTGAATTCAAATCCAGCCTCAGACACTTAACACCTACTAGCCATGTGAGCTTGGGCAAGTCATTAATCCCAAATGCTCTGCCTTTCCCACCCACCCCCCTCCCTTCAAAAAGGAAAAAATCCAAATTCCTGTTTTAAGGTCTGTTATATCTGAAATGGAAATAGTTTAGGGATCCAGATAAATGATCAAAATCGCAGTAAAGAAAATGTTCATCATGGGTACAGATGCATTATATGATGAGTATTTTCTGATGTGAGAAAATGAATGTAGGTTCATGTTCTGAGATCAGCTTTGGAATCAGAGAACTTGGGTTCAGATGCCTGCTATGTAACTTTCTAGCTGTGTGACCTCAGGCAAATCACCTCACCTCATTTGTAAAATGGAAGTAATAACATCTGCACTACCCACTTCACGGTAGTATTTGCAGGACCAGACGAGATCATCAGGAGAAAGTGCTTTGTAAAAAAGCAAGTACTACAGAGATATCAACTGTTATTATTGGTAGCTGTCACCACAGAAATGACATTCATGAAAAAGAAACGGGAAATGATATGATAATCTTAGCTCAATTTAAGAATGTAAACTTTAAACACACAAAAACATTCCTTTGCAGCATGCCAAAGCCAAGCTGAATAGCTTCCATTAGGAATAAAGAAATATTTCTGTTAGTTACTATCATTATTGTGATTCAGTGGAACATTCAACTTGGAGTCTCAGAACCCAAGTTTGAATCCTGCCTCTGTTTGGGTGACCTTGGCCAAATCAATTTCTCTCCTTAGGTCTGTTCCCTCTTCTGTAAAATGAGGCAGTAGAACTTCATGACCTCCAAGGTCCATTCTAGTTCTCAGGGAGCCTATGCTCTTTTCCATCAGCATGGAAAAGATTACAACCCAGAGCCTATGGCACTGTGGGAACTGGCCAAGCCTCCAAAGTACAAATATATGGTTCTCAAAGGCGCTATTTGCCTCACTCTGTTTACTGATTGATGTTTCAATGGGAACCCTCTCTTCCCCACCCCTGCCCCCAACACATGCACATAGAGGGTGGCTGCATGCTATAGTTGAGGGTTCTTGAGTTGGGGCATGTGAACTTTAAAGAAAATATATTTTGATGACTGTATTTCAATATAATTTCTTTCCTTTATAATCATCTGTATTTTATGGATTTCAAAACAATACTAGAGGCAGCTGGTAGCACAGGGGCTAGATCTCTGGGTCTGGAGCCCAAAAGACCTGAGTCTCAAATCTTGCCTTAGACACTTCCTAGCTGTTTGACCTTGTGCAAGCCACTAAATCTCTGTTTGCCTCAGTTTCTTCAACTGTAAAATGAGAATAATAACAGCACCCACCTCCCAGGGTTTCTGTGAGGATCCTATGAAATAATTGTAAGGTCCTTATCACAGTGTCTAGTCCATATTAGGTGCATAATAATTGCTTCTTCCCTTCCTCCCCTTCCCATGATTCTGAGAAAGAATCCCTCGACTTCGTCAGACTGCCAGAGGGGTCCATGACACAAAAATGGTTCACCTCCTCTCTCCCCTATTCAATCCATCCTCCACACAGGGGCCAAATTAGTATTTCTAGAGTATAGATCTGATCATGTCATCTCCCTTCCTGCTCAGAAAACTCTGGTGGTTTCTTTTTGCCTCTAGGATAAAATATAAAACTCTTTACCATTTAAGAGGCATTTGAAGCCCTTTACAATCTGGCTCCAGTGGATCTTTCCAGACTGATTTCACAGACTTTAGGTCCCAACCAAACTGGCTTATTTTATTGTCTCCATAGAGACATGTCTTTGAACAAACTGTCAGCTGGGCCTAGAATGTTCTCCCTTCTCGTGTCCTGGTATCCACAGCTCCCATCAAATCTCAGTTCAAGTGCCACGTCCTACATGAGGTCCTTCCTGATCTCTCCAGTTACTGATGTTGATGTTAATTAAAAAATCAGTTAAATGATGTTCTCTATCCCTCCACAAATTTTTTAAAAATTTATTGTCTATAATATATGCATGTGTGTATGTATATATCTATGTATGTGTACATACATGTATGTATAGGTATAGAAAGACAGATAGATAGCTGTTTAGTCATTTCAGTTGTGTCCAAGTCTCTGTGATTCCATTTGGGGTTTTCTTGGCAAAGATCCTGGGGTGGTTTGCCATTTCCTTCTCCAGTCCATTTTACAGATGAGAAAACTGAGGCACAGAGTAGTTAAGTGACTTGCCTAGGGTCACACAGCTAGTATCAAAAACTGGATTTGAAATCAGGTCTTTCTGACTCCAGATCCAGCACTTTATCCACTGCACCAAGTCAATAAGCACTGATCACATGCTTACTATGTGCTAAGAATTGTTTTTGTCTTTGTATCTCTAGTACTTGGCAGAGTGTTAAACTGAACTGTACTGCACTGAATCTTCTTATCCTTACAAAACCCAGCTTTTTCAGGATAACCCCTTGTCCCTGGCTCCCCTCATCTTCTCTCATGCTCACAACATACTCCTTAAGTCTGCAATGCCACTTCTAGGCCCTGTCTCTGCTACCATCACTGACCAGCCTCTCTTTCTTTAAAGTTACCTTCATTTCCCTATACCCAACGGCCCAGATCTTTGCTGCTGTCATCTTCAGGTCATTTTCCCTTCTTTACAGAGGAGCTCAGAACCTGACTACCAGTCTCCTCTCTCCTCCAAACTCTGCCCTCAGACTTAGAAACCTCTGCAGTCACACTGACATTGGCCTCCTACTTCACCAAACTACTCAACTCTTTTGAACTCCCTCCTGACCTCGGGCAGCTGTAAGGGTGAACACACTATAGAACTGACCATCACCTAAATCTACATTCCTTTTGTGATTTTGAACTCTGAAACTGATCATCTGGCTTTCCATCTCTTCCTATGACTCACTTCTTCCAACTCTATTCTCCTCATTCCACTACTGGTCTATCACCTCTACTCTAATCTGACTTTTTTTCCCTTCAGTTTTCACCCCATAATCAACCAACTTAATTCAACTCAGTTATAGCCACAATTTAGTCAACTATATAATGCTTTAAGCCCTTACCCTCTGCTTCTCTGTTGTTCAGTTTCCAATACCATGAGTCACTTACCCTGACCCTCAACCTTGCCCACACCCATACCCGTGCTGCTGAATTCTTCAGTAAGAAGTCAGGCAAGTGGGTTGCAATAACTTCATGTTATCTAATTTCAATCAGCTCTTCCATGTTTTTACTCTTTCCTGACTGCCTGCAACATCTTCTCCCCTCTCCTCAAACAACCTATATCACCTTCCTCTCCTTATTAGCAGAGGGCACAATCAAGGACATTTTTAGTACCATGATAAGTTTTAAAAGGGAAATGAGGTGGCACCAGCCCCACAGTCAGGAAGACTCATCTTCCTAAGTTCAAATCTGGTCTCAGACACTTACTAGCTGTGTGAACCTGGGCAAGTCACTTCATCCTGTTTGCCTCAGTTTCCTCATCTGTAAAATAAGCTGGGGAAGGAAACGGCAAACCATTCCAGTATCTTTGCCAAGAAAACCCCAAATGGGGACACAGAATTAGACACAACTAAAAAAATGACTCAACAACAACAAAAGTTTAATATACACTTTTTAAAAACCCTTCAAACTATAGGGAAGAGAAGTTCATAGTTTCATATATAATTTTTTGTTCACCTTTGCATATAGAAATGTTTCTGTTTGATTATTAAGTTTATGATAAAAAATTTAAATAAAAATACCCCCTCCCCAAATTGAGACTGTCCATCATCTCCTCATTTCAAAATTCTCCATCTTCATTCATCCTCTCCTACTTTACTCCATTCTCTAAAGAGGCCCTTCTTTAACCAAAGCCAAATCTTCGACTTGTGCTCCATTCTACATCATCTACTCCAGCAAGCTTGCTCCATCACTCATTCCCTCTCTGTCTCTCCCTACCAATTTCTTCCCCTCTACCCACAAACACACTCAGCTCTCCCCATCTGTAAAACTTTTACTCAATCCTGCCATCCTCTCAAACTAACATGGTATACTCTTCTCCCTTTTATAGTCAAATGCCTAGAAGGGGTCATCAATACTTGTCTTCATTTCCTCACTTCTCAGTTTCAAAAGCTTTTGATATGGCTTCTAAGACCATCACTCGGAGTGAATGTAAATAGTAACTGTTCCTCTTCTGTATAAGCAACCCTGAGGATCTTCCCCTCCCAGTTTGACTATTTTTTTTTAAAAGGACCATCCCTTGACTCACTTCTTAAAGAGGCCTATTCACTGAATGGGTATTGTCTCACTTAAAGTGAGAACATGGAAAGTCCTTAGCCTAAAAGGGCCAAGGTCTCCCACTACATCCTGGGTCATCTCCAGTCCTCCTGATCCATATCTGGCCACTGGACCCAGATGGTTCTGAAGGAGAAAGTGAGACTAGTATCTTTGCCCAGCCCTCCCTCCTTCAAATAAAAGTCAATTGCAAGTCATGTCATCATTCCCTGATGTCACAGTCCTCTTCAAGAATGAAGGACAAATCACACACCTAATAAAACCAGTTCAATGGTTTTTTGGGAGGAAAGTACCTTATAAACATAACTTTAAACATGATAACCATGTAGGTTGTCATTTACTCCACAATATCTTTGGGCAACTTAAGACTATATAGTTTAGTGACCTATACATAGACAGAAATAGGTGAAAATTCTACTACCAGCTCTACCCAGCCTTGCCATGTAGACTTGAGCATTTACCTTAAATTCTCAGTGCTATGTTTACTTTATGTATGAGAGAGGAAAAAATGGCTACCTCTAAGTTACCTTTGAAGTCTTTTGAGACCCACAGATGAAAGAACCTTTAGAAAGCATTATTTTAGTTCAGGGAAAGGTACTGGAAACTCTAAAACATCTTTCACCTTTAACAGGAAAAACTGCTTTTGTCATGTTCATTACAATAACTACTGTTTGTGCCAAGGCAAGAAAGTCATTCGTCCCCATTTCTCTCCAGAATAATATGTTCTAACAGGAAAGGAAGTGAAAAAGGAGGACCCTTCCCCCTCCAAACTGTCAGTGTCCCTGAGGCACACATGCAACTCAAATTGTACTTGTCAATACAGGGTTTCATCCACTAATGAAAACTTCTAGTCCCTGGAAAATTAGAATCATATGAGAACATTTTGATTTCATTTAATGGATTTTTTAAAAGTCATGTGATGTCAGTCTCAACACATTAGTCTGAAGTTTCAACACTGTCACTTTGAAGGCAGAAACTATCATTTTAGAAGTTAATTTTTTAAACAAAAAAATTACAAAACCTCAGAGAGGTTAGCCAAGAGAAAATTGATTTAAGCTGCCACTCTTTGCTCAAAGTCCCCCAGGTGATCACTATCCAGGGGGTCTGCAATGGCTTGGCTCAAATGAATGACTGGTCTGACTCAGGTTAACGCTTAATCGGCAATGCCAATATACCAGGTTAGCATGTTCTGCAAGAAGTTGTAACGGTGGTGGCTTCTGCCAATGGAATGGGCATTGAAGCTTAAACATTTATAAAATCTATCAAAATCTAACCCAAGGGATGAGTAACAATTCTTTCTCCTTATTTGCTTCCCACTTTGTCTTAAAAAAAAACACTACCGACCCACAGAAAACTTCAATTAATAATCACATATGAAAAAAACCCAACTACATGTAGACAGTTAAGGATTTCTGTATGTCATGCTGCAAAACTGTAAGGACCAGTCTCGGACCCAAAGAAAAGACAGGAAAATACACCTCCAAATAGATTCTTTATAGAACTGGGAGACCATGGGTAATGGAGCATTTCATAGAAACATTAGACTTTTTTGTCAATTTGGTGGGACTTTTTTTCTTTCTCTTACAAACATTTTTAAGGCATGCAGGATAATCATGGTGATATAAAAGACTAAATTTTTTAAAAATGAAAAAGCCAAACACTGCTACAGTAGGAACATGTGACTTTCCCTTACTGTCATGAAACCCATAGTAAATCTGAAGGCCCTTACCAGCCCAGAGTATGCTAGTCTGTTGTGTGAACCTGATGAAGTATGCTATGTGTTTGTCTGAGTTTCAGAGTCCTTTTCTCAAGAAGATCTGAGTTCAAATCTGACCTCAGACACTTACTAGCAATATATTCTGGTGCAAGTCAACCTGTTGGCCTCAATTTTTTCAGCTACAAAATGGGGATAATAATAATACCTCCCTTTTAAGGTTGTTGTGAGGATCAAATGAGGTAACATTCGTAAAACACTTAACATGGTGCCTAGAACACAGCAGCACTATGTAGTCATCCCCTCTCACTTTGCCCCCTTTTTGCATAGCTTTGAAGGGCAACTGTGAGATTGAAGCCAGAGGCTCTCTCCTGGCATTTGATCCATCCTAGGGAGTCAGAAAAGGCATAAGCCTGAAAGAGATGTCCTCTGTATTGGACCAATGGCCATGCCACTCAAATGCAATACGGAAAAATTCAACAAGAAATTAAGCACTTTTTCGGTGTAGGCTGGATTTGGCAACTAACTGGAGATATGGCGTGAGGGAGAGGGAGGAGACCAGAATGATGTCAAGGTTACAAACCTGGGAGACCAGAAGAATTTCTTCCACAGAAACAAGGATGTCTGGAAGAGGGGAGGGTCCAGGGAAAAGATAAATGATTTGTTTTGGACATGTTGAGTTTAAGAAGTTTCTGGGATCTCCCATTTGAAATGTCCAAAACAGAACTACGAGTATATGACTGAAGCTCTGGGGAGAGACAAATGTCTCTATATCTGGGAGTGATCTGCAGAGACATGATTGTTAAACCCTTGGAAGCTGATGAGGTTACAAGAAAGAGTATAAAGAGGGAAAAAAATGCCTAGGACAGAGCCTTGGGGAATGCTTACATTTAGGAGGAGGCATGATGGATGATGGGGAGTGGGGGTGGAAGATGGCTGATGAGTCAGCAAAGGTTACTGAAGAGTCATCAGACAGAAAGGTTGGGTAGTGTTGAGAAAACCCAGAGGAGACGACTTCCAGGAAGAGAGGGTGGTCAGCAGCATCAGATATAGCAGAGAGGTTGAGAAGAACGAGGATTGAGAAAAGACCATCAGATTTGACATTTAAGAGATCACTAGTAACTTTGGAGAGATGTGTTTTAATTGATTGATGAGATCAAAAGACAAACTGCATATGATGGATTGGAGTGATATCTGAATGAAAGAAATTAATGACTTTTTAATCAAAAAACATTTAAAAATAATACTAAGTCAGAAATCTTGACTTCATAATGCTTCATGGTAGGCTTACCAAAATAAAGAAAAATATGAAATCACAATTACAACTATTAACATGGAAAATTGAAAATGTCTCTACAATATCTTATTCAGTAAATAAATTCTAATGATCCCTATAACAAGACTGGTTTTGGATGGACAATTCTGTAATTTAGCATTAAAGTAGGACTTAACCTTTCTAGAGTCATGCACCCCTTGGGCAGTCAATCTGGTGAAGCCTATGAGCCCCTCCTCAGAATCATGTTTTTAAATGCATTAATAAAACACAGAGGATTACAAAGGAGATCAATTACACGGAAATAGAGTTTTCAAAATATTTGAAAAAATAAACAAGTTCATAAACCCGACTATGAAAGTGTCTCCAATATTGAACATTTCCATTCCGTACTATTTTTTTAAGAAACCGGATTGTCAAACTTGCTCCATCTATCTGTACTTCCCTTTTCTTTCTGCTATAGATACTTCTGTGGCACAACTATTCTACCAAGACTATACTAGGCAATACAACTGAATTCACCAAACTTCCCTTAAACACTTATAGTGCTCATAACAACATCCTAAGTGCTGGGGGAGATTCTCACTAAGGCTTTAAAATAAGAACACATGCTGACTTCTTAGAGCCTCCAGTCCAATAAGGCGACATGACACACAGAAACTATAATGAAAAAGATTACCTAAGCAGATTAAAGATGAGCAAAACAAATTGCTAGGTGAAGCCCAAGCAGAAAAAGATTAAGAAGGACTCAAAGAAATTGTAGTTAATAAAGCAAGGTAAATAAAATAAAGTGAATGAGGAAATGGTAAGTCAAACAAATAGTAAAATAAATAAGAGATTAATGAGAAAATGGAAAAGAGAGTATAGTGATAAAGTTAGGGTTTATATGAATAAAGGAAGTTGGGCAGAGCTGTTAAGAGCTTGATAAAAGGTTCTAAAGGCTTTAGTAGACACTTGGGAAGTAAGATGCAAACATCTGTAGGTAATTAAGGAAACAAAACTGAAAATCACCATTAGTTTGAAGAGGATAACTACTTGTTGAGGACTTGCATTGAGTGTGTGGCCTGTATTTTTAAACTACTTTCTCTATTCCAAATGTAGACTGGTGTAGTGAAGCAATCACACTGGCATCCCCAGGATGGCTGCTAGCACAGGTTCTTAGATCTGCTTTACTAAGAATGCCAGCTGTTCAAGGGGTCAACAATCTTTTTAAATTACATTCACTAGTTCAGGGGAAAGGGCAGTACCCTGAACTTCAGAGAAAATACAAGCAGAGAAATATAGACCAACAGACAGGGCTCTGACTGCCTGAATCAACTATACACTTTACATACTTCCCTGGATTGAGAGAGCCTTTACATCTGATCAGTTGGGGAGCTCTGAACATACAGACACTCAGAATCTCAACTAGGGAATCACAAGATCCTTCTCATAAGCAAGCCCCCAAAGCAAAACACCAATGCAGAGTATATATATACTTCTCAGAGCATGAGGGCATCCCAACCCTTCTGACTTAGAGCCTAATTAGAAATTAGCAAAAGGTGTGAAAGCCTTCCCCTAAGCAAGTTTCCCTCCCCCCAATAGACTCTGTGACTCAGGATGTAACACAGCTGTGAGCTGGACCAGGGCTCAAAACAGGTTACATAGGCCTATTAATAGACGGGGAAGATCTTCCTAACCCATTAACATTACATCTGGTTTTTCTCCTAGAAAAGAAGAAGAAACTGGAGCAATACCTCTCCATGCTCTTAGTTATCAGAAGCAATGAAGTGTTCCTAAAACAAAAACAAAAACAGGACTTCAATGAGAAGGCAAGGCAAAAAGGATCTGAAGGGGAATAGTGGAACCTTGACCCTTGTAAAAAGGTTAGAGAGTAGAGGAATAACATACAGATAAAGAAAGGAAGGAAAAATACACACTTACAGGTTAAAAAAAACAAATTTGAGGATCATCTTGAAGAGGAGAAACCTGACTGCACTGAAAGGGCAGCCAGTTGAAATAATAAATCAGATTTGAAGATGCTGGCACTCGAGACATCATCCAATAAAGGTCAGAGGAGGAGGAATAAAATTGTAGTGGTCAATCCCATCCTGCTCAGGGGCACTGAGGCAGATATTTGACAACTGTATAACACTAGAAAAGTCTATGGCAAGGGTGGGGAATCTGCGGCCTCAAGGCGCATGTGGCCTTCTAGGTCCTTGGGTGCAGTCTTTTGACCGAGTTCAAGTTTTGCAAGTTTGAATTCAGTCCAAGGGCTGCACTTGAGGACCTAGCGGATCACATGTGACCTTGAGGCCAAAGATTTCCCACCCCTATGATCTTCCTGAGATGTCTATCAAAAACTAATAGAGAACTTCCCAAGAAAGATTTATCAAAACTGATGACTGCTGCCCATTGCTGGTTATTCACATGGACACAAACAATACTGTTAAAGAGAACCTAGAAAGTACCACCAAAGATAACAAAGTCTTAGCCAAGAAACTGAAAACCAGAGGAGCACAGGCTCTTTTTTCCTCACTGCTATTCACTGAAAGGAAACACTGAAGAAAAAAATCGCTTGGAATGTATTTAGCTAAGAAGATGGTGTCTAAGAATGGGATTTGGATTTCTGAATCATGACTTAAAATATAGGAACAACAGATTCCTGGCAGGGATAGAATGGGGCAAACAAAGCCTGGTGTCTTTCAACCCCTAATAAAAAGGGTTTTACACCAAAACAAATGAAAGATGCAATGTATATTGACCAAGCTAGGTACCATAGGTAGTCATTACAATGAAGACCAAAGAATAGAGTTCAGATATCCTGGAGTTCAGAGGAGACAAAATCAAAGGAAGAAGGCAACAGTAAGATGCCTATCCTTAAATGTTTATACCCAAAAGTCCAAAGCTTAAGCAACAAACAAAAGCACACAAGGCTTAATCCAAAGAGGCAAAGTTGACCTCATAGGTACCATTGACACTTGGTAAGAGGAGATCTATGTCTGAAATATGATACTAAATGGGTATGCCTTGTTTCAAAGAAAAAAGATAGCTAAAAGGGGGTATAGGTGGAGTAGTACTATATATGAATAAGGCAAACTTGTAAGGTTTTCTAGGAATGGGGAGGGGAGAGGGAAAGAGGAGCATGGTGGAAAACCTCTGGTTAAAGATTAGCAGAGAGAAGAAAGGAAGCAATTTTGTCACTAGTATATCACCTGGACAAAATAGTGGAAATAAGATAAGGAATATGAGAAACAGATCACAAGTCTGGTCCAGAAGCATGATAAAATGGTAATGAAGGACTTCAATTATTCAGACATCTGTTAGAGCTCTCCCTTTGCCAAAATCACAGCAGCTAATAGCTTCCTGACTTGCTTTAATAATAATTTCACCCTTCAAAAGGTAGAAGAACCTCAAAGGGAAATTTTATTCTTGATCTGATTCTCAGGAACAGGAAGAAACTGGTTGCTGGGCTGAAGATGATAGGAACCTTGGGGGGAAGTAACCATTCTGTCCCAGACTTTATGATAGAAAAGGAAAGGAAAGGCAGGCATAATCAGACATGTGCCATAGATTTTGGGAGAAGAGAATTCAGAGAATTGATAAAGGATATGGGTATGAGAGATGGGAAACTCTCAAGAATGAAATTCTGAATGCACCAAGGTAAATAATTCTAATGAGAAGAGAAAATGAGTTTTCTAAAGAGACTGATGTACAGGGAAATTATTAACCCATTTAGATTTTCCAGAATCTATGCCTAGAACAGCAACTAGCCCAATCAATGCTGAATGGGTTCTTTCTTCCCCTCTTTTCCAGTGCCTTCCCTCTGTTCATTATTTCCTATTTATCCTGTATAGAGCTTGTTTCTATATATTTGTTTGTTTGGTGTTGCCCCCATTAGATTGTGAGTTCCCAGGGTAGACTAGCAATCATTCCTCATCTAAGTAGGAAACTACCTGTCCATGATTCATTCCCTCAGTGCATAAGGCCATCCAAATAAGAGTCTGGACAAAATTTTCTAGTGTCTCTTTCTTCATTTATCTAGGGATCCTTATACCATAGTTAATCCCCACAGAGGTGTAGGCAAATATTTTCTGGATATTTGGCTATTCCAAAACCACCTCAAATTTTCCCCAATTAGAGTGCTACTGGAATTGTACCTAACTCACCAGGATAAGCAGGCTCAGTTTAATAAAAGCAGCTAACAGTTCAATAAGCTTAGGGTACAGGGACTCCTAAAGCATTAAGGGTTGGTTCCTTGGGATCTCCAGGCACACAGGCAAACCTTACCCTAATCAACTTGTAAAGCCTAAGGATCTCACAATAAGACAAGGTTCTAGGTATATTTAAATGCATCAAGAAAACATAAATATTTCTCAACTAAACTTATCGTTCCAGATCACATCTCAGTGAGGTATATGCCAGGACCTCTGAGGAATAGTCTATTAATTTCTTTTCTGGGCTTGTCCACTCTGATGATGATATGACTATTTCCTTTACTTGGGGACAGTAGCAATACATTTCTACTGTCTTGCTGCAAAGATACTTATATAGCTATTACACTCAATTTAATTTGGGCCACTAAAGCTCAAATTCCTCTACCTCCTGGTGTTTTCCTGATCCACAATATTATTGATGACACCTTATTCAAGAGGCCTGTGGAAGACATGATCCAGGCTACCCTCATGGCTATTCAGACTCAGGTGAGCCATCAACCTAGAGAGACTACTCTCACTTGTGACTTTCTGCAATCAGTCTGGGAGAAGCTTTTCTCTTAAAAGGAAGTTTGGCACCTCACTAGACTGTGGACATTGAGTGGTGCCTATCCCTTGCCAGGGCCCTCACTTATAGCCTCTCGACACTTACCCTACTGAGGCCCATAAAATCAGCAGGCCCTCAAATATATGTACCTCCCTACTGCCTACAAACATAACCATGCCTCTTCCATCCTCAGATTTGTGAAAGCCACAAACTACGCTGCTGCTGGGCTCCTATCAATAGCCAGATGAATCCATGGTCCTTCAGGTCCTGCTCCTAAAACACTTGCTGACTGGACCCTGTGGCAATGGGCAGTGAACAGCTGCAGAAACCCTTGGGTTTCCAATATTTGCCCTTCCAATAGGACCTTGAAGTATATCCCATTCAAAGCCAACCCCCAGTCTGCTACTGGCCTGTGATAACGTACACCTGTCATATTGTTCACCTCCAGCTAGAACTCCTTATCATAGGCGAGGGTTTCTTTGACCCTAAGTATTACAAAATTGACTGTACCCAGCATCACTCTGTTGTCAAATCAGAATAGTATATTCCAGATCAAGTTATACACATGCCCAGGTCCCTAGAGTCATCTCCCATTTACTAGAATTTGCCAATGTCCCTGTTATACCTGGCAAGCCCCTCCACTTTACAGGGAGGACATGTGAATGCCAGCTCTTAGATTACCGTTGGGCTCTAATGGAAACCGCACACTAGCCATATTGGTTACCACTATCTGGAAGTCCTTATCAAAGGCTGGGATTTCTCCAACCTTAAGTCACACAAAATTGGACTTGTCCAGAATGACTGTGTGATCAAACAGAAATTATGTATGTTGGATCTAGACTTACTAGTCTTCCAATCCATACTTTATTCACCAATGGCAGCACAACAAATCAAGATTCCACTAACCTGTGGTAAGCCGCTTCTATCTGTCCAGAGGCCTCAGAGAAGCCCCTCACTGATACCAGAAGGCTCTTCTCTCTAAAGGTTCTACCTTGTCCTCATAGACACAAATCATCCAGAAGTTCATCTATGTCCAGTCTTCTCCATCCTACTGTCACCTTCTACACTGATTCCTGGTCTATGACTAATCGAGTGGCACACCGTTCTGGTTTCCTAATTACCTTTGATTGGCTGATTACTGGGACGTTATATTAGAGCTTACCCTCTCTTTCTGGTCTTTTATGGCAAGAGGATTATAATGTCCCTCAGTTCTACTCAGGATTTGTCCATTTTGCTCTCAAAGTCACTAACTTGTACTTGTAGTTCAGTTTGGCCACGTCTTGTCATGGAACCACAGCCACTTAGACTATCTTGCTCCTTGACAAATTCTTAGGAGCACACCATAGTATCATCCTAAAATCATTCTGATGGTACCTACACTCATTAAACTGAGCAGCCCATCACTTCTCCATCCCTTGGATTTCTCATGTTCCTTAGCACCTCTGAAACCACTGGTGATATGCAATGAGCTGTTTAAGTCTCAAATTCAAAATCGAGGAATGGGTGGGGTGGAGGTGAAAGGTCAGGTAAACCAAGTACTTATTCTCTGTCCTTTGGTGCAGTTTTAAACTTGGACAATATAGCCCCTGAGATGGAGGTAACAGGACCAACTTGGGGACCTGTAGGTTTATGGGAACCCTACTCATTGAAGGTTACCACCCTTAGAGGAAGGGCCACATAGGAAAGGTAAAGGACTAACCTAGAACTGTAAGTCCTTTGATAATCTGATCATTTGGCCAAATTGTGCTAAGGCTTCCAAATGGGGCAGTAGAGATAGTAACCAAATCATATCCACTGGGCAAAATGACTTCTAGGGACAGAGAGGCACAGGTTCATTGAGGAAAACTGACCTAGGGGATGTATACTGTAAAACCAGCCACTTAGTGATTGAGAGCCATGCACCCTGGGCCTCAAACCACCAGGATGGTCCCAGACTAGTGAGGTGAGTAATACATCTATAGAATAGGTCTACTTGCTGTCAGCACAACTTACTAATGATTGGGAATATCTTGATGTCATCTTTCTTTTGGGTTGACAAAGGTCATTTGAGCATAAACCCTTGATGAGTACTAAGCAAGCAGTAATTTTTGGTAAACTTTTAAAAATTTTCCTTGTTTGCTGAATATGCATGATGTTATAGGCAGTAGGGAAGGAGACAGTAGAGAGAGGGAGATTGAAAATAAGTGGGGATACTAGAGGGGACAATCATTGGAGAGGACAGGAAGGCATGTTACTTGAACAGATAGAGGGGTTAGCCTTGGTAAGGAGTGAGGCCACCTCCTCATGTGAGACAGAGGTGAAGGAGGAGAGAGAAGCAGAAGGTATGGGAAGTCAAATAACAGAACATGCAGACTTTCCTCATATCCCAGCTGAACAGCATGCATGATACTATCAAGGATGAGAGGGTTTCCCTAGAAATAAAAAGAGGGAAAACCAAACTAGTGGTCTTCCATGACACAGGTGGCAGTCAAGGCTATTCACGAGGGTGTAATCTTGTCTCTGACGCTGACCTTTGCGACACTGGGCAAGTCACTTAATCTCCCTGTTTTCCCAACTGTAAAATGGGGGTGGGGTGAACTAGATACCCTCTGAGCTAGGCCTCTGATCCTATGATCTTCCTACAAACTACCCCCATTGCAGGAAATAGAACTATATTGTTCTCCTAACAGGTCATCATAGATACTATAATCCTAAATGGGTCCCAAAGCATAATCTACTGGGCTTACTTAGAAAATAATACACAGTTCTCTAAAACTATCCAGGGGGCCATCCATTTCCCTGGTCTAGGGTATGCCAGCTCTCAAAGTCAACCCTACTCAAAGGCCTTCCATGGCTATAGATCATAAGTCACCATAATTCATGATCCTTTCAGCCTGCCTAATAATATGCAATACAACAATGTGAGCGACCCATCCTGGCATACAAGTAGGGTGCTAGTGTTCCTCTGTTTAGCTTTTCAGGTCCTTCACACCTTGATCCCTTCCTACTTTCCCAATCTTTTACTCCTTTATTCCCTCCATAAATTCTACAATCTAGGGGCAGCAGCCTTTTAGCTGTTCCTATCTCTAGACCTGGTGTCTTTTCACTGGCTGTCCCCCATGCCTGAAATTCTCTGCTCACCTTGGCCTTCTGGCTTCCCTGCTTTCTGTCAAGAGTCAGCTCAAATTCTGCCTTCTACTACCTTTTCACACAACCTCCAACCCCTGATGCATGTACATTGCTAACGTATTTCCTGGAAGATTACCTTTCCATGTTACCCATCTCACCCCACTCCATTCAATAAACCCCTGTTAACTCCAAGATCAAGTATAAAAACTTCTGCTTGACATTTAAAGCCCTTCACAGCCTAGTCCTTTCGTACTTTTCTAGTCTTATTGCATTCTGCCCTCCACTTACTCCATGATCTAGTGACATTGCTCCCTGAATCTGTGCCTTTTCACTGTCCTTCATGCATGAAATCTCTCTCCCTCAGCCCTGCCACCTCAGTTCAAATCTCACATTGCCCCAAAGGTCTTTCCTGGTCCTCTTCCCTGCTAGTGCCTTCCCTTTGAGATTACCTCCCATCTACTCTTGTCTATTCATAGTTATTTACATAATATCCCCCCCATCCAAATGAGAGCTTCTTGAGGGCAAGGCCTCTGTTTTTGCCATTCTTTGTCTTCCCTAGTACTTTGTATATAAAAGTGCTTAATTATTGCTTGTTTACTGACTGATTATCTGAGTAGAGCCTCCCTCTACCAACACAACATTCTTAGGTGTCACATAGGTAAAGTCACAGATCATGGAAGTTGAAAAAGATGATTAACTGGAATGCAAAATGATTTAAATGGGAACATCAACACTGAAACTGAAGTCCTCAAGTATAAGTAAAGGGCTTTGGGATAGAGGGGAAGACTATAATCCAGACACTAAACTCCTCAAGAAAGACAGAATAAATTGGAGGCCAGCAGATAACTAATACTAGGATCTAGATAGGGTGATTGATGGGAGGGAATTAAACTTAGCAGAGGAAAATCTACTGAGTGATGGGAGTAGGAGGAAGGCATGGAAGTGGTATTAAGGAGCAAGAAGTATGCCTCCTGTCCTCCTGGCCTAGTATGTTGGTAGGGTATGAGACAAAGTACATTCAGTCCTAGAGAGGGTAGCCAGGGAAGCAGTGCCATATGGGGAGAGCCATGTTTACATGATTGCAAGGAGACAGAAGAATCTTCAAAAGAAGGGAGGGAATAAGCATTTATATAGCACCTACTATGTGCCAGGGGCTATGCTAATTGCTTCCCCAATATGATCTCATTTCATCCTCACAACAACCCTGTGAGGCAGGTGTTACTATTATCCTCATTTTGTAGCTGAGGAAACTGAAACAAACAGAGGTCAAAAGACTTGCCCAGAGTCACACAGTTAGTAAGTATCTGAAGCCAGAAGGAAGAGGTCTAATATGAAGTACAGTGTGTTAACAATAGAACAGAGGCATTTCACAGGGCATAATGCATAGGGACAAAGAAAGGAAAGGGCTAACATGAAATGTTATGAAGAAACAGGGAATGGGAGCCAAGGAGAGAAACTGCCTCCTAAGCAGGAAATAACTCTGATTCACTAGGATTTTGAGTACAGCCGTAAGCAGTAGATTATCACACCCTTTCTAGTAGACATAATAATGTTAACTTGATTATTAGTCTCTAACTGGAAGAAAAGGAGTTTGGGGTATATGGACATAGCTAGGTTGGCTACATTCGGGGGTTAGAATGTGGAGAGAATCAGACTCGAGTTTGGGTCCTGGTTGGTTACAGAATGTTGAGGTAAGGTTGATTTTTCATCTTCCAATCAACAGCCAAGGCAGCTTCCTCAGGGAGATAGCTCCAAATAAGAGAAACACAAAGAAGGTACATGAGTACAATTATAAAGAAAAGACAAAGCAGGTGTCCCCAAATACCCCACACCTATAGGCCCCTGCTTCCCACTTCCTGCCTCCCCTCAACCCAACACCACTTGGACCTAAACTTGGCCTGAAGGTCCTCTATCATTGCCATCATCACCACAATCCCAGATCCAGATGCAGTAACAAGGCAGCCTGCAGGCACCCACTTCCTATTTGCTGCTTGCCCCTGACCTACCACCATCCAAACTATACCCAGTGATGAGGCAGGTTCAGGCTCTTGCCCACAATTACCTACGTCCCATCTCCCCATTACCTACTGCCCAGACCCCATGAAAAAACAACCCCCAAGAGGTTGTCTGCATATGCCTACTTCCCACCTCCTCTCAGACCTACCACAACCCATACCTAATGACACCATGAAGTCATGTAGAGAGATCCAGCTCTCCCACACATACCCCATCCATGATCAGGATCTCAGATAAAACAGCAAGAAACACAACAACCACCACTATAAAAAGCCAAAGCATAATTAAGCATGTTTATCAGTCCAGAACTGCAAAATAAAAAGACAGCCAGAAGCCAGCAATGATCAAAAGAGAGATTACACCAGAGAAACCAATGCAAACCTTGGTAAATGGAACAGAAGCCTGTGAACTTGGGAAGAAGGGTCGCAGCAGAGAAAACATGATGTAACATAAAAAGCCCCACTAAACATAATGAAAAAAAATACTATAGGTTAAGAGAAGCCCAAAAGGGAAACCTAGTCAAAAGTGTAACTCGGCAATAAAAAACTAGTAAAGCCACAGAGAAAAGATGCCATGGCCACAAAGACTACAAGAACGGCAAGAACAAAATGAAGCAAGAGATAAAAAATTAAATTAGAATTGAAATTTTCTGGAAGAAAAAGTAGAAGAAGAAATACTTTAGAACAAAAGGTAGAAAACCTTACCCAAATAATAGAGTTCCTGCAAAACAGAAAAAGTAATCAGAAATCCATAACTCCATTAAATGAGAAATGTTTGAATAAATTCAAAATATCGGGGGGGGGAATGAAGAAAATGTAAGGCACTTACTACTAAAAACTACTGATTGGAATAACAGGTCCAGGAGAGAGAATTTAACTCAACTTTAATGCTGCAGGGTAAAAAATAGACCTTTAATAGAACAGGGGACATTCAAACACCCCTGATGAAAAGGCCAGAACAGAGTAGAAACTTTGGAATGTAAACATAGGAGTCAAGAGAAACTTAGAAAGGTAATTAATTATATAAGAATAACTGAAAAGGGCTAAATGATGAAGTGCTTAATATTTAATTATGGAAAAAGTCTCCTTTCAGAATCTAACTTGCTCAAGAATCACAGAGGGAGTTAAGTAACATAACATAGGGATTTGGCACAGTTTTATTCTATTATGCTGATTTTAGGAGAGGAAATAAAGGGAAAAGGAATATACTAAGAAGGAATAAAAAGGAGGAGAAACTTAATTGGGGCAGATGAGAAGAAGAGAATACAAATATGAGGGAAGAGGTAGGGGAAGCAGGCATCTCATGAACCTCAGTCATATATGAAATGGACAAAGGAGGGAAGAACACATGCATGCACGCACGCACGCACACGTACACACACACACACACACACAAAGCCTAGTGTGGAAATTCATTTAACTCAACAGGGAAACAGAAAAGTAAAGAGATATGTTTGAGATGGGGAGAAGAATCAAGGAAGGAATAATCATAAGCAAAACAAATGTCACCTTGGGAAGGCTGAACATAAAGGGATGAGGAGGGGATGAAAAAGATCAGAAGTATAAAAACCAGAGATGAGTGTCTTGCCTTGGCGATGAGCACAGGATTAAGAATTAATTACTTCAGTTCTAGATTACTAGATCAGAAAGAGAAATAAGGAGAAAGAAAGCAAAGGAAAATTGGTGGGAAGGGTACAACCAAATACTAGCTATAGATACACACATTCAAATTCATAAAGGAAAAGGTAGAAATTCAAGGGGGGTACTGGAGCCAGTACTTTAGTGTGAGAATTTACACCACATATATTGACAAATGCTACGAACCAGGGCCTGATAGAGTGTTTTCTTGATTCTCTAGACCAGCAGTTATCAACCTGTGGGTTGCAACCCCTTTGGGGGTCAAATGATCCTTTCACAGGGGTCACAGGGGTCACCTAAGACCATCGAAAAACATATATTTCCGATGGTCTTAGGAACCGAGACACCACTCCTCTATCCGTCTCCAGGCAGATCTGCCCACATGCAGATACGCCCACATATGAGTATTAAAGGGCTGCAGCATTAGGAAGGTTGAGAACCACTGCTCTAGATTCAAGAAAATGATGGAGAAAATGTCAATAATACATATTAAAATTAAAAGTATATCATGTGTACACAATTCATTTTTTTCAGAGAGTCAGTTTTTAAACATTTAACATTATAGTCATGAATGTAAATAACCCAGGTCTTCCTGACTCTAAGTCTCACTCTCTAGATTCTATATCATACAGCTTCTCCATAAAGGCATAAAGAAACTATCAAAGGAAAAAATAACCTTAGTCTAGACAGATTTATAGGTGAATGCCATCAAACATTTAGCGAGAAATTAATACCTATGCTACATAAATAATTATCCAAAATGGAGAGGAAAAAATATTCTGCCAAACTCATTTTAAGAGATATATGGTTTTTAAAGGATAAAACAAAGAAAAAGAACTATAAACCAATATCAGTAATAAATATCGATGCAAACATTTTCATCAAATTTCACTGTGACCCACTTGTATTTAAATCAAGGATGAAAGATGGTTCAACAAGATAGAAAACAAGTTACATAGTTAATCATATAAAAACTAAAACGTGCAAAAGTCATATGATTATATCATATTAGCTATATGCAGCATGATACAGTGGAAAGAACAAAGACTTTGAAGTCAGAGAAATTGGGTTTAAATCCCACCTTAACCTCCTTGGGCCTCAGTTTCCTATCTGTAAAATGAAAGGGTTGAATTAGATGACCTCTGAAGTTCCTTCCAGCTCTACATATAGGATCCTATTGAGAAAAAGGCTGAAAAAGTACAACATTCATTTATGATAAAAATTCTAAAAAGCACTGGCACAGAAGAACCAGTTTAAAATTGATTAAAAGTATAGATATCAAACAAAAATAGTATTATTTGCAATGGGAAAAATACCAGAAGCTTTCCCAACAAATATAGTAGTCAAGCAAGAATGTCTCCCCTCTCCACTACTATCTGACATAGTTCTAGAAATGCCAGTGTGATAAGGCTTTGAGAACTGACTGACATCTTGGGATTTGTAGTTCACAGGGACAAGCATGCTCTAAACCCTGAAAAGTGATTTGTCACTAAATATCACAATCTTTTAGAAGGGATTAAGTAATGCCCTGAAGTTTTAAAAGAGATTTTATAGTTTGGGGAAAGAGAGACTGAAAGGCTTGGTGAACTAAGCAAGAAAGACACATCCAGTATCCACTAGTGTTAAGCTAGAAATAAAACAAAAGATAATAATTAAAAGCATAAATGCTGGCAAAGGGGAGACAAAATTATCCATATTTGTAGATGACATGTTATACTTAGAAAACTCTAGAGAATCAGCAAATAAACTGAGACCACTAACAGTAACATTAAAGTAGGAGAAAAACCAAATAAGCATACAAAAAACACCAGCATTTCTAGATAGCAGTAACTAAACCCAGGAAGAAAAACAGTATTAAAAATGGCATTCAGGGGCGGCTAGGTAGCATAGTAAACAGAGTGCCGGCCCTGGAGTCAGGAGGACCTGAGTTCAAATCCGGCCTCAGACACTTAACACAAAAAACTAGCAGTGTGACCCTGGGCAAGTCACTTAACCTCAACTGCCCTCCAAAAAGCAAAAAAAAAAAAGTACATTTTTTGCATCAAATATCCCTGATAAGGGTCTGATATTAGAGAGAGAATGTGTGAATTAACTTAAACATAGGTGACTAAAAGGCACTTCCCAATGGATAAGTGATCAAATTGTATAACACACAGTTCTCATGTGAGCAACAAAAGGTCAGAGTAGACATTTTCTCTGATTTCTATGATCTATTAGGACCTCTCCAAAACAGAAATTATATGCTAAAGTTAAGGCAACTTCAACTGTTAACATGGTCTAGAACACTCACAATCCCCCCAAAAAAGGTAACCCCAATCCCTCCCAAAAAAAGTCCAGGAACTGATGTTCACTGACCCTGAGCTCACTCAGCATCCCTACTCCACCTCCTACCCTATCAGCAGTAAGGCCACACTAGCAAAGCCCAGGATACAACAGAAACTTACACTAAAACCCATCCCTGCACCATGGTCTCTCCCTCCCTCTTTCCAATGCTGTGGAGAAGCTCCAGGAAGCAGATGTTTACCTGGGTCTTGACAGTCATCTTAGCCACAATTCTTCAGGATTAAAAGCTTGCCAGGAGGTGCAATCCAGAAGTACCAGTGCTACAAAACACTGAACTACCTTGGTAGGCCAGAGAACTGAGAAACAGAGAGTGCGACAGGTCACCCGGACAGTACACTTTACATGTGGAGTGCTGTATAGTACTCCACCAAGCCCAAGGGAAAGGGCACAGTATCCAGTTGGGGCCAGTTCTGCCCATCCAAAAGTCACTTGGGGCAGAGACCTAGACTGATGAAAGATGACTTGCCTACTGTCAGCAGAGGCTGAGAGCTCTGAGATTCAACTCCAAAGGAAACCACAATCAGAAAGGAGGGAGTCAGGAAGTGACCGATAAGGAAAATGAAGAGGATGGGGAAGACTGAAAGTATCAAAGATCTCCGGAAGAAAAAATATCAAAGACCTTGAACATTAGCAGATAAATCAATAGGGAAAAAAGTAACAATAGAAGGAAGTATAGCCTTCAGATGTAATAAACTAGTTGAGCAATCTCTGAATAAATACTGAAAAACAAAAGATGATCCAACACTTGATAAGAAAGAGGATCCTGTGGAATGTGAAGAGAATATGGAATTACAACACATTATTCCAGAGTAGTTTAAAAGAGAAATGAGAATTATGAAAGCAGAATTTATGTGCTGAACAATAAAAATAATGAACAGAACAAAAAAATTGGAATCTGCAATGGCAAGGATCACCAAAGAAACAAAAAAGAGAATGAAAGATTGGGAAGGTAAATATAGAGAAGTGAAGAATAACCCAGAGGAAAAGAAGCAAAAAAACAACAACATTAAAAGTTATTTTAAATTAAATTTAACTAATTCAAAGTTATTTATTTGTTGTATGTAAGCAAAACATACTGATCTTAAAGATAGCATGTACAGAGATAAGATCTCCCAAAAGACCACAACTAGTCAGAACTTCTAATCATAGAAAACAAAATTCACATTAAAAGAATTCACAGATCCCCTCCAGGAAAAAAAATCCCAAGGCTGCAAACTCTAAGATCCATAGTGGTTAAATTTAATAATTCAATTCAGAAACAAAAGTTCTGTAAGCTATCAGGAGAAAAATCCTCAAATACAAAGGAAAAGATATTAAAATGACACAAGATTATTCTATAACCACTAGAAAAAGCATGAGAGAATAAAACAATGTGTCCTAAAGAGCACTGGAGCTCAGAATGTAGCCCAAGGTGATGGATCCCACAAATCTGAGCTTAGCCATACAGGACAGAAGATGGACATGTACTGAAAGAAATGTTTGTGATGAATAAACAGAAGCACAGAAAGAGCTATATGAACTAATACAACCTGAAGTAAACAGACTCAAGAAAACTATATGTATATATACACATACTTTTGGACTTCTTCAATGTATCAATCAGTTGTGCTGACTTTTCCCCCCTTTTCCTCTCCAGAAAATACTATCTGTCATATGGGATAGCTATCTAGAAGGGAAAGGGAAGGGATACATCAGACACTATGATGATTTAAGAAACAGAAACTATCAGTGAAAATTTATTTAAATGAAAAAGAGGTTCTCGTAAAAGGAAGTGTAAGCTATTAAACATATGAAAAACTGCTCCAAATATCTAAGAAGAAAAGTTCAAATCAAAATTATTATGATCTTTTGCCTCAAACCCAACAGATTGGAAAAGATGACAAAAGATGGGAAGAATCACTATTGGAGGGACTATATATATATAGATATGTATGTATGTATGAATGTGTGTATACATACATATATATATATAGTCCCTCCAATATATATATATTGGTGTAGCTGTGAATTGCCCCAACTATTCAAAAAAGCAATTTAGGATTTCATTTTTTTAATTTAAATTAAAATTTTCACATTTAAATTTTATTAATTTAAATTTAATTTAATTTAAAATTTTTAAATGTAATTTAAAAAAAATAACTTTTTTAAAAAGTGCCTAAAATGCCCATATCTTTTGACCCAGATATCATGCTGTCAGACATATACCATAAGGAGGTCACAGAAAGGTCATCTATATACACACACACATACATACATATATACATATAAATTGACAGCAGAAATTTTTATGGTAGCAAGGAACTGTAAAAAGAGTACGAACCTATCAGATGGGAAATAGAATATCACTGGACCATACACAACGATTTTGGATAATACAGAGAAGCATGGGAAGACTTTTATGAATTAATGCAGTGATAAAAGTAGAACCAGGCAAACAACAGATACAATGACTAAAACAATATAATAAAGATAGAATATCTATTTTAAATTGAAACATTTTTTAAATTGTTTTAAATAACAACAAAAAATGTCTTTTTTTATGAAGTGTGACCTGAAGCTCTGAGTAATAAAGACTAGGACATTTCTACAACTCTTGACAGTAGAAATACTTATTTTCTAAGTTACTGAATTATTTGGAGGGGTCTCTTTAAAACATTGTAAAAAAAAAAAAGGCAATACCAAATAAAACTGTAGCAAAGAGAAGACAGAGGCAGTGGGACTGGTCTCATAGCAACAAGTACTGCTTCAGCATGCAAACCCACACAGTGAAATATGGTCCTGCAAAGCTTACAAATAGCTCTATGTTCTACAATTTAACAATTTGTACTCCTCGACAGGAAATTTTGTTTGTCTGCTTAGGAAAGTCACTTGTGCTTAAAAGAATAACTAATGTTGCTCAAATTACTTTTTAAAAGAAAAAGCAATCAATTTAAATATAATATGTATCCACTATTACAAGAGGCCTGTCTGACTGCCCTGCCAAATTTTTCATTGCCTCCATTACAATCCCTCCCTTTTTTTAAGGCCAAAGTTAGGTCCCACCTTTTCCATGAGTAGGATCATGCGGAGAACGCTAGAAAGATCACCTGAATTTGGAGGCAGAAGACTTGTGTTTGAGTCTCAACTCCTTCTTACAAAGAAGAGGCTGGATTGCATGATCTCCAAGGCTCTTTTTTGCTAAATCATCCAGTTAATTTCATGGAGCCTTTCTTGCTTCCTCCAGCTAGAAATGATCTTTTCTCCCTAGAATCTATCAGAGCACTTTGGCCCCTTCTTTTATATTTCTTGAATTCTGTCTTATTCACACTTACTTGTGCATATTCTATTTTTCCATTAGAATGTCAGCTCCTTGAGGGAAGGGACTATGTTTTTTCCATCCATCTTCCCAGTCCCCAGTACATACTATGATTTCATTGTTGTAGGAACCACTCAGTATAAATCCCAGTGTAGAACGTCCTTCTAACAATGCCAATTAGTAACTAGTCTGTAATTTCTACTCTTAGAAAATTGCCTGGGAAATCCACAGTTTAAGTGAATTGCCCATGGTCACACAGCTAGTATACAGAGGTTAGGACTTGAATCTGGGCCTTCCTGACTCCAAAGTCAGCTCTCCAGGTACTAGATCACACTACCTCCTAACTGTTACATGTGGGAGTTTTTACTAAATTCAATTGTTTCCTCTTCTAAGGCAGAAGATAACAGAATTACAGAGGCCTTAAATGAAGGAATTTCTCTTCAAATTAAGTTTCATCTTTGGGTAGGACTGTATTGATGTATTGTTGGCTGTGGTTTTTTTCTTTCACTCAAGTCTTTCACGTGTAGAGGAAACTCATTCACAAGTGGAACAAGCATCCACCCCGATGACATCGCTGAATTTTTGAAGTATCTAAAGTATTAAAATGTCTTGATTACACAACTTTGGGGCCAAAGAAGATACTTTCCTTAACCAATGTGCAAAGTCACACACATACCATGCTAGCTTGTGATCAGGGCTTTCTGTTCTAGATATTCATTTTTTTCATTCTACATATTCATTTCTTTTAACAGTACATTGTAGAATTTTGTTGAGTTGAAATCAAGCACACAGACTCACCTCCTCTTTTTGCAAATCAGTGCCACATATATTCTTTTCCAAACCTGAAGCATCTCACCCATTCTCTCCAACCTTTCAGAGGTCACTGGGCAAAGGCTTATATATCACACTTGCCTAGGATCACACAGGACCCTAGGAGGTGGCTCCCCTGGGCCCCAGGGTCATGACCTCAACCACAGTAAGGAAATGCTAACTAGGTCATTATTATCAACTTCCTACTAGTCATTTGGGCTCTAGCCTTTCCAGGCCAGAGAAAACAGCAGCAAAATAAGAGGATAACACATCCAAAGAAAGATTTATGGAGTCTGAATGCAGATTAAAGTAAACTACTTGCTCTTTCTCTCTTTTTTGTTTTGTTTTGTTCTGTCTTTCTCATTCATTCCATTAGTTATAATCCTTTGCAACTTGGCTGATGTTTAATGTGAAGATATTTGTAGAATCTATATTGGATTGCATGCCACCATGGGGGGGACAGAGAAAATTTGGAACTCAAAAGCTTGTGGAACTGAATGTTGTAAACTAAAAGTAAATAGATTTCAAAAACAATTTTTTAAAGAAGCAGAAAAAAAAGAATTTGGATGCTAAAAGAAAATAAATAAGAAGATAAGAGTGGAACAGCTCCATCTTCTCTCTATAATCATATTCCCATCTATCCCAAGCAATTGTCTCACTCTTTTTTGGGTCTTTTTCTTTTGCCCAGTATAGGCATACCACATCTCACCAGCCAGACTTGCTAAGATGACAATCAGCAAAATGATAAATGCTGGAGAGGATGTGGAAAAATCGGAATATTGATACATTGTTGGTGGAGCTATGAACTGATCCAGCCATTCTGGAGA
Source organism: Pseudocheirus occidentalis (assembly GCA_028646575.1). Classification (NCBI taxonomy): domain Eukaryota; kingdom Metazoa; phylum Chordata; class Mammalia; order Diprotodontia; family Pseudocheiridae; genus Pseudocheirus; species Pseudocheirus occidentalis. Next base: position 52,305,967 of record CM053602.1, read on the forward strand.
GCAATCTGGAACTATGCCCAAAGGGCTATAAACAAGTGCATACCCTTTGACCCAGAGATACCACTTCTAGGGTTATATCTCAAAGAGATCAGAGAAGTGGGAAGAGGACCTGTATGTACAAAAATATTTATAGTGGCTCTTTTTGTGGTGGCAAAAAATTGGAAAACAAGGGGATGCCCATCAATTGGGGAATGGCTGAACAAGTTGTGGTATATGACCATAATGGAATACTACTGTGCCATAAGAAATGAGGAGCAGATGGACTTCAAAATAACCTGGAGAGACTTATATAAACTGATGCTGAGCAAGAAGAGCAGAACCAGGAGAAATTTGTACACAATCACAGACACAACATACGTGTGATGACTAATTTCAGTAGACTGGGCTCCTCTCAGCAATACAAGGTTATAGGACAACTCCAAAAGACTCATGATTGAAGGAGATATCCATATTCGGAGAAGGAGATACAGAGTCTGAGTGCAGATTGAAACAAACTACTTGCTCTGTTTCTTTTTCCTGTTCTGTTTTGTTTCTTCTTTCCCACTGATCATTCCATCAGTTACAATCCTTCTTTACAATCTAATGATTACTTGGAAGATATTTGCAGATACTGTATTCGAGTACATGTGGCCATGATGCGGGGGGGGGGGGGGGG
>CM053602.1:52307121-52374641 GCA_028646575.1 Pseudocheirus occidentalis
TTTCTTTTTCCTGTTTTGTTTTATTTCCTCTTTCCCACTGATCATTCCATCAGGTACAATCCTTCTTTACAACCTAATGATTAATGGGAAGGTATATGTAGATCCTGTATCCAAGTGCATGCCCCCATGATGGTGGGGGAGAGAAAATCTGAAACCCAAGGGACTGTGGAACTGAATGTTGTAAACTAAAAGTAAATAAGCCAATTTAATTTTAAAAAATAAAAATTAAAAAAATAAAATCATTAAAGACCAGTTTCGTGTTTTCTTTTACAACATGACGAACATGGAAGTATGTTTTGCTTAATTGCATATGTATAACCTATATCAAATGGCTTACCATCTCAGGAAGGAAAGAGGGAGAAAGGGAGGGAAAGAAATTGGAATTCAAAATTTTTAAAAATGAATGTTTAAAATTGTTTTTACATGCAATTGGGAAAAAATATTATTAAATGAAAAAAAGACCAGTCTGAACTCTGAGCACAGATAGTAGCCACTTGGCCTTGCCAAAAGTACAAACATCCCACACTCTATGAAGGCAACTGTGATGTTCTCTCAGCTTTCTGAACTTCCCAAAAGTGAGTTCCTCGGTCCTCTCCTGTTCTTGATAGAGTTTCTCCTGGAGATCCATTATGGAAAGCTACTTTTGGTGGTTCCCAACTCTGAAGTTGGGAATCTTCATCAAATCTCCTCACCAAATCAGCACATTGATAGCCATGTGAAACTTCCTTTCCCTTGTCTTATTAACACCCTTCTACTCAGTTCAAGTATTTTTTTTAACTTTTCAAGTTTTCCCAAAATCCCCCTTCCCCAAATTCAATTGATGGCTTTCTTTGTCACTTTGGACTTTTCAAAATCACCCTTCACAATTCCTTCTCCTCCTTTTTTAGCTCAAGTCCTTCTGCCCCTCTCAACTAAATTTAAAAGTCCTTCTTCTTATTAAAACACACAAGTAGTCAAAGGCAAAATTAGGACCCAAACCCCGGTCTTCTGATTCCAAATCTCATGTTCTTTCTACTATACTACAGGAAAAGTTTCAACAGGTGGAAAGGGGAGGTGTCCATTCCAGGAAGATCCACGTGAGCATGAACTTAATAATGACACATCTCATATTTCTGTAGCATTTTAATGTTTACAAAGCACTTTCCTCACAATGACAATATGAGGTTAGTTGCACAGTTCTCGTTGTCCAGGGCCATATAACTACTAAATGGCACAGCTAGGACTCAAGCCATGGATTCTTTTCATTACATCATAATTGGCGGTTTTATTCTCCTAGGTCAAATGGGAATAGGATAGCCTTAGCAACTTCAGTTGGGGGATTTTAGTGAAAGCAATGAACCTTTCATAGTCATGAAAAAGAGATATTGTAAAAAGTAATGCTTTCATAAAAACTGCTATGTTACTGGTAGGCTACTGATGATCATTTTCAGAAGTATTTGTCAAGCAATTCATATCTGCAGGCATCTGACACATTTCATCGAGATTTTTCCCATTTCATAAATGAGGAAATGGATTGTTGTAGATTAAATTATTTACCTAGTAAGTCAGTTGCACACAAGGAGGACTCCATAGTACTCAACCAGATGCTTAGCTCACAGAACTATACTGTCTTTTATGTGATGCCTCCGTGGTATATTTCAATATGTTCTTTTCCTATGGACACAGCTATACTACACTAGAACAACCAAACTTTAATTGCCCAAAGGCAGCTAGGGGGCGCTGCAGTAGATATAGCAACAGGCCTGCAGTCAGGAGGACTTGAGTTCAAATCTAGTCTCAGACACTTACTAGTTGCCTGACCATGGGTAAGTTATTTCTGCCTCAGTTCCCTCCTCTGTAAAATGAGCTATATAAGAAAATGGCAAAGTATTCCAGTATCTTTGCCAAGAAAACCCCCAATGGGGTCACAAAGAGTTAGACATGACTAAAAAATGACTGAACAACAAGTAACCAAATGTGTAAACTAATAGATTGAAAGACAGTGAGGGCTAGGGAAAAGTACACTGGACTTCAAATCAGACAAACAGATTTGAGTCCTAAGTTTGACTTTCAGTTTCTTGCTTTGTAAAATGCAGATTATAATTTCTGATTTGCCAATCTGACAAAGTTGGAGGGAAAAAAATGCTTTGTAAACCTTTAAGTGCTATATAATGTGAGTTGTTATTGTTATTAGACCTACATGCATGAGAATCTTCCCAAGTGAACAAAACCAACCTTAGGAAAAACAAAACAATTAAAGTACTCCCCCTCCATATTGTCCTGCCTTTCTCCAAACTCTGCGACTTTGATTACCTTGTGGCTGAAATTTGCCCTCCCCAAAAACATCTGCTGAAAACCTCTTTCTCCAAAACCCAACTGAGGTGTCACCTCTTCTATGACAGCTCCCCAGATCTGCAACATGTAAACATGGATTGGAAATCAGAAGTCTTAGATTTGAGCATTGGTTCTGCCATCAATGAGTTCTGTGATCCTGGACAATCTATTTTCCCTCACTGAATCTTTTTCCTCATCCTCATCCTTGAGCTACCTACCTCATATGGTAATTATTTTGGCCTTCTGATGTATCTCTGATTTCATAGCCATGGACAGTCATTCAATAAGGCAAATCACAATCCATCCACACCTTCTCATCTAATGCAACTCTTGTCCAAGTCTCCCCATAAATCCTCGAGAGGGGACCCAACAACATGCTAAGGGCCTTCTCCTGACACTGTATGGATACCAGTGAAACATGAGGTTACGAATTAGCTTTCCCTCTTGCTATAAAAAGGAAGCCCATCTTCGCTTCCAGTTATAAATCTGACCTTGATGATATCCTTTATTATACTTCTCCTACCCAATTCCTCTTTGATGATGTATTTGTTATAGGCCAGGTCTGACTCATGCTGGTCCAGCAAATCAGGTTAAGTATTGGAATGAAATGACCATAAAACTTTTAATATGCCAGAGTGGTCAAGGTTTAGCTCCTTCCCAGGGAGAATTTGGGAAACCATGGTGTAGAATGTTTGGGAGGTACCTTGCTTCTAATGATAAGAGGAAGGTAAAATTATTTACCCAGCCACTGTGGAATAAGGGATAAGTCCCCCCTAAAGGGATAAAGATTTGGTACTTCTTTGATAAGACTCCCAGGAAGGAGGCCCTGGTTGGTGGGTCACATAAAACATTTAATAAAAAGTTTACTTAATAATAGCATGGAAAAGATATTCTGCAAGGACAGAGCTTTGATTCAGTCAGGCACAGCTTCCCATACCTCCATTTTTGCCATGGTGGTTCACTGGTCAAAAGCATATGTCATGTCAAGCCTGAAGAGCCAATGAGCCATGAGCTTTTGTACTTAGGCAACCTGGAAGCTCTGTCAGCAATTAAGATTGTGAATTTCTTTGGAGCTATTATATCTTAAGGACAGTTTAGGTACCTTTTAAGGAAAGACTGCACTAAATCTAAGTGGGGTAGATGTTGTCTCTACATCCTATGTCATGGTGGGTAAGGTCCTAAAGACTTTTTTAGATGATCTTCCACCTTTGAAATGGTCTTTGGATTATTACTAAACAGAAACTGGTATAAGCAACACTGAAATCTAAGCTTAGGTAAATCTTAGCAGGTGAACTCTTAGCAGCTAAAAAAAAAAACCCAAAAGACAGCAAAAGAGACAACAAGCAATGTAACGACTCCTGAAAAAGTGACCAAATATGGAGAAGGGAGATTAGAAATCCCAGGCTTTAGGGTGGCTAGGTGGTGCAGTGAATAGAGCACAGGCCCTGGAGTCAAGAGGACCTGAGTTCAAATCCGGCCCCAGACACTTAACCCAAAACTAGCCAGTTGACCTTGGGCAAGTCACTTAACCCCAATTGCCCTACCTTCCCCCTCCAAAAAAGCAAAAAAATAAAAAAATAAAAAGAAATCCCAGGCTTCACCTTTCCCCTTCAGAAGGACTAGATCCTGGATCTGAACAGTCTGCTGAGTAGAACAATCCCAGGAACATCAGGGTCACAACACAGATGATGACACTTCTGTCACCGTTACTGATCCTCATCACATGTTGAGGCTGTCTATAGTAAAGTAGCTAAGAGAGCTCTTGTACAAAGACCATCCAGGTTTCAGACTCAGTACAAGGATTTGCCCTGTACTACCATTCATTCAGTGTTCCCTAGACACACCAGCCAGGGCCTCCTCCTTTCTGGGAATCCCATTAAGGAAGTACCAAATCTTTATCCTTTTAGGGGCTTTTGTTGAGGGACTCCTCCCTTATTCCACAGGGCCTGGGTAAATAATTTGACCTCCCTCTTGTCATTAGAAGCAAGGTACCTCCCAGACATTCTACGCTATGGTTCCCCAAATTCTTCCTGGGAAGGAGCCATACCTCAGCCACTCCAGCGGCAGTGTGGAAGGGCATCATTAGTTCCAGATAATGATTGAAGCAAAGGGTTATACTGGATTTGCTGCTAGTAGGACCTATGCTGCTGTCTACTGTACTGCCACTGGGGCCCAAGTCCTGCTGCTCCAGAAAGGGCAGAGCACTTCTTCTGACCCACTATGCCAGAATCCAAGCTTTCTCCGATCCAGGCCAAACTCTACATCCCTTTAGTGGGGGAAGGGGCAGTAAGCGGTGCTACTCCTTGCCCATGCTGCCACTTTACCTGTCTCTCTCTGCTGGGCTGAGTACTCCCCTCCATGCTGGGGCCCAACACTGCTTCTTTACTATGCCAAAGCCTGAGCACAGATACTGATGCTAGAAAGATCCATCTTATAATCACTGCTTGCTCAACTATTCTTGATGGGAGAGACAGAAAAAAAGCAAAAGAGGAAGCCAGAGACTTATCTAGGCCAGCATATGTGCTATAATTGCCATGTGAGAACAGTCACCATTTCTTCTGAGGCTGGGAAGAGTACCTAGGGCATGCACTGGGGGGTGGGGGAGATACTCCACTAATGCTCCTCACCCACTGTTCACTGGAAGTCCCACAGATAAAAAGAATTAGAGTTCAGAGCTCAGGAGTGAGAATAGAAGCTGTCTTTCCTTTTAAATGGACACAGCTCCTAATCCCTCCTTCCCTCAGAAAATTAACTCTTACTAGCCATGTGACCTTGGGCAAGTCACTTAGCCCCAATTGCCCTACCTTCCCCCCTCCAAAAAAAAGCAAAAGAATATCTAGCAAGATCTAAAGAATCTAAAGAATGCCCGAGTCACAAGATGGTAAACTCTATGTTTTCTCTGATCCCCACAATCTCTCAGATCTCTTCAAAACAGATATTATACATAAAAAATAAAACAACTTTATCTGCCTCCATGGTCTAGGACACACAGAATACAATAATGTATACAAGAAAGACCAACCAACCTAAGAAGTGATGCTCACTGACCTTGAGGTCACTTAGCACCCTTACCTTCCACACAACATGCAGCAAGGCTGCACTAGCAAATTCAAGGACCTGACCCCTATATCCTGGTGCCCTCTCCTTCCTTCCAGTGCAGTGGACACCATGATTCCAGAATGCAAAATCTTCCCCTGCCACAACATAGTCAGGCAGGAGTAAAAGCCTGTAGGGACCATAACCCCATAGCACCAGTGTGATAGCTCTCTGCCAGTGATACCAGCAGGGTGAAAGCTCTGAACTGCCGGTGCCAAGTCAAGGGAACTAAGGAACCTGGTGTGGAACAGAACACCAGATCAGGACATCATATTGTGGGGGACTGTGCAGCATTATACCAAGACTGAAGGAAAGAGCAGAGCATGAAGCTGGGGTCAGTTCTGACCACCCAAAATTCACATAGATCTAGACAGCTGAACTGTGAATTGCCCAGCCTGAGAGGAGTGCAACATTTGTAGATTCAGCTTCCAAGGAAGCCACCATCAGAGGAGAGAGTCAGAAAGTGAACAGGGGAAAATCATGGGGGGAAAATAAGACTGAAATGACCAAAGATCTCAAGAAGAAGAAATAGCAGAGACCTTGAACATAAGCAGGTAGGACAGCAGGGAAAACAGCAGGAAAAAAGCAGGAAAAGAGGGAAAACAGAAGGAAATATGGAATCCAGATCTAGTAAACAAGTTCAGGCATCTATGAATAAATACTGAAAAACAAAGGGTAATGAACCAACATTTGAAGAGACAGAGGAACCTGTAGAATGTGAGGGGAATTATGAGAGCAGAATTTATGGCCTATACTGCAAAAATAATGGGCAGAATAGAAAAACTTGAATCTGTGAGGGCCAGTCTTGCCAAAGAAGCAAAAGAGAGAACAACAGATAGGGAATGCAAATATACAAAAGCAAAGGACAATCTAGAAAAAGAAAAGCAAAAAGCAATGCCATTAAGAGAAAATATGAAAAGGACCTGTATGTACAAAAATATTTATAGCAGCTCTTTTTGTGGTGGCAAAGAATTGGAAATCAAGGGGATGCCTATCAATTGGGGAATGGCTAAACAAGTTGTGGTATATGAATGTAATGGAATACTATTGTGCTATAAGAAATGAGGAGCAGACGGACTTCATAATAACCTGGAGAGACTTATATAAACTGATGCTGAGTGAGGAGAGAACAACCAGGAGAAATTTGTAAACAATGACAGACACACTGTATCTGTGATGACTAATTCTGATAGACTGGGCAGCAATGCAACACTATAAGACAACTCCAAAAGACTCATGATGGAAAGAGATGTCCACATCCAGAGAAAGAACTACAGTCTGAATGCAGATTGAAGCAAACTACTTGCTCTCACTATCTTTTTATTTTGTTTCTTCTTTCTCATTGTTCATTCCATTGGTTATAATTATTCTTTATAACCTGACTAATACTGAATGTGAAGGTATTTGTGGAACCTATATTGGATTGCATGCTGCCATGGTGGGGAAGGAGAAGGAGAGGGAGAAAATTTGGAACTCAATGGATTGTGGAACTGAATGTTGTAAACTAAAAGTAAATAGATAAATTAAAAAAAAATAAAATATGCTCACTTACAAGCAAAAGCATACTGATCTTGAAGACAGGGTGCATAGACAAGGTAATGATCATAAGTCTTCCAAAATAACATGACAAGGAAGAAAACCTTAACACCATAATGCAAGAAATAATACAAGAGAACTGAGCAGAACTTCTGAATATAGGAAAAGGAAATACCAATTGAAAGAATTCCTAGATCACCTTCACGAACAACAGCAACAAGGCTGCCGCCTCCAAGACACACAGTAGTTAAATTTAATAATTAAATTCAGAAACAAGATCTGCAAGCCACCAGAAGAAAGACCTTCAAATACTAAGGAAAAGAAATTCAAATAACACAAGACTATTCTACACCAATTCAACTCAATAAACATTAATTAAGGACCAGGCACTGTGCTAAGCACAGGGAATAAAAAAAAGAGCCAAAAGACAGTCCCTGTCCTTAAGTAGCTTACAAGTCTAATGGAGAAGACAACATGCAAACAAATACATACAAAGCAAGCTATATAAAGGTTATATTTATTTACATAGTTAGTTTTGGAAATAAGCACATTCATTTACTCTTCTTTGATTGAGATAATGTGGCCTCTCTAGTAGCATTTCTTTACCATGCTAGATAATTAAATGAGTCAGTCAGTTTGGAATGGGAAATGTGCCCAGTACAATTTGAATTAGATCAGTAAATTTGGTGTCTGAAGATTCATTTCAATCCATGTCTACTACAGATCTGGTCATGTCAGTGGTCCCAGATGAGTCCAGTTGGGATATTAGCCTTTGATAACTGCAATTGGTCTCAGTTTAATGGTTTTCTTGCTGATTCAAGCAGCATGGAATATTCACATCACCAGTTTAGAGGAAGCTACCTAGATCACAAAGCCCATGTCAGCCAATTTAGCTTAAAACATCCTGGAAGTTACATTGAAATTTCAGTCAGGACAATATACTACCTATTCCATAGCAAATTGCTCCAAAGGTCTCAGTAATGCCCTGCTCAGTACCAGTAAGAACATAACTACAGGTTCCCATGGGTCAACCAATGAGGACTAGCTGTCCAGTTAGCTGGTAATCCACAACAGTGGGGGGATGGTGCAGAGGAAAGGTTGGGTGGGCCCCCTCCTGTGCACCAGCAGGGTCCATTCTTTCCCATTTACCACTTGTTGTTCCACCTTGGTGATGTGCGAGATGCCATAGATCACATGGAGGTCCAACTCAAACATCCTGGAGAACCAGCTAACCCAGGAATGATTCCCAGTAGCTGCTATCCCCTTCAGGTAGTCCTACCCCTCAGGGGAGCTGATCTGTTTACATGGTAACTGGTTGTCATTCATGACAATATTGTCTCTCTTCATAGCTTTTTCCATAGCCAACAATGGATCTGTAACTACTTGAAGGCCCAGGCCTCTGCTGCCACTGTGAGGCATCACATACCCTTGTCCCTTGTGGTCAATGTCCATCTTCTTAGCAACATACTCATTAAACATATCATGTACAACTTAGACTTCAGCAAAGTGGTGGAAGGTCTCTCTTCTTAACCCTGAGGAAGACCTTGCTGGGGTCAGCTTGTGACCATACCCATATTCCTCTGAGTGCTCCTTGTCTTCAGCCCAGTCATAGCCTTCTCATAGAGACCAATCCACCCCCATCCCCAGAGCCTCCTCTAAGTCCTTGGCACTCATTAGGATAACTCCTTTTGACTCCACCCAACAAAAATGTGGTCAAACGTGGCTTATGCAAATTGCTCCTTCACAAGCTGGACATCACATTTATTAAAGTTGATTCTCAGAAAGCAGGTGCCACAGTTGATGGCAAATCTGACACCATCTGGGGACAGTATGGCTTCTGGGTCACTCATATCAAAGGCAGCCATATTACCAATAGCAAATCCATAACCACAATGGACATCAGGATCTCAGCAGATCTATGAACAATTCCAGGTAAGACTGCCACATTGCCAATCTGTTTCATGGCTGACAGGAAGCCACCAATGCCTCTACCTCAGCAGGCATTTCTTAACTCCTCAAATAATAGTTTCTCAAGGGGATCATTCACAAAAAATACTCCTTTCACCTATGCATTGGGCATGAAGCCCTTCTTAATCCTTCAGGAGCTCTTGTGGATCTTATCCAAGTACTAAAGTTCATCACTGTAGCTGTGGTTCATGGCAACTCTTGGCCTCAGCTCTGTCTCAGCTTCCTCATTATCTTCTGCCCACAATGAATCAGTCCCCACTGTATGGTGCAACACCTCCCTTTTTTATGCTTCTCCCAAGTCTTATATTTGAAAATTGAATTTTTTATTTAACTCTGGTCTTTTCATCAGGAAAGTTTGAAAGTTCCCTTTTTTATTGAATGTCCATTTTGCCCCCGAAGGTTAATGCTTAATTTTGCTAGGTAGCTGATTCTCGGTTGTAACCCAAGCTCTTCCACCTTCTGGAATGCCATATTCCAAGCCTTCCAGTTCTTTAATGTAGAAGCTGCTAAATCCTGTGTAATCTTGACTGTGGCTCCTTGATATTTGAATTGTTTCTTTCTGTCTGCCCACATGAGGCTGAACTCTGCTTTTATCCAAGTGAAACAGACCTTCCCTTTAGTCCTTCTAAGTTATCTTGGGTTGGAAAATTGTTTCCCTCCACCCTTTTCTAGGTTATGTCACTCCAGGATTTATTTTGAGGCATAATTTAAAGTTGTTTAGAAGGAAACTGGGAAGAGCTCAGGCAACTTCCTTCCTTTTCTCCACTTTCTTGGCTCTGCCCCTTCTATACAGACTAAACAGGAAATAATGAACAAAGGGAAAGCTCTAGAATGAAAAGGGGTTGGGGAAGGCTTCCTGTAGAAGGTGAGATTTTAGCTGGGGCTTAAAAGAAGCCAGCAAGGTCAGTAGTCAGAGAGGAGGAGGGAGAGCATTCCAGACATGGGGGACAGTCTGAGAAAATACCCTGAGCTAAGAAATGGAATGTCTTATTTATGGAACAGCCACGAGGCCTCTGTTGCTGGATTGAAGAATACACTTTAGGGAGTAAAGTGTAAGAAGACTGGAAAGGTTGAAGAGGTTTAGGTTATAAAGGACTTTGAATGCCAAATAAAGCATTTTGTATTTGCTCCTGGAGACATTAGGAGCTCCTGAAGTTTATTGAGTGAGGGGAGGAGTGACATGGTCAGACTTATACTTTAGGAAAATCACTTTGGTGGCTAAATGGAAAATGGATTGGAATGGGGAGAGACCTGAGGCAAGCAGAACCAACCCCTCCCCTCCAGCAGCTACTGCAATAGTCAAGGAATAAGGGTGATGGCAGTATCAGAGGTGAGAAGGGGGCATATTCAAGACAAAAGCCAGGAGGGAATGGAATAATGTTTTACAAAGAGCAATGGAACCTGCTCTGGTGACCTACTCTGTATATCTAAGCTTAACCAGACATGAAAAAGGAAAGATATTCAATAATAAAGACACATTTGAAATACCTTTAGAAAGAAAATCAGAACTGAAGAGATTGCTTGCTTCTCAAACACCTCAAACAATAGAAATGCTGGAGGAGTGAATAAATGTAGCAGCCAAAGACAGCAACAGCAACAGAGAGATAGCAGAGGGTTCAGAGAGACTTCTTTCTAAATGTACACAAAGAAAAAGGGATAAGGGTAGAAATCTGATAGAGGTAATGGTAAAGAGGCATTATGGGCAATACTAGTGACACCCTGACTACAGGAGAATCAACGTTTGATTGCTTTGTGGTACTACATTAATAATTAAATAATAATAAATTAATATTTAAAATAATAAAATAAATTTAATTTAATTTAATAAAAATCAAAAACAATAAAATATTAAAATAATACATTAAATAACAATTAATAATTAAATAATTAAAAATAATACAATCTAACATTTAGATAGTGCTTACTATGTGCCAGGCACTGTGCTAAGCGTTTTACAATTATTCTCTCATTTGACCCTCACAGCAATCCTAGGAGGTAGGTGCTGTTATTATTTCCGTTTTATAGATGGAGAAACAAAGGCAAACAGAGATTAAGTGACTTGCCCAGGGTCACATAGCTAGTAAGTGTCTGAGGCCAGATTTGAAGACAGGTCTTCCTGACTATAGGTCCAGCACTCTATTCACTGCACCATTATAACATAGGAGGGTAAATGAAGGGGTACGGGTGGAGATGACAGAGGCATAGAGAAGAATGTGTGATGTGCTGGGGTCAAATAGGTTTAGCAATAGGGTGAAGGTGACCCCGGTGGTCTCATAAAGAGAAGACCCTATAGATCTTCCTCACATAGGGGAGTGGATATAGGGAGAGGAAGAGTAAAAAGGGAAAAGGAGAAAAGAAGGGGGTCTTAATACGGAGGTGTGATTTATGCCACGGATGCAAAGATGGTTAGTTATTCAGAAAATAATCATAATTAATCATATTAAAAACAAAAAATTCCAGAACCATATGATCATTTCAACAGATGCAGAAAAAGTTTTTGACAAGTACAAAGCTCTTTTATGCTCTCCACATCTGATATATTTCTGGAAATGCTAGCAAAAGCAACAAGACAAGAGAAAGAAATTAAAGGAATAAAAATAAGTAAAGAGGATATAAAACTATCTTTATTTTCTGATAGCATGATGGCTTATGTGAAAAATCCTAGGGAATCAGCAAAGATACTGAGACAATAAATAGCTTTCGCAACATTGCAGACTACAAAATAAAGTTCTCAAAAATCAATGACATTTCTATATAATAATAATAAAACATAAAAAACAATAATAGAAAAGGAAATCCCGTTCCAAATAATTACAAAATGCATGAAACATCTGGGGATTGACCTACCAAAGCACACAAAAGACTTGTATAGATTCAATCACAAAGTGCTCCTTAAAGAAATAAAGAACAATTTAAATAGCTGGAGGAATATTCAGTGCTCATGGCTGGGCTCTGCCAATATAATAAAAACAATACTACAAAATTTAATTCAGACCTTTAATGCTATACCAATCAAATTTGGGGATACAACTAAAGCAGTCCTCAGGGAGGAAATCACATCCTTATAAACATACATTAACAAAACAGAAAAAGAGAGGATTAATGAACTGAATATGTATTTTAGACATTAGAATGCCAACAAATTTTTAAAAACTAAAATAAGCACAAAAGAAGAGACATTACAAATTGGAGGGGAAATAGATATATTGGAAAGCAAAAAATAATAACAATAACAACACTGGGATATTTTATGGAACCTGATGAAAACAATGACAATCATCTGGAAAAACAAAAATATCTAGACTATCCACGGAAATGACTTCTAGATATCAGACAATATTATAAAGTAGTAATCATCTAAACTATCTGATATTGGTTAGAAAAAATAGAGCAACAGATCAATGTAGCTGACTAGACACAGAATCTGAAACAATAGAATTCAATAACATAGCATTTGATAAAGTGAAAAAAATATAAATTATCTAGGAAAAAACTCCTTATTTGATAAAAAAAATGCTAGGAAAATTGGAAAGCAGTTTGGCTGAAACTAGGCTTAGACCAACACCTTACACCATATTCCATAATATATTCTAAATGAATGGGACCTAATATTAAAGATCATATTGTTTGAAAAAATTAGAAGATAAGCAGATCACATACCTCTCACAGCTATGGGTAGGAGATGTATTCTTAACCAAACAAGAGACAGAAGCAATTACAAAAAATAAAACAGATTACTTGATTACATGAAACTGAAAGGCTTCTTTCTACATAGATAAAAATTAATGAACCAAGAATAAGAAGGGAAGCAGTCAAGTGGGGGGAAAAAACCTTTGTATCAAATTTCTTTGATAAGGGTTTGGTATTAAAGATATACAAACAATACACACACATATATGTACATATGTATGTATAAAATAGTAATTCCCCAACAGATAAGTGATTAAGGGACATGAACAAACAGTTCTCAAAAATGAGCTGCAAAGTATTCAGGACATGAAAGAATGCTCCAAATTGCTAATGAGAGAAATGCAAATCAAATCAGCCCTGAGGTTTCTCTTGACACCCTGCAAATTGGCCAAAATGACAAAAAAAAGGAAACAGTCAATGCTAGAAGGGCTATAGACAGATAAGCACACTAATACATTGTTAGTGGAGCTGTGAAATGGTACAATAATTTCAGAAAACTATTTAGAATTATGCAAATAAAGTTACTAAAATATCCATATCTTTTTGAACCAGAGACTCCACTAGTGGATTTATGCCCCAAGGAGATCATCACTATAAAGTGTCCATATACTCCAAAATGTTTATAGCAGTAATTTTTGTTTTAGCTAAAAATTGGAAACAAAGTTGATGCCCATCAGTTAGGGAACAACCAAACAAATTGTGGCATATGAATGCAATGGGATAGTATTCTGCTGTAAGATTTTGTAAAAATAAAGGGATTTGACTGAATGATCTCTAAAATCACTACCAGTTCTAAATCCTATAGGCAAAGTTGGTGACTGTCTTTATGGGACGAGTCTTAAAAAATAGAAAAAGGAACATGTTTTCAAAATATTTCTCCAGCTGTTCAACTATACTGTCAGAATTTCTCCTCTCCGAAGCTAAGCAGTTGTCTTCAGCAGATCCTGTTAAATGTTGGCCAGTATGTTGCATAGGAGCAGTAACATATCAGCCTATTATCAATCCACTAACAATGATTTGTCTATTAGATTGTAAGAGAGTAGAAATCCAGATATGGATCAGAGGAGAGCTAAAATCTGATGGAAAAACAGATCTGGAGAATGGAATATTTCCTAGGTAGAAAATGCCACAGTGTAGGTAGCTAGAGATGAAACACAAGTATTTGAAGGAGGATAATGAACTATGGAGAATAGTGCCAATGCTAAATAAAATAGGTGATTTCATTATATTATTTAGGTAAGACCTGTGACAATACCAAAAGACCTAACAAAGATTCCTGAAATCTGGGAAAATGCATAGATTCAAAAGGAACAAATTTTTATTTTGGAAAGTAAACACTTTCTTAAAGTAGACGTTCATTTTCATGCTCTGATACGCATCACTGAAAGGAATGGTGATCAAAAAGGTCTACTATGAGAATTTATTTCATAGTATTAGTTTCTCTAGATTCATATTTTCTATATTAATATCTAACAAAGGTTTAGTAATTATCCCTAAGGGCTTATATATATTGAAGGCCTTTGCAGCTTTCTCACTTTGGAAGATCCCTCTGTCCTGGCAACCCCCTCCTTTAATTAGTGATTTTCTCCTGGAAACTCAATTTTGAATTTGAGTTGCCAGGGCAACCATGCCCATGCCTTTAGTCCTCTCCCTGCTCTGTTCTTTACTCTACAAATATCATCATCATCACTGTGATCACTAGCATTTACACAGTGCTTAAAGGTTTGCAAAGTACTTTATGAATATTATTTCATTTGGTACTCAAAACAGCCTTGGGAAAGTTGACAGAGAAGCCTGGAAAGGTCTATATGAACTGATGTAGAATGCAGAGCCAACAAAGTAATATACACAATGACTTAAACAATGTAAGTGGAATAACAACCACACTCCAAAAAGTCTAAAGTAAATGTGGCAAAATTATAATTATCAACTAGGACTCAAATGAAGGGACGTGAGAAAACACTCAATCAACTTCTTTGTGGAAGTGGGAGGTCCATAGATGTTACACATTGAACATGTTTTTGTATTGATCAGTTGTGCTCATTTTCTTTCTCTTTGAAAATTACTATTTATTATATGGGATGGCTCTCTGGAAGGGGAAGGAATAACTATGATGATGTGAGAAACAGAAGATATCAATACAAACTTATTTTCAAAAAAGATCCAGTACATTTTCACATTGGTCTCTAGTTGCTGAATGCTTGTGGTCAGTTTACTTCTCAATTTAACTGGGTCAGTGGATAAAAATCATTGCCAGGAACACAGCAGCCACAAGGCTCAAAATTCCTGTACCAAAACCTCTGATCACCTGGAGCTCCCCTTCTTCCTTATTGCCCTTTCCCCACTTCAACCATAGTTCATCCATAAGAACATTCCAATCCAATACTACAGACTAATGCCAAATGTGCCAGGCCAGATTCAGGTTAGTTCAATGGTTCAGGCTCATGATTAGAACAAAATAAGACATTTAACAAAAAGTTTATTTAATAATAGCATGGAAAGGACATTCGGCAAAGATACAGAACTGATTCAATATGGAGGCCCATAATGTATCTCGACCTTGTCATTCCTTCTATCCTGAGGAACCCAATCTGTGAATAAGAGTTGGGTGGATAGACCAGAGATGGTGTTACATCTGTTTTTATAGCACTTTTGTCTCTGAATATATCTCTTCTCTCTCCCTTACCCAATGATCCATCCCTTGTAGTTAGAAATGAAAATGAAAATTCTGATCAGCAAGGTAAACTTTGCCCATTTGTACCTCTTTATAAGCAGGAATACTTATATACTGCAGTCTTGATGGTGTCCTCATGATGTTCCCCATTGAGCACACTGTCTCTACCGGGCAAGTTGCTTCAGCTGGACTCTAAGACTCTACCAGGGCTGGGGAACCTGTGACCTCGAGGCCACTTGTGGCCTTCTAGGTCCTGACATGCAGCCCTTTGACTGAGTTCAAGTTTTACAGAACAAATTCTTCTTAAGGGGATTTGTTCTATGAAGTTGGGATTCAATTAAAGCACCACCTTCGAGGACCTAGAGAGCTACATGTGGCCTTGAGGCCACAGGTTTCCCACCCTTGCTACATACCTCCTAGGTATGATATCACCTACTGCACGGGTTGCTGATAAGGATTAGACAAAGATCTACTATATTAACTAACAAGCAAGACTCTTTCCAATAATAGTTACTATTTATATAACATTTTAAGGTCTACAATACATTATTATCATTTGATCCCTGTGAGGCAGGTGACATTATTATCCCTCTTTTTATAGATGTGGAAAATGGGATTAAAAGAGGGTGGCTTGCCCAAGATCACAGCCAATAAATATTTGAGGTGATATATGAACTTAGGTCTTTCTGACTACAAAGCTGGAGCTGTATACCTTATGCCAAGCTTTCTCTCTAATTTAGCACTTCTGCTGTCATTCTTATACATATATCTGGGCATGGTACTCCTCTACTTAAAACTTTCTCACTAAAAGTCTCACTAAATCCTACCAAGACAAATTCAAATGTCTTTGCCTAGCATTCCTTGCCTTCCACAGTCTCATACCATCCTACCTTGTCAGCCTTATTTCATGCTTCTCTCTTCCACATACTGTATACTTCAGCAAAACTAGGATATCTTCTATTTGTCAAATATACCCTAAGCTTTCCAGTCTCCATGTATTACATACTCACATCATTCCCTATGAATAGAATATCCTTATCTTTCTTTCTGCACCTGCTAAATTCTTATACATGCTTTAAAGTCCAACTCAAATACCATCTTCTTTATGAGAATCTTTCCTGATTCTCCCTGTCAATAACCATCTTCCCCCTAAGACCTCAACAAGAACTTTATAACTTTCTAATGTACTTTTCCCTGTAATTGTCCATTATAGTTATCAAAACAGTGTAGATACTTAATAAATGTTTACTGTAAAAATGAACCAAGTGTTCTAAAGATCAATGCAATGCTAGAATTTTCCCAGTCATATTACATGGCTATAAATCGCAGAACACCAAAATCTCCAAGAATGAAATTCCAGGTGATCCAAAAGGCATCAGAAAAACATAAGTGTGAGATAAATAAGGCTCAACATTACTAATGATTATACACTCACAAGAAATGGCATAATAGGGTACAGAAGTAGGAGGGGATAGACTGGAGCAACTTCCAATGGAAATGGGCAAGCAATCTGCTTTTTGCTAAAGGTCATATGATACCAATAGCTCCCAGTTGCTTACTTGGTCCCTGAGTCAGATTATTGGCAAATGAGCTAGAAAAAAAACTAATGAAAACTAGAAAACTACCCACTCAGTAGACCTTAAGAGGAGTTGAGGAAAATTTCTTTTTACTCTTTTAAGAAAGTCATTTATAATTCTTTTAGTTCCCCTTTGGACTTTCAAAGTCAGGCAGAAAAGGAAGAGATTTTTCTCTCCTTTCTGTCTCCATCCCTTCCTTCCAAGGCATTGTGGATATGGCAGCAAGTATGTGCTTGTCTGTGCAAGCCTGAGATGGGATTTTGAGTTGTAGCCTCCTTATTATGTTTTGTGTCTTTTTTCCCCTGAGTACAAGTAACTGTAATGGTAATTAATTGAAATGTGAAGACCCCTTTTTGTTATGTCAAGTAAGGAAGTACTTAGCCCTTAGTAACTAATCAAACCTCTGTGAAAGAAACAGAAGGTGTGAACTCTGTCTCCTGTTGCTGACATAACAGGAAAGGGTTGGTTGAAAGAGGAAGCCAATGTGCACACACACACACACACACACACACACACACACACGTGTGTGTGTGTGTGTGTGTGTGTGTGTGTGTGTGTGTAAGAAAAGGGCCAGAGAGGCACATTCAGAATTTTCTCCTGACAAGATCCTGGAACCTTAAAAGCTGTTCACAGCAGCATTCTTTTGGGAAGCTGTTTGTGCATGGCATTATAGTGACCAAATGACTATACTGGAGGTTTCCATTCATATAGGTGACCTCATGAATTGGAGAGTTTCTGTGTTTCTGAGTTGAGTGTTTTTTTATCCAAGAGGAGGTGTTCCTTGAAACTATACTACTTCTAAAAGGAAAAAATGCACCCCTACTAGAAGAAACAGTCAAGAAGGCTGCTGAAGCTGAAAGTACTACAAAAGCCCAAACATACGTTCTGGTAACATATGCCTATGTTGCCAGAAGAAATGGACTTATGAGTTGTACAGACAGGTCATGTCAGAGGGAAGTGAAAAATATCTGTTCAATAGTCCCCAAAATACTTTCATCTTTCAGGGTATTATAATGGGTGTAATGGGTTATTATTTCATGTTTTAAGTATTTATTGTTAAGTATTTAAGTATTTATTTTAAGTATTTATTATTAAATATTTATTTATTTTTTAGTTTTAAGCATTTTTTGTGGTGGAAGAACTAAAGAGCTCTTTTATACCGGGAATCTATTTTGTATACTAAGTACAAAACCTGTTCATCTCTCTTGAGGAGAGACCCTAGAAACTCCAGTCACATCCAAGCTTTAAGGATTTTTCTCCAAAATTCTATAATAGGAGCAGAATGAGCCAGTGAATACGAAAAAAGCTTAATCTCCTCTTTTTAGTGTCAGGCTCCCCCAGGAATGAACCTGATCCATATGAGTCTAGAGTTGTAATTCCCTGTGAGAAGGGGAACACTTTGGTCATGGGTTTCATAAATGACTATGAAAGAAGGTGGGCTAGTCACAGCCAATGGACATAAACAAAGGACTGCTGGAGCATTGCAATGATATACATTTATTATTAAATGAAGCAAAGGAATACTCCCAACACATTAAATGGATCCTTTATGCAGGTCTTATGGAAAGACATGAAAAAAGATCATGTGAGATAGGTTATAATATGCATAAGTTAAGGAAGAATACACAAAAATGAGATCAAAGATTCATGTCATTACAGAAATACCACTGCTGTGGACATGGAATTTTGTTTGGTTTAACATTATAGATATAGCTTAATTTATAGCCTAGCTATATTACTAAAAATTGTTAAACTTTTGAATATCAAATGTATCATCTCTTAGGTTTTTTTAAATTAAAGATTAAATATGTGTTCCTCTGGGAAAAAACATGGTACCCAAAGACCTCAAGGCAGTGACCAATCATAACTTCAAAAAACAGATGGCAAAACATGATTCTCACCTCTGACCAGAGAGGGAATGGACCAGTGGTGTCAATGAGGTATGTTTTTTCCTTGTAGTTGTTCAGTTGTGTTCTATTCTTTGTGACTCCAGGCCCTTCTATCTGCTACTATCCAAGTCTGTCCAAGAACTCCTGTTTGTTGTTTCCATGACACTATGTAGCCATCTCATCCTCTGTTATCCCCTTCTTTTGTTTTCATTATTTCCCAACATCGGGTCTTTTCCAATGAATCCTGTCTTCTCACTGTGTGATCAAAGTATTTAAGCTTCAGCATCAGCATTTGGCCTTCCAATGAATAGTCTGAATTAATCTCTTTAAGTTTTGATTGATTTGATCTCTTTGCTCTCAAAAACTCTCAAAACTCTTCTCCAGCACCAAAATTGGAACACCTTGATTCTGTGACATTCAGCTTTCCTTATAATCCAGCCCCCACAGCCATACGTTGTTACTGGAAAAACTATAGAAGAAGAGCTCTGAAGACCATGGCAAATGAGACACCCGTGACAGCAAAGAAGGACGAGTATTCAGGACTCTCAGATACGTCTGTGCAGGGTCAGTAGGCCAGAAGGAGAACAGGGCAAGGGGGAAGAGGCAAGGGCATGGAGTTGGGTAGCAGGTAAAGGACTGGAGGGCGGGTAGGCAGGTGGGAAAATGTGAATTTGGGAGACCCAGTGTCATATCTTTTATCATTTTAATACTGTCCACAAGGTTTTCTTGACAAAAATACTGAAGTGGTTCACCATTACCTTTGCCAGTGAATCACCTTTTGCCAGAACTCTCCACTATGACCTGTCTGCCTTAGGTAACCCTGCATAACATAGCTCATGATTTCATTGAGCTCTATTAAGCCTCTCTACCACAAGGTAGTGATTGATGAGGGATGCATGCTTTTTAGTCATGGACAATTCATTAATTCATTTTCTTTCACAATACTTATTTGTTACAAGAAAAGGTTCTACAGTCATGGGGTGGGGAGAGGGAGGAGGAGAAAATTTGAAACTCAAGGAATTAAAAGTAAATAAGTTATTAAAAAATTTTAAATAAAAAAGAAAGGGTTCTATAGTGGAGGAGTGGGGAAAATCTGTGAGAAGTAGCAGTGATACTTTTGAAAGCATCAATAAAGCATTTTAGGGGCAGCTAGGTGGTACAGTGACTAGAGTACCAGCCCTAGAGTCAGGAAGACCTGAGTTCAAATCTGGCCTCAGACATTTAACACTTCCTAGCTGTATGATCTTGGGCAAGTCACTTAACAACAATTGCCCTGCCTTCCCCCCTTCAAAATCACAAAAATAAAAATAATAAAACATTTTAAAAGAAAATCATGATGTCCTCAAAGTGTAACATCATTTCACTTAAAATGCCATGTTTTAAGAACTGCTTAAAGAATTTATTTCACAAGTAGTACTATATCTAAAAGCTAAGTCCCAAATATGAATACATATTATCCAAGGTTATTTTCCTGATTGATACAATAGCTTAAAAAGTAATGAGTTGGGCAGCTAGGCGGCCCAGTGAATAGAGCACTGGCCCTGGAGTCAGGAGGACCTGAGTTCAAATCCAGCCTCAGACACTTAACACACACACACACACACACACACACACACACACAAACCTAGCCGTGTGACCTTGGGCAAGTCACTTAACCCCAACTGCCCTCCAAAAAAAAAAAAGTAATGAGTTACAATTCCTATCCCATCTAGGATCAAATACAAAATCCTCTGTTTGACATTCAAAGCCCTCCATAATGTAGCCCTACCCTACCTTTCCAATTTTCTTTTATCTTTCTCCCCATCATGTACTCTTCTAGTCCTCAAAGAAGACACTCCATCTCTCAGCTTTAGGTATTTCCTCTGGCTGTCCTTCATGCCTGGAATGTTCTCCCTCTTCATCTCTTCTTACTGGCTTCATTGAAGTTCCAATTAAAACCCCATCTTTTACAGAAAGCCTTTCCCCCAAACCCTCTTAATTCTAGTGCTTATATCACTTAATTATCTCTTATTTTCCTAGACATGGCTTGTTTGTACATGTTTACTTGTTATCTCCCACATTAGACTGTAAGCTTCTTGAGGCATTTAACACAGTGCCTGACACACAGCAGATACTTAATAAATGTTTACTGATTGACCATGATAAGAAATAAACTAAATACTTCATAGAATGTTAAAATAGAACTAAATTGAACAAATGATACTAAAAAAAATCACTTGGCTTTTTTCAAAAACTCTTTCCCCCAATATTCTATATTGGGATAAGAAGCAAGAGAGGATGATTTTTAGTTTATTAAAAAAAACAACTTCCTAACCATTAGGGCTGTCTGGGGAGATAATGAGTTCTCCATATCTAGAGGGCTACAAGCCAAGGTCAGATGATTTCTTGTTGGGAACATTCTCAGTCAGGTGTACATTAAGGTCTTACTCTGAGAAATCTCTTAAATTATGTAAACTATGATTCTTAGCTCTTCCTAGAATTCTAGCTGATGCTTTTATAAATGGACAGGTTCATCTAAGACAGAAGAAAGAAAAGGAGACATGGAAACACAGGCAACACATGATTCAAACTGCAAATGAACAAAAGGGAGGAGAATGCAACCACATTTGTTGAAACACATAACCAAAGGAGACTGAAAATTCTACCAAACTAATTATTTAATATTAGATTTCTATAATTTTACAGAGATTGATTCAAACATCTACACTGGAAAATCAAAGTAGACAAAAAATCTGTAGGAGCAGCTAGGTGGTACTGCAGTGAATAGAGCATCAGCCCTGGAGTCAGGAGGACCTGGGTTCAAATCCAGCCTCAAACACTTGACATTTACTAGCTGTGTGACCTTGGGCAAGTTACTTAACCTGAACTGCCTTGCCTTCCCCCCTCCAAAAAAAATCTGTGCCTAGATTATGACACAGAACTAAATGAGCAGTACACAGAGTTTGTCCATGAATGCCTATACATGTAAGTATGTATATGTATGTTTGTATGCATTCATGCATGTATCTGAGACAGACACTACATATACACAATGATCTAGGCCCAGACATAAATAGGAAAAAGAGATTGGGCTGCATGTTTGGGAAACGATATGATGCCCACCTCAACTAAACACAGATAGTCACTCCCTTGATCTTGACATCACCCACAAATGTACCACTTGCATGTTCATGAACTCTGAAATTCCCTTACCTGACAACAATCTATTGTCATTCCACTTCTCATTCTACCTTACAACCACAACACCCATTCTTCATCCTCAATGAAACCTCCAATCCCATTCTTGACCCCTGAGATCTTTCCCAGGTCATCCCCTCTATACTGACTATACTCTCTTCCCTTCCCCATCCCAATCTTGACCTCTCAGTGAACCAGTTCTTCTCCACATTCTCCTCTTCTCTTGAGTCCCTTGCCCCTTTGCCCTATCAAATAGTTTGCCCTGCCAAACCTCAGCCTGGGATGACTCCTAACTGTTGTCTTAGCTCCTACTCGCATACTTCTGAAAGGAGAAGGAGAAAATGATGAAACTATGTTGACTAGGTCCACTACAAATTTGTGTTACATAATCTCAAGTGACCCCTTACTGCAGCAAGGCAATGCTTTCATACCTCCCTCATTGACACACTCCCACCCACCACTGTGGCTTTTCCAAACCTTTCAACCCTTCTCAAATATCCCATGGCTCTCTCTACCCTCATATTCCATCCCATTTCATATCATTCAGATTCCTCCTGCCATTTTCTACTCTTTACCTCTGACTTAGGAGAAGAGGCAGCTCTTCTCATTGTCACGGTAAACCCCTCCACCTGTGCAATCATGACTTCATTCCATCCTACCTTTTTCAGAAGATTAATCCCTTTGCCAACCCCACTTTCTCACTTACCTTTGATCTCTTCCCTGTCTGCTAGGTCGCTTCTCTATTACCTACAAGTGCACCTAAGTTTCCCTCATCCTCAAAAAACTCTCATTTGATCCATCCATCCATGCTAGCCATCATGCTAAAGCCCTTCTCCATTTTATGGCTAAACTCCTTGAGAAGGCCATCTACAATCAATGTCTCCACTTCCTTTCTTTCATTCTTATTAACTTTCTAAGATCTGGCCTCTGAACTTATCAAGCAATTGAAATAGCTCTTTCCAAACATATCAGCAATCTCTTACTTGCCAAGTCTAATGGACTTTTCTCAGTCCTCATCCTCTTTGATATCTCTTCAGGCTTTGATATTGTTACTCCCCCTCTTCTCCTTGATACTCTCTTCTTTCTAGGTTTTCACAACAATACTCTTTCCTGGTTCTTCTTCTACTTGTCTAACTGCTCCTTCTCAGTCTCCTTTGTTGGATCTATAAGTCATGCCCAATAACCGTGGGTGTCCCACAAGACTCTGTCCTTGGTCCTCTTCTCTATACTATTTCATTTGGTGATGTCGTCAGTTCCCATGGACTCAATTATCATGTCCATACAGATGAGCCTCAAATCTACTTATTCAACCCTAACCTCTCTCCTTACCTCTAGTCTGATATCTTCAGCTACCTATTAGATATCTCTAATAGGATATATCATAGTCATCTTAAACTCAATATGTCTAAAACTGATACAAACTCTACTCTCTTACTAACTTCCCTATTGGTATTGAGGGTATCCCTTTCTTCCAGTCACCCAGGTTCATGAATTCAATGTTGTCCTCACGTCCCCAGTCTCTCTCATCCCTATATCCAATCAATTGTCAAATCCTGCCAGTTTTTACCTTCCTAACATCTCTCATATATACCTACTTCTCTCCTTTAAAACTACTGCCGCTTTGGTACAATCCCTCATCACTTCACACTTAGGCTATTTCAATAGCCTGCTGCTTTGTCTCTGTGCCTCAAAGAAAGAAGGAAGGAAATACACATTTATTAAGCATTTTCTATGTGCCAGGCACTGTGCTAAACACTTTACAAATATTATCTTATTTGATCCTTGCAACAATTCAAGCTATTATTATCCCCATTTTACAGATGAGAAAAGTGAGACAGATAGAAATTGAGCAATATTTGAATTCAGGTCTTCCTGACTTCAGACTCAGCTCTCTATCTACTGCACCACCTAGCTGGTTCAAGTTCCACACTACTCCAGTCCACCCTCCATTCAGCTATCAAATTGACCTTACTAAAAGCACAAATCTGACCACACTATCCCCCACTCAATAAACTCCAATAGCTCCCTATTGCCTCCACAATCAAAGAGAAAATTCTGTTTAGCTTTCAAAACCTTTCAAACTTGGCCCCTTCCTATTTTCCCAATCTTCCTACACCTTCTACTCCTACTTCCCAATGCAATCCAATGACACTGTCCTTGCTGTTCCTTGAACACTTTCCCGGCCTCCTTGAAGACTTAGCTGAAGTCTCACCTTCTACACAAAGCCTTTCCCAGCCGTCCTTAATCATGTATTCCCTCCGTAATTATCTCCAATTTACCCTCTCCATGTCCTGTTTGTATATAACTGTTTGCATGCTGTCTCCCTAATTAGACTGGGAGATCCCTGAGAGCAGGAGCTGGTTTTGGCCATTTTTAATATTCCCCAGCTCTTAACACAGTGCCTGGCACATAGTAAGGTTTAAAAAATGCTTGTTGACTGACTGAATGACATGATGCTTTCAACAACACAAAATAGAGAATTAATGAACAAGCAATTGCTGTGTATGCCAAGTACTATGTGAAGAATTTAGAATACAAACAGAAAAGCAAGAGTCAATACACTCAAGGGTCTTTCATTCTAATGGAGAAGGAAATGCACATAGGGTCAGAGAAGAGAATTATGGCCTGAGAAGTCATGTGGATGGCAAACAATAAGGCAGTCAAAGGCCACACCATTTTCCACAGACAATAACACTGTTGCTTTGACTATAGTTCCCCAAGCAAAAGGTGGAAGGAGGGGGGAAGGAAGGTGAATTCAGTGACAGGGTGGAAAGTGGTCAGATGAATGGGCATGGTTACAGGGAACACAAAGCCAAGTGACTTCCCCTATTCAGGCATAGTTTTTTATTTGGAGAGTGAAGGAGCATTGGTGGTTGGGCAGATGGAGGTTGGGCAATGCTAAAGGGTTATAAATCATAGAATATTATGATCCAATATAAATGAGCTTCCAAGCAAACCTGGGGAATTTTGCATGCTGCTGTGTAAAGCAGAAGGAGACAAGATTCCTACTTGGTGAATTGAATGAATAAAGCTTTTAATGAGTGTTTGCTAAGTGCAAAGCACTGTTATAAGTTCTGGGAGTACAAATAAAAAGAAAGACAGTCCTCGCTCACAAGGAGCTCACACACTAATGGAAAAGACAACACATATGGAAGGTTTCAGCTACAAGTCAAATGGAAAAGTCCCATGATCCTCAGGTTATAATGGCAAAGCAGATGGTAATGCCTCTTCTTTGATGCCATTTCCATTGATAAAATCATATCAGTTACTGGTGTTAAACCCTTTGATGGTGCCAAGGACTTTGGGGACAAGAATTTCTTTTCTAGGTCTTCAGTAACTGTGACTGAAGCACTTATATGAACAGGTAAAAGGCTCACCCCAGCGGTTACTACCCAGGATGAAAGCTATCAAGGTTGAGTTGAAAGCAGGACCATTGGTCTGAGAGATGCTGCCATTCCTATGGCTCTTGTGGCTATCTGACTGCTGGTGGCAGCTGGTCAGTAGTTGTCATTGGTGATGATGAGGAAGATGGGATCCCCTCTCCAAAATGATTTCTTCCTTCAACATTGACTGCAGTGGCTTGGCTAGAAGAAGGTCTGGTGGTTTGGGGAACACTGCTATTCTGAAGATTCTTGGTCTCATGACCTCAGATTGTCTCCATCAGGGTCTGAGGGGAAGTGGTGGTTAAGGTGATGGTGGTGATCTACTGCGTCTGGAACAGATGGCTGGCTTGGTAGGCAGCAACTGTTTAGCATGTGGTGAGAATGGTTGGCTCTTTCTCTACAGATGTTGCTTCCTCAGATGATGGTAAAGGGAACTGTCTGCAAGTAAAACCAATGGGCTGGTGGAAAGAAGACTGAATGCAATGTGAAGCACACATATATACCTGCACAGGGGGTAAAGGTGAAACAAGAAGAGCTTTTGGGTAGAGAAGAATGCATGATTCCAGACAATCTTTAGGAAAGAAACACATAAGGAGACTTTGGAAGCTACAGACATCTGGAAGAAGTCGGCTCCTCAACATATTCCCTAACAGCTTGCCTTCTCAGAGACTTCTGAGAGAGAATTTCCCCTTGAGTGAGGTCAAAGCCTCTCTTGGTTCAGCTGAGATCTTATCTCACTCCCATCTAAAGAGTTTATGCACTCTTGTATATTTTCTGCTAAATTCTAATCTGTGTAACTTCTCTGGTTTACTGGCTATTTGCATGATCTTTTGAACAGCCAGTAGGCGAGATGGGGCCAAGCCAGCGGGTATAAACTTGGTCTATCCTCCCTCTTAAGAGTTTTTGTTCTGAGCTCCTAAAAATTGAACCCATAGACCAGGAATATTTCAGAAAGCAGAAAGACACAATCTAAGAAAATACCCCTTTGGGAGACTGGCAGAGAAGGAGAAAGCTTCTAGCCAAGCCCCTTTTCCTGCTCTACATCAGGGCAGAAATCAGTCTCCCTTTAAGAGAAGTGAGTTGAATTACAAAGCTCTCTGTTCATATTACTTCTAAGCCATGGCTACACATTTTAAAAGTTTTTATTATAAATTTAAATGCCAAAATAAAAAAGCATTTACACACAGAAGAACACAAAGCAAGGTTTCTACTTCAAACCACGAATCACTGTATCATACCACTGGCTATAAATAAATAATCAATAAAACAAATAAATATAATAAATTCTACATATTATTTTCAAAATTGTCCTCTTTTTACTTACATCTGAAATAATTTTTGTTCTCTTCTGTGCACTTTAAAAAATGTTGTGATGAGCCAGCTAGGTGGCTCAGAGCACCTGGCCCTGGAGTCAGGAGGACCTGACTAGCCATGTGACCTTGGGCAAGTCACTTAAGCCCAATTTCCCTGCCTTCCCCCCTCCAAAAAGCAAAAAAAAATGTTGTGATGGTCCTATTTTTTTTGCTTCACTATTGCTAGCCTGTTTCTTCCCTAAATCTCTCTAACCCCAATTAAAATCAGAGAGAAAACACCTTTGTAACAAATAAGCAAAAAAAAAAAATTATTATCAAGCAAAAAAAAAATCCACACAGTGGTTATGTTCAAAAATAAAAATTTTTATCTCTGCATCTTGGGTCCTCTCTGTCAATAGTTAGGTAGCAGGCTTCATCTTCATCATAGGTCCTCTGGAGACATAGTCATTGCTTTGATTAGAGCTCTTAAGTTTTTCAAAGTTGTTTCTCTTTACAATATTGTTGTTATTGTTTAAATTACTCTGCTGGTTCTGCTCATTTCACTAATCTGTTAATATTACCCAGGATTCTCTGAAATCATCTCACTCATCATTTCTTATGGTGCAATAATATTCCATTACATTCATGTACCACAATTTGTGAAGCTATTTCCCCAAATGCCTAAGAGGCCATTCTACAACACTACCTCAGATTCTAGTTCTTTTCTTTTTTCTCTCCCTTTTAGCCCCCCCTTCTGGATCAAGGAACTTGCTTTGTTTGTGACTATTTCACCCTTAGTATTATTCTCCCACTTAACATGTGACCTCCACACCCATTTGTTTCCCTTTTGAGTCTGATGTATTTCTATACAAAATTGTGTTTGTATAGTTAATTCTCCTTTATCCATTTCATATACGTGAAGTTCATTGGATGCCTAATCCTCCAATCCATTGTATACATTATTTGTATATTATTTTATCAAACAACCAAACCATGGTTGTTAGTGACTTTATGACCTCAGGTTTTCAATTTTAAGAGACTCAATGTTCTAGGTTGCCAGGTTTCTTTAAATTTTGGGGGGCTTTTCTGAAATTGAGATTGTTTTGTCTTTTGTAAACTGCTAGGCTGGCAATTTAAATGTGCATACTCTCTGCTTTTCAGAAAGGGACTTGAAGGAAATTTTAGCTTGGTTTTTAAAAGAAGGATTAGGGTCTTCCCATGGGGAGTGGGGTAAGAGTATGTTTTAATTTCAATGTTTTGTTGTGGTTGGCCACAGAAGGGAATTTTACCTTTTCATTCTGTAAACCACATTTTGTTTGCGTTATTTTTTCTAGTTTATAATGAGCAGACTTTCTTGACTTTCTTTTGAAGCATGAATAATTTTGTTTACTTTCCGGTTGTATCCTGGAATTATTTCTTTTATACTTTTAATCTTACTTTATTTTCTAGTGGAATAAAGTACTTTTCAAACTACCCCATGCTAGCATGAAAGTAATTCTATGCGATTGCTGGATTTTTTATATGCTGTCTAAGCAAGTTTTGAATATTATTGTGTGCATGTCTCTAGCTTGTCTTTGTCTCTGAAATCTCTGGCCCTCATATCATATTGTGGATTACACTTAGTAAAGCCTCAGCCTTGGGTCACTCCCACCATCCTGCACCTTCACCCTTCTACACACGTGCTGCTGAAGGAAGGTGGGGAACAATCACATGCACCCCTTTTCTCTGACTGGGTCCCCTACCAATTTATGTCACACCATCTCACCTATTTCCTCACAGCCACTAGGCAATCCCATGCTATATCCCTTAGCAACTCCCCTTCCCCCTCTCAACACTGGCTCTTCCAAACTTTCTCATCCCTCCTCCAACTTCACATGGATCCTCTTCCCTCTGCTCTCTCAGCTGAGACCTTGGCCTCATATTTCACAGATAAAATTGTGGCCATCTGCTATGAAATTCCTCTCCTACTTTTCCCTTATCTCCTGTCCTTCAGATTCCTCCTCTTGGTTACTCTTTCATCCTTAACCCCTATGAAAAGGTTGGGTCTTACTCCTTACCAAAGGCTACTTGTTCAAGTGATCCCATTCCATCCTGCCTCATCTAACAGATTGCCCCCTCTAGCATCCCCACTCTTTCATTTACCTTCCATCTCTTCCTGTCTACTGGCTCCTTCCTTACTACCTACACAAATGCCTATATTTCCCTCATGCTGAAAAAAAACCCACACTTGATCCTTCCATTCCCTATATCTTTTGCTATTTTTTCTTCCTTTGGAGAGGGGGAGGCAGGACAATTGGGGTTAAGTGACTTGCCCAAGGTCACAAGGGTAGTAAGTGTTAAGTGTCTGAGGTCAGATTTGAACTCAGGTCCTCTTGACTCCAGGGTCGGTGGTCTATTCACTGCAACACCTAGCTGCCCCTCCCTAAACTTCTTGAAAAGGCATCTACAATATATGCCCTCACTTTTTCTCCTCTCACTAATGTCTTAGCTCCTTTTCACCAAAACTGCTCTCCAAAGCTACTAATGATCTCTCATCCAATGATCTTTTCTCAATCCTTATTCTTCTTGACCTTTCTGCAAGCTTTTCACGTTGTTCATCACTCTGACCATCCTCTCCTCTGTGATACTCTCCTCTTTCTTGGTTTTCAGGACACTGCTCTCTCCTCATTCTCCTCCTACCTATCAAACCACTCCTTCTCAGTCTCCTTTGCTGGATCCTCCTTTGAACCATAGGTGTCCCTCAGGGTTCTGCCCTGGGCCCTCTTCTCTTCTTCTCTACTACTTCCCACAGTGATCTCATCAGCACCCATGGAATCATTTACCATCTCTATGCTGATGATTCTCAGATCTGTCCAAACTCTGTCCTGTCCCAAACTCTCTGTTGACCTCCAATATTGCATTTCCAATTGTCTTTCAGACATCTTGAATTAGATGTCTGAAAGACATCTTAAACTGTGCCCCAAACAGAACTCATTATCTTTTCCCCTAAACGAGGTGGTTCTCAACCTTCCTAATGCTGCGACCCTTTAATACAGTTCCTCATGTTTTGGTGACCCCCCCCAACCATAAAATTATTTTCGTTGTTACTTCATAACTGTAATTTTGCTACTGTTATGAATAGTAATGTAAATATCTGATATGCAGGATGTATTTTCATTGTTACAAATTGAACATAACCCACAGGTTGAGAACCACTGCCCTGAACCCTCCCCTGTCTCCAACCTTCCCTATTATTGTAAAGGACACCACAGTCCTCCCAGTCCCTCAGGTTTGCAACCTAGGCAGTCAAACTGGACTCCTCACCATCTCTCACCCTCCATATCCAATTTGTTGCCAAGGCCTGCCAACTTCACCTTTGCAGCATCTCTCAAATATGTCTGTTCTGTCCTCTGACACTGCTACATTCTAGTGCTGCCCCTCATCACCACACCCCTAGGTTACTACAATAGCCTGTTGGTGGATCTGCTTGCCTCAAGTCTCTCTTCGTCCTAATTCATCCTCCATTCAGCTACCAAAATGATTTCCCTAAACCACAGATCTGATCATGTCACTCTTCTACTCAATAAACCTTAGTGGCTCCCTATTACCTCCAGGATCAAATACAAAATACTCAGTTTGGCATTCAAAGCCCTTCATAACCTAAACCCCTCCTACTTTTCCAGTCTTCTTATACCTTACTCCCCAAAGTGTATTCTTTGATCTAACCACACAGGCTTTATGGCTGTTTCATAAAAATGACATTCCATTTCTCAACTCAGGGTATATTCCCTAGCTATCTCCCATGCCTGGAATGTTCTCCCTCCTCCTCTCCAACTACTGACCTCTCTGGCTTCCTTTAAGTCCCAACTAAAATCCCACCTCCTACAGGAAGCCTTTCCCAACCCCTCTTCATTCCAGTGCCTTCTCTCTGTTAATTATTTCCTATTCAGCCTATATATAGCTTGTTTGTGCAAATGTGTTTGCTAGGCTCTCCTATTAGACTGTAAGTTCCCTGAGGGCAGGGATTTTTGTATCCCTAGCACACGCCCCTGGTGTTAAACACAGAGGTGTTTAATTGTTATCTATTAATTTTTGTGATATGAATTGATGGCTGTGGTTCTGATGTTTTGTAATTTAAGTACAGTATATTAATCCATTAGAGCATGTAACTGGGATTTTCAAATGCCCAAATTAACTAAAATAAAGGAACCTGTATAGAAGACTGAAGGACCTACTTCTGGGAGAAAATATTTCATGTTTCCTTACTATATAGATCGGAATATCTACTTTCTATTGGCTGTGTAGCTGGGACAGTCTCCCTCTCTTTCTAGTGGTATCCAAGAGATAAAAGGCAGTCACCTGAAGCAGGAGCACCATGCACTAAGCTAGGGGCTGAAGGAGAGAGGAGAAGGCCCACCTCATCCTCTTTGGGCCCTGCGGCCCCAAGAATTCAGCTTGAGGTTTTGGTCTATTTTGTTTGTTCTTTTCAGTTCTAGGTTCAGGAAGAAGAGTTCCCAGCCCTAGGAGTTTAAGCCATGGTGACCCTGAAACCAGACTCCAGGCAAAATGCTGTCAGCCCAGCAGGGCTGAGTGTCAGGGTGCTAGGGTGCCAGGACACAAGACAGGGCAGCGGAGTGAGGGAACTTTAGATTTAGAATTTGGTGGGACTAGACTATATAGAAACTGAATTTGTCTACGAACCTAATCCCAATGCTCCCTCCAGAGACCCAAAGGGCATAGGGGCAGTATACCCTCTGAGGTTGGTGTTGGGAAAAGAATATGTTTGTTATACCTATGAAATAAATATTCCATTGTAAAAGCTAATCTGACTACTTAAGTGGTTAAATGGAACTTAGATGCAGGGGACTCCTAAATTTGGGGAACACACTCACTGGGAGCTTGAGGTAATAGCAGAGACCAGACAGCTCACAGCTCACAATCCCCTTGAGGCTACCAGAGAAGCCTGGGGGAGGGATAAAATAAAATATACTTGGCTTTCAGGAAGTGGGAGCCAAGATAGTCATTGTTACAACCACTGTTCCTGGAATACTACACATTTATTGTTTGTATTAATATCTGTGTATTCATGTGGTTACACATGTAGCAAGCTCTAAAACCAATGGAAACTGGAGTAGTTGAAGGAGACTGGTAGAGGTAGTGTTATGTGCTTATAGTTGAAAAGTCCAGAAGTCTCCAGACCTTAAGAATGAGGCCATTTTAAGGATTTTGTGCAGAAAAAAATGAAAGGCTTAGAAGAGAGTACACTTGAAGTTACTAATGGAAAGGAAGATAGGACAGCTCAGGAAGTTTTCCCAGCAATACCTGAGAATTTTGACCATGAACTAAGTAAATATATATTAGGAACTAACAGCAGGGCATCATTCCTAGAATGCTGTGCTAGTCTACTCTCTAAGAAAGAACTATTTAAAAATATAGGAATCCTTCTAATCAAAAGAGGACATTCCCAAAGGGAAATGTCACATTTGTGACATTGTCACAGAAACACTAATTCATCTTTGTGGGAGACAGATACCACAGATCTAGAACTGGCATTTTCTGTGAAAATGAGCCATGTCCACCAGAGGAACAATAATGGGAGACCCAGGTTGGACAGACCACAATGAATCCAAGACACTAGAAGGCTCCTGAATACAAAGTGATGAGAATGACAAAGGGTCTTAGAGAGACAGCCCCACTGAAATCTCAGTGCACATCCAGATAGATATAATTTGGCGAAATGTATACAAACATTAGCTGGGATGTGTGAGGTGAAGGGCAGTGCATAACTGAAGAGGCCTATGCTAATTTCATGTCTAATGAAAGGTAGCATAATGGAGAAAAGTCCACTGAGTTCCTCCGGAAGAACTTTGCAGAGGATGCTGGACTTGAAGTCAAGAAGCCT
Source organism: Pseudocheirus occidentalis (assembly GCA_028646575.1). Lineage (NCBI taxonomy): Eukaryota > Metazoa > Chordata > Mammalia > Diprotodontia > Pseudocheiridae > Pseudocheirus > Pseudocheirus occidentalis. The sequence goes on from CM053602.1 coordinate 52,339,598, forward strand.
CAGAAACTTGGGGCGGCTAGGTGGCACAGTGAATAGAGCACTGGCCCTGGAGTCAGGAGGACCCGAGTTCAAATCCAGCCTTAGACACTTGACACACTTACTAGCCATGTGACTTTGAGCAAGTCACTTAACCCCAATTGCCCTGCCCTCCTCCCTCCAAAAAAAGCAAAATAAATGTGTGTGTATGTGTATGTGTGTGTGTGTGTGTGTGTGTATATATAAAATATATATATATATGTAAAGTAGCCTCAGAAACTTACAAGCAATATGACCCTGGGCAAGTAATTTAACCTCTGTGAGCCTCAGTTTCCTCATCTGTAAAACAGAGATAGTAATATAGCACCCATAATCATAGAGTTGTTACTAGAACCAAATAAAGTAACATAAAGAGCTTTATGAAGCTTAAAGTAATATATAAATGCTTATTGTCACCATTAATTATGGTCACAGTAGGTAAAAACGTGGTGATTGAGCCAGGGATTGATAAATGACCATCACGCAAGCAATGCAGTAACAGAAACCACTGTCAACAATGCCTGAAGTGAGACAGATATTGCTGAACTTAGGGAGGTGATGTGTTAGGGTTGTCTCAGCCTCACCTCAATCCTCTTCTCAAGTATGGGCTACAGGTGCAAAACAAGAGAAACACTATCGCTAGCAAAGAACCACAGGAGTGGGCCCAGAGAGTCAGGTAAGAGAGGCAACAGTACACAAGCCTATGCTCCTTGAAGAGGTAGAAGACTGCCCAAAGGCCTGGCATAAGAATGCCTCCATTGGGTAATTACCAGAGTAACCAACTCAAAATCTGTCATCATTGTGATCCCAAGAACCATTATATACAGTAGGGCCAGAAATGCAAAAAGTTGTATAAAAGTTAATGTCTTTTCTAGATTATGGGGAGGCAGGACCAGAGAAGGAGGTCACCTTGGGTCCCAGGGAGAGTCTCAATGACTTCACTGTAAACCCCTAATGGGTCTATTCTACCTAAGCTTAGAAATAACAGGAAAAGTTACAAGTATAGACTACTGGACTTATAGCAAAAAAAAACCTAGGTTCAAATCTTAACTCAGAAACTTACAAGCAGTGTGACCCTGGGCAAGTAATTTAACCTCTGTGAGTCTCAGTTGCAAGCACAAACTGCAATACTGATGTAGACGGTGAATCTCAAGCCATTATCATTTTTCAATCTTTTTTATGACATATATTTAAGATTTGGTGGGTTTAGCTATGAAGACCATCCATACCTAGAATACAAGATAACAAATTCAGTTTGGGCCATGTTGAGTTTCAGGTGTCAATGGGACATCCAGTTTGAGATGTCCAATAGGCAGTTAGAGATATGGCACTGGAGGTCAGGAGAGAAGTCAGGACTGAACAGGTAGATCTGAGAGTCATCTGCAGAGAGATGATAAATGAATCCATGCAAGAGGATGGGGATCTTCAAATGAACTAGTAGGGAAGAAGAAGAGAAAATGGACTAGGACAGAGCCTTGGGGGGATATTTACATTTAATGGGAGCAACCTGGATGAAGATCCAGCAAAGAAGACCCAGGGTGAGTTTGAAATTTCCTAAGACTGTGGTTGATACCAATACAAATGTCTATACTGTAGCTCCCAGTACATCCAGGTGTGAGAAACTTGCAGCCTTCACAGAACAAATTCCCTTAATAAAAGTATTTGTTCTGTAAAACTTGGACTCAGTCAAAAAGCCGCACCTGATCACTTAGAAGGCCACACATGGCCTCAAGGCCACAAGTTCCCCATCCCTGATAGGCTTTCCAACGTTCACTGGAATGTCAACACTAATTAGAACTAATTCTAGTCTTCTCAAAATCCTAGCAGAATACTCTAAGGGACAAGCTGCAATTCAATACTTAGGATTAATTCAAAGCATAACATCTGTTCAACCTCTGAACTGAATCCTAAGATATTTTGCTTTAGGGACTACTCAGTACTAAAACAAATGAAAGGATAAGTTGAGGCTAAAACTCAGCAAAAAAAGAAAAACAGCGGTACCTTGGCATACAAGTGCACCAACTTACAAAATTGCCGAGATATGAACTGTCCCTTAGTAGATTTTTTGCTTTGAAATGCAAGCCAAAATTTGAGGTACGAGCCGCCACTAGTTGGCACAGCAAATGCCAAAACCCAACGCCCACCCAGCATCCCGCGCCTCACTTGCTCAGTCCATGTGTTTACCTCACCAGTGAAGAAAATTAAGCAAAAATAAAAAAGATATTGTAGCAATTAAGTTCAGGGATAAAGTGTAGCATTAAGAGCATAGCGAGTGAACGAAAGTGATCAAAAGAGCATAAAACAAAACTCCTCTAACATCTTCCATCTATCTCTTCCGCCCTCCACCTCCACCAGTATCTTCTGTTAGCTCAAGTCCTCTTATGTACAAGGTAAAAATACACTTTATAAAATCAGTTTATTTCTTTACATTCTCTTTTATTATGTTTTTATATGATATTTGTTATTTATAAATATTTTTTCTTATTTAAAAACATGTAACAAAAATACTGCAGTGACATTTTGGGGGCTGGGATGGATTAATGGCATTTCAATTAATTTCAATGGGGAAAATCGATTTGATATACGAGCAAATTGAGTTATGAGCTCAATAACGGAACAAATTAAACTCATAAGTCAAGCTACCACTGTATTCTCATTGCATGAATGGGATGTGAAATATGCTCAAGGTATAACTTAGAGAATCTAGCTCATCAATTCTCAGTCATTCAGAAAGGGACAAAAGAACCAAAGGGGATTGATCCATCAATAGACTACACCATGGTACAAGATGCCAGTGGTTTTTAGTCTTGGACTTGTAGGGGACTTACCTTGGACTTACCTTAAAACACTATATAAATGCTGGTTATGATCATTTCGAAGATAACCTTCAAGGCGTGTCATGGACACCAGTCACTTTCTAATAGCTGATGGAGAAAGGAGTGACAAAATCAACTATCAAAAAGTCTTAGTGTTCTGTGATTGTTTTTAGAAGAGCAATCAAAGTATTGAATCAGCTGGAAGAAGTTGGCCTGAAGCTACCAATTGACAAGTGCCAATTTTGTGGCTTCTCTTAAATATGTGGGCCCAAAGGTACAGCAATATAACATGGATGCCTTGGCCCTTCTCTCTCAGGGTCAGATCTGCTACAAATCACTCTCAGATTTCTTGGGTTTGTAGGTGTCTTTTATCTGCCATGGACTCAACCTCCCCACCAGCTGTTTGTCAGGGGGCCAGTGACTCATCTTCTAGTTCCATTTAACCACTTAACATCAACTGTCTTTTACAAAGAGATATTTACTTCATGTATAGCAAGAACAAATGTAGAAACATTTCAACCAATGCCTAAGAGCTGGTAAGAAACAGACTTTACTGGCCCACGATGGATATAGATGTCACCAAAAAGTTTGAAATTTGTGCCAGATGTGTACAAACAAAAGCATTAGCTTTGTTCACACTGTCCAGAACAGAGTCTTGGATGGCACTGTACTGTTTCCATAGCAACTTTAAATAATTGCCAGGGTCCTGGATAACTTGCAGATGAAGAAGGAGGATAGCCGCACATTCCTTGCTGCAGGAACCCATGTGGATGTCATCAATCCAGACTTTCAAAATGAACAATATATCTATATGCACTTCATGCCACTATTGCCACTGAAAATCCAGTTGCTGTAACTGTCATCTTATCTACCAATACTGACCACTATGCTGTTCTGAAATTTCCTGCTGCCACAAGTCCCACACCTCCTCCTAGATCATTTAAGACCTGATATCTACACAAACCAGATCCAGGCAATTTTCTGAGAGTCTCACTTCTTGGGTGCTCCTGATCTTGATATTGATCATGAGTCTTTGAAAAAAAGTTTCTTGTGTTAACCTCTTAATCATTGCACTGGGCAATACAGGTTATCCACTTTAGTGTGTGGACATTGCCATTCCCTACCACAAGAAAACTCATTTAATGGGACTGAGGTGGTGGATGCCAGCCCATGAAGTCCTGTGTATGTGAAAGTCATGCCTGATCTTTACTTCTATAGAGATTCTTCAAGAGGAGATAGAGAGCAGATGAAAAGGACAATGAATGACACGCAAAGAATGAGGATTAGGGCAGATGCCTTCAGCTCCAGAATTTACTGCTCCTGAGTCTGATGCTGCAGACTGGTCAAAAGGAACACAGGTGCCATCTGTCCCCATTCAGGAGTTCCCTACTAAAGATCAGAGCTCTTAGACTGCTACTGAAAACTGATCCACAGCTCCCACTGCCCAGGAGCTACCACAGAGTAGTCTTCAGTTTTTACCTCAGATTCTCTTACTAGTGCTGGAAAATGCCAAAGGAAAATAAACACTGATTTTTCACATTAAAAAAGAAAAGTTTTACCCATTCATGCTGCATAGTTGGAGAATATAAGTACGGTTAAGCTTCTGGAACTTGTGTGTATCAATCTAATATTTCTGGAAAAAGATAGTGGTAACTTAGTGGTACCTGACCATTCCACCAGGTATTCACAACAAGCATACCCAGCCAGGAACCAGATACTTTGCCAAAGTATTGGGGGAAAAGTATTTTTCTGCATCTGCACATAAGATTGCCTACCCAGGATCCACTCTGACTAAGGTAGAAACTTTGTGAGTAAGCTATTCAAGGAAATATTGCTTTGGCAGGTATCAAAAAGTCACAAGAAAACCCATAATCCGAACACTTCAACTGCACCCTGTTGAACATGTTGGAAATTCTGAGGCCACGGATGGGTCCAGGTGGGTTTTAGAGAGTACTAGTTGTCCTACACTTTACTCCCCTCTATGATCCAATCCAGCGACACTGGCCTTTTTGTTGGTCCTAAAAGACAAACACTCCATCTCCCAACGCCATGCCTTTTCTCTAGCTGTCCCCCAAACCTGGTATGCTCACCCTCCTCACCTCTGCCTCCCCGCTTCCATGGCTTCCTTTCCTGGTTGCCTCTTCCTCACTGCTAGTACCTTGACCCTGAGATCACCCTCTATTTACTCTGTATATATCTTGTATATAACAAAGTTGTTTGTATATTGTTTCCTCCATTTAAATGCAAGCTACCTGAGGGCAAAGACTGTATTTTGACCTTTCTTTGTATCTCCAGCATTTAGCACAATGCCTGACACATAGTAAATGCTTACCAAAAGCTTTTTGCCTGGCTAAATATTCCAAAGTAGCAGGACTGAATCCAGAGGCAACTCCTTTCTTGCACAGAATAGCTACAGAGATCCCTAGGGTGCACATTCAATCCAAAGCACAAACATACTGATAATCAACCTGCCTCTTCTGGCAGCCCAGGTATAAAAAAACCAAATCTATAATGATCCTGGAGGTGAGCCGATACCACCTACTAGTGCAGGTATATGAGAAGACAGATCACTCAGCAACAAGGGAACTGTCCCACCAGACCAATAACTAAATTAAGTTAGGTTGCTACAAGTGAACCTGAAGAAATTGTTACATACATATCCAGGTGACAGTGCTAACTGTAAAGTGTGCAATTTATGTAATTTCATATGATTGTTGCAACAAATGCCAATTACTGTATATTTCAGACTGTTTTTTCTCATTTTGCTGTTGGTAAAAAAAAATGGTATGGGTGATGTCTTGATTCATGTGTAAATTGGATTTAAGTGAGGCAGAGTTGCACAAAGTCTTCTGCCTCACTCACTCCTCCAGAGTCAACACAGTCCAGTGGCAGGACAGAGTCAAGACGACTGGTGATGGCTGGAGATGCAGTGGATGCCCTTGGCATCTTTAATGTCTAACCAAGCTCGAAGTGCTCCACAGTGCCTGCTTCAGCTGCTCATCCTTTGGAACAAATTGTTCTCCTCTGCCCTCTCCACCAGGGGAGGTCGTCACATACTTGGGGTAGATACTGCCCCCCAACTCACCAATGGGTCTGAGACACCTCGGCCACCCTCATTCTGGTTTAGCCGTCTACCAAAATGATTTACCTAGTGTGACTGCTGAGCAGGATATAGCTTCTTGAAGCCACAGGTGAAAGTTGGGTGGAGCAAGGGTGGACACCAAAGGCGGAAAACAGCCCTAAAAAGGGCTCAGCAACCCTCCCACCAGAGGTACTAGTCTTCCCTGACCACACCCTACACATTTACATTCATTTGACTATGTTGATGCTATAGCAATGTCTGTTCTACACTAATGCTTATACTTAGGCTATATTTTTTTCTATCAACCTATGGATAGCATTATAATTGCAGTTAGCTGGCTTTGTCAGTCATGCTTTGCTCTGTTGTTTTTGATTACTTGCTCTGTATACCATGGACATGCACATTACTCTGGAGTTGTGCATGTTCTAGGTCTTGCACGTAACATGGACATGCTGTTGTGCTTTATAAAACCCATCTGAGGGCGGCTAGGTGGCGCAGTGAATAGAGCACCGGCCCTGGAGTCAGGAGTACCTGAGTTCAAATCCGGCCTCAGACACTTAACACAAAAACTAGCCGTGTGACCTTGGGCAAGTCACTTAACCCCAACTGCCCTCCAAAAAAAGCAAAAACAAAAAACAAAAAACAAAAAACAAAAAAAAAACCCATCTGGACCCATCTGTGCTAACAAGATACTTAAGAATTATGCCCTCTGAGTCTTCTTCATTCATTAAGTGCTGGGAGAAGTATGAGTTCTTGCTGCCCATTATTATGCATCTTTGAAAGTGATATTTTCTTATAAAATATCCTGGAATTCCGACCTCTCCTTCCTCCAACTTTCTAAATTAGCACAATTTTATTGCATTTTCTATTGTTTTACTCTCCAGTGACTCCTTATATAGTGAAGGTTGTTCTCTCAAACGTATCATGGGGGTGGTATTCTGAGGCCCAAAGGGAGGTAGAATCTCTAGCATCTTCTCGCATCACCTTTCTCCAAGAGAAATTTTTATTTCCTGCCAGAAGGGAAAACAAGAGATTGGAGCCATAAGACTGGCCACTCTCCTCTCTTCAGAGAGAGAAGTTACCAGGCTAGAATTGTATCTCTTGGCTTCCTTAAATATTGTCAAGGAGATGGGATTTTTCAGGTTCAAGCTAACTTCTGATTACTGTTTCATTAATGGGGGAAGTAGAACCCCAAGCTTTATATCCAAAGTTTGACTTCCTTGCCACCAAATACCAGTTTCATAATGAAAACACATAGTAGATAGCCAAGAAACCCATTTAGCAAATTTAGTCCATAGCAAAACTGAAATCAGACAAATATGCATAAGAGAACATATACCAGTCAATACAAAGTGAAGGAACACTCCCATTGGGAACAAGGTAACTCAGCTCAGCTGAGAGAGGGAGAGGGGGAGAGAGGGAGAGGGAGGGAGGGAAGAGGGAGAGAGAGAGAGAGAGAAAGAGGGTGGGGGAGAGAGAGGGAGAGAGAGGGGGGGAACAGAGACAGACAGAGACAGAGAGACACAGAGACAGAAACAGAGAGACAGAGAAAGAATGAATGAATTTTCTAGATCTCCCCCAAGGGGAAACTCCCCAAAGTCTCTAGTGTAGCAATCTGGGGATAGTGACATGATGAAGACCGCCAGCTCCTCTCATGTCAGCTTCTTCCCACAGTCTTTTCCTTCAGCAACATGAAGTAGGGTTGGCATCATCTATCTGCTCTCTCAAAGCTAGAAGCCAGAAATGCACTAAGTGACTGAAGAACCTTGAACAAAATTGAAGAGCTCTCCATCTTCCTACTCTTGCCAACTCTGCCCCCCCACACCCACCATTGATAGCCATCAATTAGAAAAGCCCATACTAACTGAGCTTTGGGATTGGGGTTACACACATAAAAAGATTTTGGAAGCTATAGACATCTAGGGGAAAACTAGCTATTCAACATATGCCTCATTCACAGCTTGCCTCTCCAGAGACTTCAGAGAGACGCTTTCCCCTTGGGTAAGGTTAGAGCCTCTTGGTTGAACTGACATCTTATGTCACTCCTATTTAAAGAAAGTATTCACTCATGTATATTTCCTGATATTCATATTCTAATCTGATAACTTCTCTGTATCATGTTCAGGGTTAATATGTTAACAAGAACTATAGATTTTACCTTCAGAATTTTATGTCTTCTGATTTCACTAGTTTCCTAGGATAAATGGATTTACTAGCTATTGGCTATTTGTGATGGTCTTTTATATTTTTGGGGGAAGGGATCAAGCCAGTGGGTATAAGTTTAGGCTACTCTCCCCTTTAAGAAAAACAAGAATGGTTTCTGTTTTGAACTTCCAAAACTGCATCCCTAGACTAGCAATATTTGAGGGGGGAAGAGAGATAGAAATATAGCATAATACCCCTCTTGAAGATAGACTGAGACAAAGCAAGCTTCTAGTCATGTCCCTTTTCCTGCTTTCCATCAAGGAAGAAATCCCCCTTGGAGAGGGGTGGGTCAGATTTCAGAGACAGCTATCCATGCAACTCCTCAACTATGTCTATATATTTAGACAACCCACATAGAATAAAAATCTTATGTGGGCACTTATATACCCTACATTTGGAAGGATCAAATGAGCAGATAACCCAACAGGCAACAGAAAAGCACAGAGTGGGTAGAAGAAATTTAACATCATATTACCAAGTTCTGGAAAAACAACAGTCAATACTCAAATGGTCCCTGATTCAGGAGTTCCCTTCAACAAGGAAGAACTTGTATGACTCTTGTCTGTGTTTCCCTAAAAGATCACTACCCAGCACGCTTTCTCCTGACATTGTAAGGATGTCAGTGGAGCACTGTGACTTTCCATTCATTATCCCTTGCTCTTGTCTTATGACCAGTCTACCTTCTCTTCTGATGGCACAATTCCTTGATAATATCTCTTATTCCTTTGCTTTTTTTTCAGAGGTCCCTATTCTATTCAGGATGTATGAAAAGACAAAGAGAAAAAGATGCAGAGGGACTGCGACTGTCACCAATTGATGAAATACCCACATTGATGAAATCACTGCTGGATCTAACTAAATAACTAAATTTCTGTTCACGGAATTACTACAAAGTAAAACAATACAATATAAAGAGTCAACAGATAGGGACTCTAGTTCTGACTCTGTCACTCAATAACTGTCAATGCCTACACAAATCATTTTCCCTTGCTGGGCCTTAGTTTTCTTATCCAGAAAATGAGGGGGTTCAGACAAGATGAGATATCTCTAAGGTTCTTTCTCAGCTGGCAAAATTTTGATTCTACAATAACTCTGCAATCTGAAATTTTAGTACTGTGATAATCTCCCAACAATAATAAAAGTATACTCTCATATCTTTGTGAGAATACAGGATAATTCCATTGAATGTGCTTTATCAGATGCCTATAGAGTAGTTTTCAAAGATTAAACTGGCACTCCTGTCAGAAATTTATCATATATATAATCATTTAATATCATATTTTAGCCAGAGTCTGATTTAATCAAACAAACTTCTCTGATTGATTTAAAAATGCCTTTCCTGGGTCTGCAGCTTCAAAGACCAGAGGTGAGATTTCCCTTATGTTCGGACTTACTCCACATGAGAGCAAAGCAGACATCCTGAGACTGTAAAATGTAAATAGACCCTGCTCTGGTCATTGTCAATTTGCATTTACAACCAAGGAACTCTGTATCACATATAGATGGTAACAAATGGAAGTCATAAAGTTTTGTGACATGGTCAAACTGAACTGGGATGGTTCTAAAAATGTATAAAAGTCTTTTGATTCTCTCTGTTCATCAGTCAGGACTTTAGTCCTGTACTCCTTGAGCAAGCAATGCTAGCCTTAAGGGAATAAGGAATAAACAATATAATCTTTATATTACTATCTGTTTGTCTCTTTAATCAAACTTTTTAAAAGGTCAACAATACATACATACGTATATATGTGTGTGTGTGTGTGTGTGTGTGTGTGTATGATATGTGCATAGAGGAAATTTGATCAGTTCTGACAGAGAAAAGGTTGCTGCTCAGCACACTTGATCTCAGTGTGAATAGGAAAATGGCCACCACTGAGATGAGCATTATGTGTATGTGTGTGCCTTTCATTGAAAGACTTCAGTTTCAAAGTGTGTAAAGAAGTATGCAATTCAAGTAATACATTTCCAACAATTGTATTCCTCCAGAATACAACCAGTAAACTGTCACTGAATCACAATTAAATTCCACTGAAGTATTTTAAAGTACCTACTATGTGCTAGATGCTGGCAATAAGAATGCCTGCATTCTTATTTGTCTACAATGAATCTCATCTCTGTGGGAGCCAGATGAATACCAGGGGAAAACTTCCATAGGGAAAACTGAATCGGTAAGATAGTGGAAGCAAGATTGCTTGAGAATATGCTTGAGATAGGAGGACAAAGTTGTGTGAGGTCATGGGCACAGTGAAATTCTGGATGTAACAAGTAACTTACCCCCTACCCTTTGCCTTTCTCCCCTGGTTTCTGGCCAGAGGGACTGGCAATCCCTTCTATTCCATGAGACCAGGAAGAAAGAAGAGATCTGCCATACAACAGCCCCCAGCTCTTACTGCTGAAGGTAGTGCCAGAAGAGCTAGGACAGATTCTGAAGAGCTATGCTAAGACTAAGGTGTTGTGACAGTGAGGCAGACCAGGGAGCAGAAGCAGGGATGAGTCTGACAATCTGGGACCAGACAAACAGCTGCCAGGAACCTCAGCAGCTGGTGAGATCAGGCAGAGAGACCAATTCTGTCATTTCTCCCATTTTTGGTTGTTTGCAGAGTTTACCTGAGCAGGTTCCAAACACCCAATCCTTTCCCTTAATCTTTTCTATAGTCTGCCAATATGGGAGTTTCTTTCTGATTTGTCTCTTTTACATTTTGATAAAGGATATGGCCACTGAAGAGCCAATTGCCTAAGTCTAGTGAATGAGTTTGGTCAACAAAGGGCAGGAGATGTAAAGGATGAGGCATCTACAGCAATAAGTTGTCTTATTCTTTATATTTTGAATCGTAGTTCATTTCCATTCCTCTTAGTGCCATTAAATGTTGGGCCAGTACCTTCTCTACTTAGTGTCCAACCAAACTCTGGGCAGTGGGACTGGGAGGTAGGGTGAGAGTTTGTGGGTCGATCACCCTGTAGGGGGAGCTGCAGTCTTTAGAGAAGCCCATGCCAGTGACCTCCGACAAAATCACTTTGCTGGTGGCTTGAGTACCATATAGTGGATAAATTATGTTATATTCAAGTGCTCATTATTTAATCAATTAATTGACAAGTCTGATTTTCTGTAGGCTCGGAAAAAGCAAACAATGAGGCAATATCAGTTGCAAATGTTCTTCCAGTACATTTAAAGTCTCAAAGACAAAAATAAAGACTGTCACAAAGACAAAACACTGTCCCTGCCTTCAAGGAGATCACATTTGACTGGGGAAATACAACATGTACACAGATATATAAATACAAATGAAAACCCTCAGAACCCTAATCAACTAGTCAAGACTTCAGTGAACTATTCATGAAGTACACCTCTCTCCCTCTCAGCAGAAAAAACGGGGAATAAAGAACAAGACATACATTTCCAGGCAGGACCAACATGTTCATTTATTTTACTTAGCTGTACTTTGCTGTAAGGGATAGTTCTACTAGTACAAGTAGAGGAAGGACACTGGAAAGTGATAGTAATGTAAAAAAGAAAGTATCTAGAAATACTTATTTTCTAAGTAAATAATAATAATTTCAATAAAGAAAGAGGACAACTCAGAAGATCAGTAAAGGCCTCCTGTAAGAAGTGGCACCTGAATTGTATTTGAAGAAAGCTAGGGATTCTACAAGGCATAAATGAAGATGGAGATTATTATAGACATGGGAGACTATCTGGGCAAAGGTAGAAATGAGTAGAAGTACATTTTAAATGCCAGGCTGAGGATTTTATATTTTATCCTAAAAAAAAAAACAGGAAATAGGGGCGGCTAGGTGGCACAGTGAATAGAGCACCGGCCCTGGAGTCAGGAGGACCTGAGTTCAAATTCGGCCTCAGACACTCGACACACTTACTAGCTGTGTAACTTTGGGCAAGTCACTTAACCCCAATTGCCCTCCAAAAAAAAGCAAAAAAAAAAAACAACCAGGAAATAACTAAAGCCTTTTGAACAGAAGGTTAACATAGTCAGCTTTGTATTTTGTAATATCAACTTGGAAACCAAGGAAAAATGGATTAAACAGAGAAATAAGGAGAAAGGAGACCAATAGGAAGGTTATTGCAATAATTCAAACATGAGATGATACAGGCCTGAGCTACAGAAGAGTCTGTGAATAGAGAGAAGAGCACTGAGGCGAGAAATGTTTTGGAAGTGGGATCAGCAAAAACGGAAGAACTGAAAAAGAGAAAACAGTTAAGGATAGCCCTAAGGTTGTAAGATTGCCCTAAGCTTTGGCCTGCTAGGTGGCATTGTAGAGGATAGAGCACCAGACCTGGAGTCAGGAAGACAGACCTAAGTTCAAATCTGCCTCAGACATTTACTAACTGTGTGATCCTGGGCAAGTTACTTAACCCTGTTTGCCTCAGTTTCCTCTTCTGTAAAATGAGCTGAAGAAGGAAATGACCAGCCACAGGGAAGGGGAAGGGGAAGGGGAAGAGAAAAGGGAAGGGGAAGGGGAGGCATAAAGGAATAAATAAATAAATTACAAATCACAAATAAATGCAGAAAAAGGAAAAACATTAACAGATCTTTTGCTGACCAAAATATAATAAAAACTCTATTCAATAAAGAATTGAAAATTAATTGTAGATTATATAATATGATCCTGAAGAATTAAAAAACAAATCATGGAAAAAATAGAAAACTTTATCAAAGAAAGTAACAACAATGGGACAACATAATAAAACTTTTAGGATACAGTTAATGCAGTCCTTAGGGGAAATTTTATCTTTCCAAATGTGTTCATCAACCAAAGAGAGAATGAATGGATCAATGAATAAAAACCATATACATCAATAGATGCTGCAAAAGCCCTTGACAAAATTCAATACCTAGTCCTATTAAAAACAATAAAGAGCAAAGGACTAAACAGATCCTTTGTTATTATGGCAAACAGCAGCTATCTAAAACTAAGAGCCAATATACATAATGGAAAAAGGCTAGAGGCCTTTCCAATAAAAATGGTGGAGACAACAAGAGTGTCCATTATCACCATTGTTATTTGCCATAGTTCTAGACATGGCAGTTATAGCAATAAGACAAGAAAAAGAAATTGAAGGAATAGAGCTATACAAAGTGCTTAAGACCTAAAGCTATCACTTTTTGTAAAGGAGATGGTGATCTATCTAGAGAGCCCTGAAGAATCAATTAAAATTTATTTGAAGTAAAAACTTTGGCAAAGTTGCAAACCCCCACATATATCACCAGTATTTCTGTATATTCCAAATAGAATCCAGCAAGAAGAGACAGAAAAAGAAATTTCATTCAAAATAAATGCAGAATATATATAATATTTAGGTATCTTTCTGGAAAACACACAGAAACTATATGATTGCAACTAAAGAACACTCTTTATGAAAATAAAGACAGATCTAAATAATTAGAGAAATATGAAATGTTTGTGGTCAAGTCATGTTAACATCATAAAAATGATAACAGTACCAAAATTAATTTATTTATTCAGTGCCAACTACCAAAGAATTACTTACTTTATAGGGCTAGAAAAAACAGTAGCCAAATTCATCTTAAGGAATAAATGGTCAACAATCTCATCGGAAATAATGGGAAAATGGAAAGGAAGAGAGCTTAGTGGTTGGTACCAGACTTTTAGTATTTATTATTTAACATTAAACATTATTTATTATAATTGTGTATTCATTTATTTAAATTTATTTATTTATTTAATAGATTTATTTATGTATTTATTTAAATAATTATTTATTATTATTTAACATTAAACATTAATTATCAAAACTCTTTGGTTTGGATTAAAAAATAAAGAAGCTGACAAGTTAGGTGTACAACACACAAACATAAGACCAGAATAGTATAGTGTTTCGTGTTTCCACCCCAGCTCAATTCTGAGCATTTTCACTGACTGACCCCCATGCCTGGAATGCTCTCCCTCCTCATCTCTGCCTCCTGGCTTCTTCAGCTTCCTTTAAGTCTTAGCTAAATTCCCATCTTTGGTTTAAAAAAAAAGCCTTTGTAAATCCTCCTCCTTAATCTTGGTGCTTTCCCTTTAAGATTATGTCCAGTTTATCCTGTATATAACTTGTTTGTACATAGCTGTTTTCATGTTTTCTCTCCCAACAGACTGTGACCTCTGTTGAGAATCTGGACTGAGTTTTAGGATTTGGAGGGGTTTTTTGTATTTCCTTGTATCCACAGAGCTTAGCACAGTGCCTAAAACATAGTAGGCTCCTAATAAATGTTAGTTTACTGACTGACACAAAAACTCCACTATTTGACAAAAACTTCTAGGAAAACCGGAGGACAATCTGACAAGACATTAGGTTTAGGCCAACATTTCACATCATATACCAAGATAAGACCCCAATGGACATATGAGTTAGATATAAAAGGTTACATCATAGACAAATTAGAAGAGCAAAGAAGGAAATACAATCTCACATCTATAGCTAGGGGAAGAGTTAATGATCAAATAAGCATTAGAATAGAATACAGAAGATAAAATGGACAATTTTGATATGTGAAATTAAAATGCTTTACATAAACAAAACCAATGTAGTTAAATTTAAAGGGGAGATGGTTAACCAGAGGAAAAAACTTGCAGAAAATTTCTCTGATAAATTGCTAATATCCAAGATACATAAGGAATAGTTTGAATATATAAGAACAAGAACCATTCTCCAACAGAGGCAGCTAGGTGGTACAGTAGATAGAGCATTGGACCTAGAGTCAGGAAGACCTAAAGTTCAAATCCAAACACTTACTAGCTGGAACCATGAGCAAGTTACTTAACCTTTCTCAGTTTCCTCATCTGTAAAATGGGGATAATAATTTTTGGAGGATCAAATGAGATATTTGTAAATACTTTGTAAACCTTAAGATGCTATATAAATGCTATTATAGATAAACATCCAAAGGAATATGAAAAGATTGTTCATATTCTTTTGAAAGAAGCACAAACTATCAAGAACTATATGAAAAATGTCCCAAATTACAAATAGAGAAATACAAACACTGGGAATATAACTAGAAAAGAAAATTACACCTTAGCAGAGGAAGTGTAAGAAAACAGATAAGAAAACTGCTAATGTCCAGTTAGTGGAGTTGTGAATTGGTCCTGCCATCAGAGAAAGCAGTTACAAAAAATGACTCCCAAGCCTCTAAGGCAGTAACCCTTTGACCCAACAATATCACAACTAGACCTATATTTGATCATTTCTACTTCACAGCTTCTGCTTTCCAGTCAGAATCCTCTTTTCCCTCCTCCCAGAACCTTGGTATCAATCCCAGCTCCTCAAGCTCTAATCAGAGAACTTTTGCTTTACTTTGCTGGGTCCCAGGCCTTGCCAGACAACTCTTCACACATCTTGTATCTCCCCTACCTCCAAACAAAGTAGCCTTTTATGTGTTGTCTTCCCTCAACAGAATGCAATGTCCTTAAGGGTAGGGACTGTGTGACATGCTTGTATCTGTATCCCCACTGCTTAGCACAGGGCCTGGCTCATAGCTAATGCTTAACAGATGCTCCATCTATCTATCCATCCATCTATCTATCTATTTGTGTCTGTCTATCTCTCTATCTCCTAAAGAGATAGAAGGAAAACCACCCATGTGTACAAAAATATTTATAGCAGCTCTTTTTAACATTGCAAGAACTGGAAAATGAGGGACCATCAATTAGAGAATGGATGGACAAATATTATAGTATTCCTCCATAATAAATTATGAAAGGTATCGTTTCAGAGAAACCCAGGAGACTTATATGAACTGATTCATGGTGAAGTGAGCAAAACCAAAGCAATTTATACATCAACAATTTTGTAAAGAAAAACTCTGAAAGGCTTATGAATTTTGATTAATGCAATTACCAACAACAATTATAGAGAACTAATAATGAAGCGTGCTACCAACCACATGACCGAGGTTATATATTCAAGGTACAAAAGGAGACATACATTTTTGGAGATAGCAAATGTAGAAATTTACACTGTTTTGCTTACCTGTGCATATTATTAGTTACAAGGATTTTTCTTTCCTCTTTTCCCCTTTTTTTGCAATGGAAGGGGGTGAAAGACAAACAGGGGATAGTGATAGAGTCGCAAAAAAAGAAACAAAAAAAGCAATTGAAATTGTATTTTTAAATACACAGAAGAAAACAGAAATAAGGTCAGAAGGAAAGACAGACAAAGAGGCAGCTTTGAAAGTTAACAAGCTGAATTTTTCTGTGCTTAAAAAGAAAAGCAAAGTATACACCACAGAAACTTGCAGTTTCAGGTATAATCCTTTTTCTATTCCACTTTGTATGTGGAAATGCTCATTTTATTGGGTTTGGGGAAAGTTCGAAATTTTTTTAAAAGCCAGTAGTAAAGTCAAGACTTGAAACCAGGTCATCTAGTTCCAGATCCCAACACCTTCTCCTTTCTCCTGCACCATGTTGTTCAGAGGCAAGGAAGAGGCAGCTCCAGAAACAGCATCTTGTCAGTAGCTCTTGTGAACTTTAACTTGGGAACAATAAACAGCACACTTGGGGAGGAAGGCACCTTAGGTAGGCATCTATCCTACTAAGTCTGTTAAGGCTGATCATTTGTCCTCATTTCAAAACACTGAGCTCTATATGCTAGGAAAACAGTCTTTTATAGAAAGTAAGCCTTCCCTTTGGCAATGTACATCCCCCTTAAGTGAGTTTCCCTTAAGATTAAGGGAAGCACCAGCCATAGATTGTGGATCAGGATTTTCAGGTGTTTTAAGGCTAACCTCAAAGGAACAGAAATACAACCCCTCCCTTCAATAAAAATGAATGATAACGATTAGCATGGTTTTGAGACCAACTCATAGGATTAAAGAGTTGGAGTTGGAAGAGAGCTCATCTAGTCCAAACCCTTAATTTTATAGAGGAAGAAATAGATCAAGACTTACCCAAGGCTATCCAGGTACTAAGTGGCTGAGATGGGATTTAAACTCAGGTCTTGGGGCTCCAGATCTGTCATATGAAAAGAAATTCAACTTCTAGGAGAAAAGAAAACTGCCTGCCTCCAAATTCCCCCCTCCCAAGAGAAAAAAAAAGGAATCCTAGGGTCATTTCACCCAAATCTCTGCATTGGCCCAATACAAGCCACATCTGAGAAAGAAGGTTTCCTTAAAGGGGAAAATAGTATACATACTGACTGGAAAATGATACCAAATGACTATATGAAAAGTTTTTGACATTCCTTCCCATTCAAAGGTATATAGGTCATGTTTCATCATTCCTGTTCATTGTTTTCTATCTAAAAGGTCAAGAACGGGTCAAAGATTAGGGACAAAAGTAGTACAAGCCAGTACAGGAAGTCTTTAAGGACATAAAGAACCGTATTGAGTTAACTTATCATTCAGCTGAGAACTTTCTTATCTATATTTTGTTTCTTTTCCATGGCATGCATAGCAAAGAGCTCAACACACAGCAACTGCTTAATAGGTGGTGAAAGAGAAGGGAATCATTCCAGTTAGGCATTTGCCTTTCTTAAATGAAGACCCCTTCATTTAGGGGTATAATGTTAATGAGATATAAGATCTTCCTTACCCATTAATAGGCCTCTAGGCCTCAAGTGGAGCCCATTAAGGGAAGCTTGCTAGTATTCTTCTCTGGGGGCTTGCTTATGAGAAGGTTCTTGTGATTCCCCAGTCGAGATTCCAAGTGGCCGAATGTTCAGAGCTCCTCAACTGCTCAGATGTAAACACTCTTTCCATCCAGGGAAGCATGTAAAGTGTATAGCAATATTGCTTTGATTCAGATAAAGCCCTGTCTGCTGGTCTTTATTTCTCTGTATTTTTTCTGAGGTTCAGAGTGCTGACTTTCCCCCTGGACCAGTGAATGTAATTTAACAAGATTGTTAACCCCTGTAAACAGCTAGCTTTAGAAGTAAAGTAGATCTAAGAACCTGTGCTAGCAGCCATCCTAGGCGCACCAGTGTGGTAGCTGCTACAAGGGGTAGGAGAGGACAGAGGTGGCTATCTGCTCCAGAAGAGTGCTTGGGCCTTTCAACCCACAGAGAAGCCCTATATAGCAGACACTTGTAAGGAAAGAAGCAATAAATTCCTTGCTGGGTGGTCCCCTTCTACTACTGCAGACAGAAGGAGGAGAGGTAGGAGAGAAGGCAATTAAGGCCCTCTTGTTGTAGGCAACATGGCTGGGGTGTTGTTTGGGGGTCCCAAGAGCTTTCCCTCCTAAGCATCCCACTGGGACATTCAGGAGGATGTGTGTGATTGCCTAACGGTGTCTGGTGACCACGTGGATCAGCTACCCTGGAGTATGGAAAGAACACCATTAAGGAGTTGGTCTGGGATGACTGACTCACACTGACCAGATGTCATACACCTGATCAGGACCCTTTGAGACCACTACCTCAGGGTGACTAGGTGGCACAGTGTATAGAGCACCAGCCCTGGAGTCAGGAGGACCTGAGTTCAAATCCAGCCTCAGACACTTAACACTTCCTAGACATGTGACCTTGGGCAAGTCACTTAACCCCAATTGCCCTGCCCTCCCCCCTTCAAAAAAAATCAGAAAAAAGAGACCACTCCCTCCTTCTAAGAAATGCCCACTAGGAATTAGGAAAGTGAGGCTATGGTATGATATAGCCTGTCACCTTTATCAAGAAATGCCCCCAACAATTCAAAGAGGGAAGGGGCAGTGGAAACTGTGCTGAACTTCACATCAGAAGACCTAGTATCAAGTCCTAGCTCTGCCACATGCTAATGAGCAAATCACCTAACCATTGAGCCTCAGTTTTCTCATCTGCAAAATGGGACTAATACTTGTACTACATAGCTAGCTCACAGAGTTATTGTGAGGAAAGCTTTTGATACTTTGTGACTAGGCCCTCTCTCATGAAAACTTTCTTCTTCATTGTTTCCTTGACATTACACTCTTCCGGTTCTCCAATCTGTCTGACCACTTGTTCTCAGGCTCCTGTACCTTGTTCATCATTCATCTCCTACCTCCATACATGGCTGCACCCCAACCTTTTCTCCTAGGTGTACCCCCTTCTTTTCCCTCTCTCCTTTAGTGATCTTACCTGTTCTACACAGATGACCGTGAAATCTTTAGAATCATCCCTTACCAGAAAGTCAACACCTTGCTGGACACCTCCACTTGGGCATCCAATCAGCATCTCAAATTCAACACTTCCATATCAAATTCTACATCTTTCTCCTGTGAACCTGCCCCTCTTTCATTTTGCTTGCTGCCTCTAATCCCTCCCCACACCAATCCTTCCACCACACAGCTGCTTGCGTGATTTGGTTAAATTGAAGCTCTGACTATAATCACTCCTCTACTCAATAAAATCCCTTTTGATTTTATTTATTTATCTATCTATCTATTTATTTATTTATTGAGCCCTCAATAGCTCCCTATTGTTTTTATGATCAAATATCAATTTCTCTGTTTGGCTTTTGAAGCTCTTCACAGCCTGGCCCCAACCCATCTTTCCCACCCCTAAGATACATTACTCCACCTCCTTCATTCTGTGGTCCAGCCAGATTTCCTTTGCTGTTCATCACAGAACATTATATATCCTGTTTCTGGGCCTTTGGACAGGCCATCCCCTGCATCAATCAAGAAGCTTTTACTGCCCACCTACTATGTGCCAGACTTGTAATACAATCATTTCCAGCTCTTCCAATCTTTGATTTCCTTCAAAATTCAGGTCAAATACTGCTTTCTCCTTGAAGCCTTTCCTAATCTCCAGAGCTGCTAGTGCCTTCATTCCCTAACTACCTTGTACTCATTTTATGTAAATTTTGATGTATTAATTATGTTGTGTCTCCCTAGATGACAACGCCATCTCCTTAAGGACAGGAGCTATTTCACAGCTGTCATTGTATCACCGGGACTAAGCATAGAGACTGCCACAAAGCAGACAACTCATAAATGCTTATTGACTGAGTGATGGATTAGAGTTTAAGCTAAGAATATAAAAAGGGCAGCTAGGCAACACAGTGGATAAGGTGCCAGGCCTGGAATCAGGAAGACCCGAGTTCAAATCTAGCCTCAGACACTTCTTAGCTGTGTGACCCTGGACAAGTCACTTGACCCTGTTTGCCTCAGTTTCCTCATCTGTAAAATGAGCTAGAGAAGAAGATGGTAAACCACTTTGGCATCTCTGCCAAGAAAACCCCAAAAAGGGGTCACAAAGAGTTGGACATGACTAAAATGACTAAACAACGATACAAAATTTATCAGTAACCAGAGTTGGATTTTAAAAAGTACACACATGGCTATTGGGATACTGAAACTGGGTTCTTGTTCTGTCTTTTGTGATGCAGTTTTCCCACCTATAACATGGCAACTCCATCCTATGTAACATAAAAAAATACCCTAGGTATACATGAGCTTTAACCTCTTTGGAAACTGGTCCTTTATAAACTAAAGAGGCAATGGTACCATAACTTAAGAATTAAGGTACTACCTCAATTCTATATGTTTGACAGTGTTTTTAGTGAAAATCTGATCACCCAGTTTTAAAAGCACATATACACTGTACACACACACACACACACACACACACACACACACACTACTGGTGACTGCAGCCAAAAAAATTCAGAAACAAAGGCACCCATCAGATGGGGATGGTTGAACAAAATGTATCATGATTGTAAGGCAATAGTACTACGCCATAAGAAATTATGAATATGAAAAATTCTGAGCAACTTAAGATCACCTGTTTGAACAAAGCAAAACCAAGAGAACAATTTACACGATAACTAACACAATGTAAAGGAAAACAATACTGGAAAGCATCCGAACAATGATCAATGAAATGACTGACCTTGGCTTAAAAGGACTTACAAAGAAATATACACTCCCCCTTCTGTGAGAAGAGAGGTGGTAAATTGTAGGAGGTGTAGAAAGTCTATGTTGTCAGAGATGACCACTGCATGAAGAGGTCCAATTGGCCATTGGTCATTGGCCATTCCATCTCTGGCCTTTTTACAGGTTGTCTCCAATGCCTAGAATGCTTCTGCTTAATATTTTACTTAAATACACTTCTTTGGTACAAAGGTGGTTTCTATTAGGAGGGGAGGACCACTGGGAAGAGACAGATGTAAAAACAAAACATACTTACCACTTCAACTCTACACTATCCTACAGATCAATGGTGTAAAATGCAAATAGAAACAGGGGCCACCAAACCACACATAAGAATCCTTGTGGCTGAGTGAGGAAACCACATTTTAATATTCTGTTCTACTGTATTTGTGTTGATTTTATTGAATATTTCCCAATCACGTTTTAATCTTGTTCAGGCCAGACTCAGCTGTGTTACAGGTACAATGTTGCTTACGGATTGTGTATTTGACACTTCTCTACACTAGAGATCCTTGGCTTTTCTTTATCCTACCATTTGTTGATCATGCTTTGTAAAACTCCAACTTTGGATTACCACCACCATCTGCTGTCTGGTCACATTCTACTGAAGAGAAGTGGGGAAAGTCATGAAACTGCTAAATCCACTACAAATTGTTGTAACATAATCTTAACTGGGCACTCATTGCTGCAAGGCAATCAACCTCTAATCCAGGGCTTCTTAAACTTTTGCTACTCATGACAATTTCAGCATTATTTATAGTGCTGCTCTAATCAATTCACTCACCACAATGGCTGTTCCAAACATTTTCATACTTCTTCTAGCCTCCCCCACACCAATTCTCTCTCCTCACCCTCTTGACCAAAGACCTCATCTAATAGTTCACCAAAAATTTGAAGTCATTCACTGAGAGCTACCTCTTCTTCCCTCCTTATCTTGCATAACTCGATATCTTGCCCCATTATTTCCTCCTTTACTTCTGCTTACAAAAACAGGTGGCCCATCTCCTTAAATCCTTCTAGATGTGCCCTTGATCCAATTACCATCCTTATCTTCTCTAGCAGACTGCTTCCTCTATCATCTCCACTGTCTAACTTTCTATCTCTATCTACTGGATTATTCCTTGCTGCCTATAAAAACATTCATGTCTCCCCTATCTTTAAAAATACTCTTCAGTTGATCCTACCATCCCAGCTATCATCCTACATCTTTCTTCCCCCTTCTAAGTTAAACTCCTTGAGAAAACCAACTATACCAAGTGCTCCCACTTCCTCTCCTCTCACTCTCTTTTAAACCCTCTGTAATCTGGCTTCCAACCTCATCATAAATGAATGAATGAGTGAATTTAAAAAAGCATTATTAAGTACTTAAAATATACAAAGCCTTATGCCAAGCACTGGGAATACAAATAGGAAGTAATTCAATCTCCTTGGTCTCAAAGGGAGAAAGAACACACATGGGAGTTTTCAGCTGCAAGTTGAATGGAAAGGTTCCATGGTCCTTAGAGTACAGCAGCAAAGTACATTTTAATGCTTCTTCTCGAATGTCATTTCTGCTAATAAAGTCATGTCAATTTCTGATGTAGAATCATTTGACAGAGCCAAAGATTTTGGTGGCAAGAACTGTCCTTTTTAGGTCTTCAGTAGCTATGGCTGTAGTCCAAGTGGGAACAATTGCCAGGTTGGATGACCAAGGGTTGCTTACCAGGATGGTGACTGAGAAGACTGGGCTGCAAGCATTGCTATTGCCAAGGCTCTTGGGATTGGGGTCCTGGCCTGAATGAACCAAGGTCTGAGGGGAAATGGTGGTCACAGTGGATGTTGCCTTTTGTCTTTCCTCAAGGTGCTTTTGCTTCATTGTTCAAATAAAACTGCTCTTTCTTGGATCTCTCTCTGCCTGTCTAATCTATACAGATTTCCAGATCTGTATGCCCAGCTTCAGTTTCTTTTCAGGGGCCCAATACTGTATTTGGACTGCCTTTTAGTCACCTTGAATAGACTGTTCCATAAGCATCTCAAATTCAGTATGTCCAAAGGAGAATTCATTATCTTTCTCCTTTTTCAAACTTCCCTATTGCTACTGAGGGTACGACCATCCTCTCGGTCACTGGGACACCTTTTATGTTATGCTTGACTCCTCTATCACACTCATTCCACATCTCAATTCAATTCAAGAAACACTTATTAAGCACTTTACTATGTGCCAGGCACTGTGTTTAGTATTGAAGATACAAAAAGAGGAAAAAAACAGTTCCTACCCTCGAGGAACTAATAATCTAATTGGGGGGGGAAGGGGAAAAATATATGCAAAGCAAACTATATATATAGGATCAACAGGAAATAATTAACCTAGAGAAGATACCAGAATTAAGAGAGATTGGGGCGGGGGGGGGGGGGGGGGTAGGGCTAGGTGGTGAATTGAATAGAGCACTGGCCCTGGAGTCAGGAGGACCTGAGTTCAAATTCGGCCTCAGACACTTAACACAAAACTAGCTGTGTGACCTTGGGCAAGTCCCTTAACCCCAACTGCTCTACCTTCCCCTCTCCAAAAAGAAAAAAAAAGAGGGATTAGGGAAGGTTCCCTGTAAGAGGTAGAATTTTAGTTGGGACTTAAATACCATGGAGTCCAGGGCCAGGAAGACCTGAGTTCAAATCTAGCTTCAGACACATAATAGCAGTGTGACTTTGAGCACTTAACCTCTCTGCCTTGGTTTCCTCAACTGTAAAATGGGGACAATAATAGCAGCTACCTTCCCAGCATTACAGTAAAGATCGAATGATATAATATTTGCAAAGCACTTAACTTTGCTTCCTATTCTAACACTGACTAACCTGGGCACAGTCCTTGCCATCATGGAATCTGTAATCTAATGGGAGAATCAACAGGAAATAATTAACAGAGGGAAGGTACATAAATTTAGCAGTGTAGGGGAAGGCTTCCTATAGGAGGTGGGGTTTTATTTAGGGCTTAAAAGAAGCCAGGGAGGTCAGTAGACAGAGCAGAGCGGGGAGAGCATTCCAGGCATTGTGGACAGCCAGAAAGAATGCCCAGAGCCAAGAGATGGGTCTTGCTCATGGAACAGTTGGGAGGCCAGGGTTAGTGGATCCAAGAATACATGAAGGCAGGAAAAGTAGAGAGCTAGGTGATTAAGGGCCTTGAATGTCAAACAGAGCATTTCCTTTCGTTCCTAGAGGAAACAGGAAGTCACTGGAGTTTATTGAGTAGGAGGGTGACAAGGTCAGACCCATACTTTAGGAAAATCACTTTGGCAGTTCGATTCAGCATGGACTGGAGTGGGGAGAGACTGGAAGCAGGTGGATCCCCAAGAGGCCATTGTTATAGTCCAGGTGTGAGGTAATGAAGGTCTACACTAGGGCGGTGGCCACCGCAGAGAAGAAAAGGGGGTACAGTCAAGAGATGTTGCAAAGGTGAAATCACCAGGCCTTGGTAACAGTTTGGATATGGGGGGTGAGAGAGAGTGAGGAGTCCAGGACTCCTAGGTCACTAGTATGAGGGACTAGGAAGATGGGGATGTCCTTTACAGAAAGAGGGAAGTTTAGGGGTGAGCAGGTTTAGGGGGAAAGATAATGAGTGAGTTCTGTTTTGGCCAGAGTGAATTTAAGATGTTTTTTGAACATCCAGTTGGAGATGTCTGAAAAGCACTTAGGACAACAGAGTGACTGAGGCAGGAAAGGTAGAGTTGAGAATCATCAGCATAGAGATGTCACTAAATCCATGGGAGCTGAGGGGATCCCCAAGTGAAGTAGTCTAGAGGGAGAGAAGAGGAAGCTGCTAACGAGTCTATATCACAGCTTCTCTTTTATTTGCTTCCAGTTACTATCCTGGCCTAAGCCCTCATGATCTCACACCTGGACTACTGTAATGGCCTTCTGATTGGCCTCCCTGCTTCATGTCTCCTCCAATGTAGTCTATCCTCCATTAGCTACCAAAGTAAATTCCTTAAAGCACAGGTCTAAGCATGCAACACCCTCTTTCACTCCCACCAATGGCTCCCTATTGCCTCCAGAATCAACTACAGAAACCTTGGTTTGGCTTTCAAAGCCCTTTTACAATCCGGACCTTCCCTTGCAGCCTTCTTGCACATTCCTGTCCACACTCCACAAACTCTGAAAACCAGTGACCTTGGCCTCCTTGCTGTTCCTCAAACCGGACATTCCATTCTAACCTCTGCCTTTTCATGCCTGGAATGTTCTTCCTTTTCACTACCAACTTCTGGCTTCCTTTAGGCCTCCTGTTCTGCAGTGAGTTTGGCCCATTGCTAGAGCCCTTCATCTGAGACCACCCATCACCCAGACTGGATAGCTCTTGTATGCATGTTGTCTCCCTTTAGCAGCTAAGTGGTGGAATGGACAAAGTGCTAGGACTGAAGTCAGGAAGACCTGGTTCAAATTTGGCCTCAGGTACTTACAAGCTGTGTGACTCTGGACAAGTCATTTAACCTGTATCTGCCTCCATTTCCTCAACTGTAAAATAGGGCGCATACTAGTGCCTACCTTGAGAATGTCTGTTGTGAGGATCTTTACATATATCTATAAAGAGCTTAACACAGTTCTTGACACACAGTAGGTGCTTAATAAATGTCTATTCCCTTCCACTCCCCTCCTATTAGAAAGTTAACTCCTTGAGGCCAGAGACTGTATTTTTGCCTTTCCATGTATCCCTGGTGCTTAGGACAATGCCTAGCACACAGTATGTACTTAATAATGTTGCCTGACCAACTCTCATCAGTGAAACTTTTGTTTTTTAAAAAAATGAGCTTCATTTAATTTGTGTTGAGTTTGATATATATCTAGGTAGACATGCAAAAGGTAAGTTCAAGCAGAGAGATGAAAGCATGTGTATATGTAAATCTGGAAGGTATGTACATTGAGATGGTAACTGCTGATGCACCCATAGGAACCAGAGAGATCAATCTCCCAGGGAGAGAGTGTAGAGAGGGAAGAGGGCCCCATGTGGGGCCTTGGGGGGCAACCACATTCAGCGAGCAAAAGGATACTAACTCCTCTGAGGAGTAGGAAGAGAGCTGAGAGGAAAGCATCATGGCAGCCAGAAGAAGAGAGAATGTCAAGGACGAGCAAACAATTGATCGACGGTTTCTACTGGACACAGGTCAGACAGCATTAAGATTTAGAAGAATCCACTGAAGTTAACAAGAAGAAATTGTCAGGGGAGGCTAGGTGGCACACTGGATCCTGAAGTCAGGAGGACATGAGTTCAAATCCAGCCTCAGACACTTAACACAAAAACTAGCCGTGTGACCCTGGGCAAGTGGCTTAACCCCAATTGCCCTGCCTGCCCCCTCCAAAAAAAAAGAAACTGTTGATAATCTTGAAGAGACAGCAGTAGCAGTTGACTTGTATGGAAGGAAGTCTGATTACGAAGGGCTTGTGAGCAGGAGGGGAAGAAACAGAAGTAGCCAGCATAGGCAACTCTTGCCTACTCTCAGAAGAACTCCAGTTTGATGATTAAAAACTCACACTTACCTACTATTTGAAGCAATACAGAGTACCTTACTGACTACCACCCTCTACTCCTCGTGCCTCTCCTCCCCTCCCCCAGCTCTCCAACCCCTCTCTCCCCCTTCAAATTTCTCCCCCAACCCCTCTCCCTTTTCCCATCTTAATGTCTCTACTACATCTCTCTGCATCCCCATATCCTTTCCATTTCTACCCTTTCTCCCTCCCATTTTGTCTTGGTCTCTCTTCCCCTCCACTCTCTTTTCCCTATCTCTCTCTCTCTCTCTCTCTTTCTCTCTCTCTTTCTCTGTGTGTGTGTGTGTGTGTATGTGCTGTGTGTGAGTGTGTGTGATGTGAGAGCTGTCAGAGCTTTTGCTCCACTGATAAAACCTTTGGGGATCCAGAAACCTCCACACCTTGAGGAAGTACTGGAGGAAGATGTCGCTATACCCACTTACTGCTCCTACGTCACCATTCATTCCTATGACCAAAAGAGGGAAAGAAAAACGATGAAGAGAGTGCCAATGTTGAGATCTGAATCCACAGAGAACCAAGATGGAGATATAAGGACACTGGATATGCTCTGGGGCAGAAGGCCAGGGACTACAAATAAAGCCACTTTCTGAAAATCTCAAGTCAAGCAACAGGCAACATGTATTTATTAAGCATTTATTAAAAAACGCAAAAAATAGCCCTTGTCCTCAAAACTAGCCTTTCTTTCCAAGACTCTCCTAACTTTCTTCTCCTAAAGTAGCTGAACTAAGCAGACCCTGACTAGAGAGGCAGAGGCCTCAAGGTCACAGCCTGAAGATAGCCTGCCAAAGATAGGGCTCAGCCCATGCTTGTGATCCAAGTTCTCTCTCCCATCCCTCCCTAATCTCAAGGTCAGAGGTCAAATTAAAAGGGCACTTAAAATCTAGAAAAGTTTTTATATTTATGTTGACCTTAATAAGAATTCAAAATTTTCCAGATCTCCACAGCACTGATAGGTACAAAAAGAAATTTCAGGATATACTCTTGGATTGAAGCAGGTCTGGGGATCCCAGAATGGAAAGTCACCCTCTTCTTGTGACTTCACTCTTCTGCCCAAGGGCTAGAGATGCCATCTCCCCCATCATTCAAAGGAAGGAGGCAGTGGTCTGGGGTCTATGCCAACATCTCTTTACCCCATTAATCAAAGAGAAAAAGTACAGAATTTCTGCTGCCAAGACTCCTCTCCAGCAGGTCTCTCTCCTGCCACTGCAGCTCAAGTGGTACACTGGCCTTGTCTCCACAGGGAACATTGCCTGTGGGTCTCCAGTGTTCATGTGCATGCTCTCTGGGAAGCAAATCTGACAACTTCCCAAGGGGGTAGTGCACAGCGCTCAACAACCATTGCCAAACTCAAAATACTAGTGATTCAGATTCATAATAACTACCTGTCATAGTCACAGAATAGAAAATTCAGGAGAGGAAAGCCCATTAACACTGGGCAACCAAGATTCATTAAATCCACCTGTCCCCCAAATCTATACTGCTCCCTTCTTGCATCCCACAAAAGAATCTCGTTAAAATTATGGCTGCCCCCATTAATCATTTTTATTCTGTGTCTTCATCACCAAAATTGTTCAGCTATTTTGACATCCTACAAACAAAATAAATTCATTTAGATTCTCTAGGATTCACTATGCGATAGGACCAATATCTACCAGGGTTTCCCCTTCACCCTACTTCCAGCATGACTTTGGGATTTGTTCCCTAAATGATGACAAAGCTGGCACTTGTTTGGCCCAAGGATGGGGAAAGGATAAAGCTACTATGGATATAGCTTCCTGGCCATCTAAGGGCATAAAGGCCCACCCATTTGGGGATGATCAATGTCCCAAGAGCACACAAGTCCCCGTACCCTACCCTGCTGATCAGACATATCCTTGCAGGTTGCCAGAGACGGGCCCCACTCCTAGGGCAGTAGAGGCCTCAGAGACACTCCCTTTGCTGCTGGATCTCCTTGCCCACAGCCATAGCCATAGCATTGGCTTTTGGAGGTAAGCCTCTGACAGCCACTACTAGGGCAAGCTGTAGCCCCTACATGAGACCAGCTCCAAAGGCTGAAAAGAAGGAAAGGGGGTAACTGCAGAGTCTGGAGCCTGGGGAACAACAAAGTATAGGAGAGAGGAGATTTAAAAAAACAACTCCCCAGTGATGACAAATGATTAAAAGGAAGAAACAGGCAGCCACAGAAGGAGGGAGAGAAAGGTCCTCAAGTGCACCCTTCTAGGAGTGCCAAGAAGCATCCTGGGGGACCATTCCCTTACCTCTTCATGACCAGCTCCCGGAGGTCAGTCTAGGGAACAAATAAGGCCGTTTATAGAAAGGACAGTGAAAGCCAGAAGAGGAGTGGTAGAAGCAAAGAATAGGTCTGGCTCCAGCAATCAGTTTCCCTGTAGCAGTATCCCAAACGACCATCCTCTCCCTTTGAGGGGAACATATCTCACCTAGTCTTAGGGGTTTGAAATAAAATAGAACAAGCAGCAAAGCATTGGGAAGGGACTCAGCACAAAATGGACCTTCTGAAGGCAAGAGATTGGGGGTAAGCACCTTGTCAGCAGTTACATCACAGAAAAATCAGCAGAATGATGCAGCCATACAGGCAAAAATCACCTGAGGGGAGAAATGAGCAAGCATTTGAAAAGTTGATTCATCTTAGTGGACAAATACTTCATGACAAAGGAAACTGAGGCAAAATCTCCTGGGAAAGGTGAAATGAGCACAACCAATTCTGCAAGGCCTACTGAAATGACAATGGAGAAACCCCAAGAATCTCAAGATTGATTCAGAAGATTAAGTAAAGAAATATGAGAAGATATCAAAGAAATAAGGCTATAAATTAGAGTTCTTAAGTAAGAAATTAGCCATTTTAACCAGACTAGAGAAGCTCAAGCAAAAGACAGATACGCTCACCATACTGGTAGATCCTTGGAAATAGAAAATAACAGAATTCAAACACAAAATGGCAGAGAAAGAAGGAAAAATTAAAGAACAAAGTTTAAAAAAATATATGATTGACCTTACCCCCAAGATGGCACTGAAGGTAAAAAAGGAAGTCGTTGTCCTCCCCAAGACAGAAGCCAAGTCCAAGGCCTTGAAGGCCAAGAAGGTGGTGCTGAAGGGTGTCCATAGCCACAAAAAAAAGACCCAAACATCACCCACCTTCCAGCAATCCAAGGCTTGGAAGGCAGCCCAAATACATTCAGAAAAGTACCCCTCGGAGAAAGAAGCTTGATCACTATGCCATCATTAAATTTCCCTTGACCACTGAGTCTTCTATGAAGATTGAGGACAACATCTTATTCTTCATTGTGGATGTCAAAGCCAAAAAGCATCAGATCAAGCAAGCAGTAAAGAAGCTGTATGATACAGATGTGGCCAAGATCAACACATTGACCCCACCTGATGGAGAGATAAAGGCCTATGTCCGACTTGCTCCAGACTATGATGCTTTAGATGTTGCCAACAAAATTGGAATCATCTAACTTACTGTGTCCAGCTGTCCCACTCCACCTACAATAAAAAGTTTTCCAGTAAAAAAAAATCATGATTGGAAGAACACATAAGAGCTCTACAAAACAAGAGCAAACTTGAAGGTATGTGAAGAGATAGTCTTAAGTATTATAGAGCATTCAAAAAACCATCATGAAAAATAAGACCTGAATACCATCCATGAAATCATTTAGAAAAGCTACTTAGAACTATCAGAAGGAGAGAGCAAAATTCAAATTGAAAGAATCCCCAGGATTGTTTAATTTTTAAGTCACCAATAAGAAATAGTGGTCAAATTCTGACAAACAAATCTTGCAGACAGCAAAGCAGAAAAAAAATCTTCAAATGTCAAGAAGAAACAATCAGAATCACATTAGGATTACCCTGTGGTTAAAAGAAATCAAAGGAAAAAATAGAATATAATATTTTGAATGGCAAAGGAGATGGTTGGCACCCAAAAATAACATGCCCTGTAAAGCAGAGCCTAACAAAAAAAAAGTCTTGGATGTTCAGTAAAAGGAAAAAAATTGAACTGTTCCTTTAAGTAACTCCTTTTTGTTTTTTTTTTCCTTTTTGGGAGTGGGAAAGACAGGGCAACTGGGATTAAGTGACTTGCCCAAGGTCACATGGCTAGTAAGTGTTAAGTGTCTGAGGCCAGATTTGAACTCAGGTCTTCCTGACTCCAGGGCTGATGCTGTATTAGCTGCATCACCTAGCTACCCCAGTGACCCCTTTTGTTGTTGTTCAGTTATTTCTGAGTCTTTGTTACTCCATTCAGGTTTGGGGTTTTTTTGTTTGTTTGTTTTGAGATTTTTTGGCAAAGATACGAGTGGTTTGCCATTTCCTTCTCTAGCTCCTTTTACAGATGAGGAAACTGAGGCAAATAGAGTTAAGTGACTTGCCCAGGGTCACACAGCTAGTAAGTATCAGACCAGATTTGAACTCAGGAACAGAACTTTGTGCACTATGGTGCCACCTAGTGCCCAGTAAGTATTCCCCATATGAGGGTATTCATCTTGCAAACTGACCAAACAGCAGAAAGTCACATACATTCAAAGTCATAAAAAACCAGGAGCAATTAAATGAAGTGCTTACTTTCACAGGCCCAGGACAAGACAGCAATATGAATGTGAAGGAGGGGTGGGGAGCATTTCTAGGTATTTAATTTTTCCTTTTTAAAAATATCTCACAAATGAGAGAGGAAAGTTAAAAAGTATTGTTAATGGGCTAACAAATCTCAGGAGGAGGAAAAGGTATAATAGAAAAAATTAGAAGACTAGAGGGAGAGAATTAATATTTCAGGAGAAAAGAATCTCATTCTTTCATTAATAAATCAATATGACAGTTGGTAGGATAATATAGAATAATATCTATCTCTAAGATGGGGAGAGAAGAGGATAAATCCACCCTAAAAAAAAAAGGAGAATTTGCAACCATGACCTCAGATAAGGGAACAATAAAAATTGACAGTCAAGAGTGCCAAATGATGGGGCGGCTAGGTGATGCAGTGATTAGAGCACTGGCTCTGGAGTCAGGAGGACCTGAGTTCAAATCCGGCCTCAGACACTTAACATTTACTAGCCATGTGACTTTGGGCCAGTCACTTAACCCCAATTGCCCAGCCTTCCCCCCTCCAAAAAAAAAGCAAAAAAAAGAGTGCCAAATGAGAAAACCAAATTATTCTTAAAGGCACCAGAACAATGAAAAATATTATTTGTATATGCACCAAATGCTACAGTGTCTGAGTTCTTACAGAAAGTGCTAGGCAAATTGCAAGACAACACTGATGGACATAATAAGGTAGGGGAATTTAATTTCGGAGCTGGATAAATCCAGCAGAAAGATAAACAAGAAGGAAAATAGAGACCTGAATAAATCTTGGAGAAACTAGACTTGATTTCAATGTGGTGACTTCTGGATAGGAATATTAAAAGAATATATACATTTCTCAACATCTTTTCCAAAACAAAACATGCTAATATATATAGAAATCATAAACAAATATTAAAATGGCATATAGAATAAGCATTCTTTACAGACCACAACACAATAAAATTAGTAATGAATAAAGGAAATAGGAGCAAAAGATACAGAACTAATGAGTGTCCTAAATGATACTTGGGTAAAAGAACAAATCATAGAAATAAAAAAGAATTATGTTAAAGATGGTGAGGATAATAAAATAATATGCCAACACTTTGGGAACATACCAAAAGTAGACATCAGAGGAAAACGTGTCTCTCAGAGAACTTATGTTAACAAAAGAGAAAAAGATAGAATAAATAAATGAAGCATGCAATTAGAAAGACTAGAAGATAAATTAGAAACCCTAAAACAAGAACACAAGAAAAAGTTGTGGAAATTAGAAGACAAATAGAGGAACTTGAAAAATAAAGACAATACAGCTAATGAATAAAACTAAGCTTTAAGAAAAAGATTTTTTAATTGATAAACAATTACCTTAACTAATGTGAGAAGAGAGAAACTAAATTTGAAAATTAAAAAATGAACAAGGTGTATTCATGATAGGGAGGAAACAAAATAATTATCAGAAAGTGCTAGCAAAACTGAGAATTCAAAGGAAATGTATATCTACAAAAATAGAAAATACTCAAACTAACAAAACTAGAAAGTGAGATATTAACTCCATCTTTGAGGGGAGGGGATGAAATGGAATAAATCATAAATGAATTACCAAAGGGGGGGAACCCTGAGAAAGATGAATGTAAGGTGAATTCTATTGAACACTTTAAGAACTATTAACAACTATGGGAACTCTTCACTTTCCATCAGCAGAACATCATGCCTCATCTCACAATAAGCTGGTCACCAGAAATCTCATCTCCATGCTGACTGACAGTTTTTGATACTTGATACTTTCTCAATTTGACAGCTAGGTGGCACAGTGAATAGAGTGCCAGGCTGCCAGATTTAGAGATAGGAAGACATGAGTTCAAATCTAACTTCAGACACTGTATGACCCTGGGCAAGTCACTTCACCCTGTTTGCCTCAGTTTCCTCATCTGTAAAATGAGCTGGAGAAGGAAATGACAGACTACTCCAATATCTTCATCAAGAAAACCTCAAATGAGGTCACAAAGAACTGGACACAACTGAACAACAACAAAGGACACAACTGAACAACAACAAAACCTTCTCACCTCCCTCAGTTGTTCTTCCCCTCTGGCTGGAGGGTGGAGCACTAAACTCCTCCCAAGCTTTTCTTTATAGAGGGCTTAGATTCAAACTTTCCAGGTAATTCTCTATCACCACCACCTGATCTCCAGCTTCTTTTTGTATATTGTTATCCTCCATTAGATTGTAAGTTCCTTGGGGGCAAGGACTATCTCTCTTTTTCTCATTTGTATCTCCACAGCTTAGCACAGTACCAGGTACATAGTAGGTGATTAACAAATGTTTATTGAATTTAATTGAACAATACTACAAAAAAGAGACAAAAACACTCTATCAAACTCCTTTCATGAGGCAAAAATTATTGTCATAACCAAACAAGGGAAAAAACAAAGTAATAATAATAATAGTTTTACATAGCATCTACTATATGCCTGGCACCCTACTAAGTGCTTTAAAAATATTGACTCACTTGATCTCCATAACAACCCTGGGAGGTAGGTGCTATTGTGATCCCTATTTTACAGATGAGGAAACTGAGGCAAATAAAAGTACAGTGACTTGCCCAGGGTCACATAGCTAAGAAGTATCTGAGGCTAGAATTGAACTCAGATCTTCCTGACACCAGGCCCAGTGCTTGTGCACTGTGTCACCACTAATGTTTTTGTCTGTTTGTTTGTTTTACCAGACTTATGATTTCATTTCTGTAGGAAATTCCTGATAAGGAAACTCCATCTACCAATGCAAACGGTCACTTGCTCTGAGTTACAACTCAGAGTTTTAGAGAGTTGCCTGGGCTCTGAGAGGTTAAGTGACTTGCCCAAGGTCACATAGTCAGTATATATCAGAGTAAAAACTTGAACTCAGGTTCCAGGTTTTTCTGAGGCTAACTCTTTATCCACTATATCATACTGCCTCATCATGGAAAAATAATGACAGAAATGTTTAAAAGAAATTCCTCACAAGAAGACTATAAGAGATGCATCCAAAAACTGAATATGACCAAAAATTCAATATGACCAAATAGATTCATGTAAACTACACAGATAACAAAAAATCAATTATTATTCTAACAGATACAGAAAATTCTAACACAATTTAGGATTCATGTTAAAAAAAACTCTAAAAAGCACAAGCATACAGGGTTCTTCTTTAATATGGTCAAAAGCAGGTATTTAAAACAAGGAGCCAGAATAGTTTGCAGTAAAGAAACACAAGTTTTCCCAGTTTAAAAAAAAAGATAAAGTAAGGCTGCTTCATCTCCACTATTCTTTGACATAGTTCTAGAAATGCTAGCTATAGAACTATCACAAGAGAACAAAATCAAACATATAAACTTTAGGGCAAAAGAAATAAACCTATATTTACAGATGACATGAAAGTAATGTACTTAGAAAACCTCAGAGAATCAGCAAAGATACTAATTAATTTACTTACTTTATAGAGCTAGAAAAAAATAATCACCAAATTCATCCAAAAGAACAAAGGACAAGAATCTCAAGGTATTTCCCTTGAAAATGAAAAAGGAGGGAAGGGAAGATAGAGGATCTAGCAGTACCAGATCTAACACTCTACTTAGAAAGCAATAACCTGACTATATGGTTTTGGTTAAAAAAAACAGAGAGAGGCTGTTCAGTGGAATCAATTAAGCATATACCACAAAAGCATAAGAAGAGTTTTATGTTTACATAAAACAGCTTGAGTAGCATCTTGATCAAACATAAGACAATCCATCTCTTGACTTTTGGCTTTTTCTTTGGCTGTATCCCCCATGCCTAGATTCTCTGCTGCCTTATTTCTACCTTCTGGCTTCCTTGACTTTCTTCAAATCTCAGTTAAAATCCTACCTTCTACAAGAAGTCTTTCCCAATCTTTACCAAAGGTCAAAAAAGAACCTAGAAATCATCCTTCAAGAAATTCTCAAGGAAAATTGCCCAGATGTTTTAGAACCAGAGGG
>CM053602.1:52375141-52428408 GCA_028646575.1 Pseudocheirus occidentalis
CAATGGAGGGGAAGAACAGGGAGGCAAAAGGAAATGGGTCAACCTTACTCTCATTGAATTTGGCTTAGGAAGGGAACGACATACACTCTAAATTGGGTATCTTGCCCTACAGGAAAGTAGGGGGGAAGGGGATGAGAGGGGGACAATGGAGGGGGGGGGCAGGTTTTGGGGGAGGGTTGTTAGAAGCAAACACTTCCATAAAGGGACAGGGACAAAGTAGAGAATAGAACAAGGGAAGGGTGGGATAGGATGGAGGAAAATATAGTCAGTCTTTCACAGTATGTCCATTGTGAAGATGTTCTGCGTAACTACACATATACAGCCTGTATTGAATTGCTTGTCTTTCCAGAGGGGGTGGGTGACAAGGGAGGAATGGAAAGAATCTAGAATTTAAAGCTCTAAAATTACATGTTTATATATATATATATATATATATATATATATATATATATATATATATAAAGATCCGAGTTCAAAATCAGCCTCAAACACTTTGTAGCTGTGTGATCCTGTGCACATCACCTAATCTCTGTCTGCCTCAACTTCCTCAAGTATAAAATGGGGATAATAACAGCATCTACCTCCCAGGGTTGTTATGAGGATCGAGTAAGAAAATATTTATAAAGCATTTAGCACAGTGTCTAAGAGGTACCAGGTGTTGAATAAATGCGTATTTCCCTCCTCAACCTCAGCCCCTTCCCTCTGAAATTCTCCCCAATTTATCCTGTATATATCTTATTTGTACTTACTTATTTGCATGAGTTCTCCCCAGC
This sequence comes from Pseudocheirus occidentalis, assembly GCA_028646575.1. Lineage (NCBI taxonomy): Eukaryota > Metazoa > Chordata > Mammalia > Diprotodontia > Pseudocheiridae > Pseudocheirus > Pseudocheirus occidentalis. Next base: position 52,375,915 of record CM053602.1, read on the forward strand.
TACAAGAGGCAGTCTCGGAAGGCAGGAAGTGTTTTTTGTCTTTCTTTGTATATCCCCAGGAGCACTTAAAAATACTGTTGATTTGATTTAACTTTACTCCCCTGGAGCAAAGTTCAAAAGAAGAAGGGTCCATTTTCTGCCAATTACTATTTTCACCCAGATTGCCCTGTATCAAATGCAGTTTCTTCTATTATGAGTCAAGCACTTTTTTTTAATTCCTGAGCTACTAGAGACAAGAATTCCTACTGAAGTTTTTGTTTAATTGCCACTTAAGTGGTACAATTCATAGAAGAGCAAGAAAAGCACTTGAGAAGGAGCAGTGAGACCAAACCAAGATTCAGGGCTGCTGTTACTGGAAGTGGCAGCAAAAAGCATGAGAAGCATCGGGGACCCAAGATGGCTGGGGGGACCCTCTAAACTTCATGGACAATGGTTTGAATGAGGAGCATTAGGAAGATGTTCATTTCCTCGAGGAAATAAGTAAGTGGTTCCAAGTCATCTATTAGCCATTGACTAATATGTTTTCAAACACTTTGCCCAGAATCATATTTCTCACTTTTATTAGTCATTTTGTGATTGAATTTTTATCTTTTAATTAATTTTCATTGCATTTTAAAATGTTTGTTTGTTTTTACAGGAAGACTCTTATTACAGTGGAATGCTGTCAGTAACACAGCTAACCTCACCAGCAAATCTCTGGGATCTGACAGTCATTTAGAAAATAAGACTGAATCAGAACCTGGGAGAAAACTGTGGATGCCAAGAGCCCAAATGGCACTGACAAGTAATAATAAAAGAAATGATATTAAAAGAATGATGACTATGCATTCTGAATCTCTACAACACATCACCCTATCTCATTATGAAGGACACCCCTCCCCAGATTAAGGACAAGAAAAAAATTATCAGATATGTGAAGTGTTCTTGATTTGTATGCCCTTAAAATCATAGCCATGTTTTTTTTTAAAAATACTATAGATGGCTACTGGAGAACCCGAAGAGAAGGTGAGCATTTCATCTGTCTACCATCTGGAGGAAAAAAGCAGGAAGAAAATAAGAGGCATTTATAATGCTGGTCTCTTTTACCAAATTGTAGGTTATTTGTAGACACTTAGGTCTTCTTTGTAAACACTGCTAAATAAAGCATCTTCCCTTCCTTCCGTATCCTTTGGGGCTCACTATTCATAGTGATCAATATTTACCAGTGAATTTTAGAACCCTAAAGCATATCCTTCCACTCAAGCCCCCTCCAACATAGATGGGCCAGTAATGCCAGGTTCTTAAAAGCTCTGCCAGCAGAAACCAAGCTGAGGTACAATGTACACTAAACTTAAAAAGATTCAGCCATTGGCCTAGTACTAAATTACACCTTTTCATCAAAGGACCAGCTTAACTAAATTTGGAGAGATTTGTTATCCATGATGAATTTGGGGGTCTATAGTAAAGCATCTACTAAAGGCACTACTAAGCTACTACCAAAGTAAACAGTATTGAAGAACTATAATACATTGAGTATTCATATTTGATATTCACTATATGCTACCTCATCCTATGGGAGTTACCATTTTATATATCTATGCCTCACCTCCACACCTAGACTAAATATACTTCAAAGGCAAGAACCTTGTCATATCATCCAGAGTACTTTGCCACATAGTAGGTACTCAATATCAATCAACCAATAAACATTAAGCACCTACTATATGTGATAGGCACTGTGCTAAGTGCTGGGGATACAAAAAGAGGGAAAAAAACCAGTCTCTGCCCTCAAGGATATAATCACATGCAAATAAATATATAAAAAGCAAACTATGTATGAGCTAAGTAGGAAATAATGAACAGAGGGAAGACCCTAGAAATAAGAGGCAGTAGGGAAGACTTCCAGTAAAAGAAGGGAGTTTAGTTGGGATTTAAAGGAAGCCAGGGAGATCAGTAGACAGCCTGGAGAAAGGAGGCTGTTCCATACACTGAGGACAATCAGAAAAAATGCCTGGAGCCAAGAGATGGAGTATCTTGTTGGAGGAATAGCCAGAAGGCCAATTCCTATAATTAACGAAATTAACAGCACCTGCATGTAGTATTTTAAGGCAGGAGATCGGCATTTATTAAGTACCTAAAGTGTTCTGAAGCACTATACTAAGTACTTTACAAATATTCTCATTTGATCCTCAAATCAAACCTGAGAAGTAGGCTATTATTATCTCCATTTTGCAGTTGAAGAAACTGAGGCAAACAGTGACTTACCCAGGGTCATACAGATAGTAAGTGTAGCTAAATTTGAACTCAAGTCTTCCTGATTCCAGGCCCATCTGTCTATCCACTGTGCCACCTAGCTGTGCCTAGTAGGAAACATTATAACTACCTTTACCTACTTACATTAAAAAAGAAAATTCCATCTTACCACATTAGCTACTAGTACCCATCATTGAACCAGATAGTTGAAAGGAACCACAGAGGTCATTTAGTCCAACCCATCTCTAAACAAGACCAACCCGCTACAGCAACCCGTGCAAGTGATGAGAAGCTCACTACCTACTCTGTGGCTCTAATTAATAGGAAGATTTTCCTCATATAAAATCAAGCCAAATGCCTTAAATTATTAAACTCTGGAAGGGACTTTATAGATTAATGAATTCCAATCCCCCTGTTTCACATAAAAGTGAACTGAGTTTGGAAGAGACTGAAAGAGCCCCAGCTAGCTAAAGGGAGAGCAAGGACTTGACCTAAGATCTCAGAATATACTTAGAGACTCTGAGAAAAATGTCAAAGCTAGATGTGGCCTTAGACCAAGAATGCTAGAGGTAGAAGCAGACTTAAGAAAGAGAAGATAAAATATTAGCATTGGTAGAGATCTTATAAATAACCTCGAGCAATCCCCTCCTTTTACAAGAGAGGAAATAGGCCCACAGGAAAAGCAGGACATTCAAAGTTATACAACAAGGGCCAGACCTCCTAACTCCCAATCCACTGTTCTTTGTATTATGCCACACAGTTCTGACGGATCAAAACACTTCATGACCCTACCACCTGTTCTTCCACTTATCCCCATTCCTCCCCACCACCAAAAAAATCCCAATACTTTTTGGTTTCAGATAGATATATTGATGCATCAAAATATTCATACAATTCATTCATTCAATAAACATTTATTAAGCACCTACTACGTGCCAGGCACATGTATGTATGTGTGCATACATATAAATATATATAACTATCATATATCATGGCTACATTTTTAGATGACTGTTTTGCCTTTTTATGTAAATTAAAATCTGTTACCAAAAGTCAGCTGCAAAGAGAATTTCTGTTAAATGAATTCCATTTTTTCCATCAACTTCTGTTAAAAATCATCTGAGATATGTTCCATTAGAAAAATTGAAGTTCTTGGACAAAAACAATTACACTTAAGAATACAGCAAACCTTTTCAAAGTATATATTTGAAAAAAAATCACCATAACTTCCAATAAAACATTAATATACAATGTGTCCACAATGCTAATTAAAATGTCACCAAACGTAAGGAAAACAACAATCCAGTGTCACTGTCAGGAACTCCATGGCTTCTCATGTACATTCTTCCTCCTCTCCCCTCCCATGTCACATGTTATACCCTTCACTACAGGGGCAACCTGTAAAGTTCAGTTAATTCAGACCAATTGACTCAGCTACCATTGTGTACCACACTCAAATTGCCTAAACATTTTTAACTATCTATCCAAGGCCATCTTTACTGTGGGATCACTTTCTCATCTTTGAATTTACTTTCCAAATGTCTTCAACACCTTAAAAATGGTGTAAGGAACAAGCACTGAATTTGGAATCAGAGGACCAGGGTTCAAATTCTAGCTTTGACCCTTAGTTGGCTGCATGACTAAGGAGAAGTCACTGTTGCCTGTTGCCTCATCTAGGAAATATGGGCTTTGGATCACATGATGGTTAAGATCCCTTTCAATTAGAAAAAGTTTGTTTCAGTAAACAGAAGAATGGAAATGTAGGATCCTTCCTTAGCAATAGAAGCTCACCAAAATGTCTTCTAGCCAGCTACTTTGCAACTGGCCAATATCCACCAACTTGCATCAAATTAGTTTATTTTTTTTCTGAGGGATATTCTGTTTGAAAACTGATAGTTTACTCATTTAACTAATGGATGATATCCTTAAGCAGTGAGCTGTCTGTAAATGAAAATTAAATTAGCCGAATTTAGAAACTGTTGAGTGTTTTAAAGGGAGTTTATTAATACCACACATGGTAAGGCGTGCCTATCATTGGGAGCAATGTGAGAGGTACAAAATGGTGGCACTCAAACTCCAAATTCCTCAAGTCTGAAGAGTACTATTCCTTAGAATGAATCTTTAAAAGAATCCATAAATTACTTAAGTCAAAAGTTAAGGGAAATCAATCGCTGTTAAGTGAGAAATCATTTGCATTTTGTATTATCCATTTTAATTACTTCCCTTATTGCTATTTTTCCATACGCAACAAGAGTGATCAGGAGAAGTTCCTTATCTGCTGGACAGACATGCTTTGGTTTCATGTAGGACACATGCTCAGCCCTTTGCTAAAAGATACATGTGATGAGCAGCTCCACGGTGCTCCTCATGTGTCTCCATGACTAGGGGCTGTGCCAAAGTGGATCTGAGACTGAGCAAGAGTCACTCTGTGGGCTACAAGGAGAGATGGCTTTTGGCTTCATTAAAGCCATCTCATTTGGCTACTCTGTTGTGACACAACCAACACCAACCAGCCTTTCTTTTGTCTTCTAGCAAAGGGGGAAGGAAGGGAAGAGAGGGTTTCTCTTCCTGTTCCTCATCAACCCTCAACAGCAAATGGCCAAGAACATGTACATGCCCAGGGGAGCCTGAAACTGAACCTCCAATCCCTGGTTTCCACCTCTGTTTCCCTGAAGTGGACTGAGTTCACATCACCAAACAGCAATCCTGAAAAACAGACATTTACAACCCTGCAAGTAACCTCATGAATTTAAGAGGACTGGAGTTGGTTGCCCAGGAGGTAATTTCTACAACAACTAGGAGGATTCTGAAGCTGAAAGGACTAACTTGCCTGGCTGACCAGATGATGTATACTGTCCAAACAGTACATATTTGAGGTGAATGTGAAATATATCTTTAACAGTCCCTTCTAGGAATGTCAGCAAATCAGGAGGGGATTTCAAGGCCCTGTTAATCCCTTCTGTTTTTATGTTTCTTTTCCCTGGGCCCAAGTCACTAAACAGCTGTAGCACTTTCTGGGCTCACTCTATCATACCAACTCATACTGTTAATGGAAGGTTGGATCCTCAACAGGGTGATTTCTACATCAGGTTCTAGCAGCAACACTGTGGATGGATTCTCCAAACATAGTTTATGAGCCCCTACTGATATTTGTCCTCTTAACAATCAGGCAATAGACTCAATTAGCTTTTAGAAAGAGTATTTACTCAAATGGAATAGCAAAAATGGAAGTTACAAAGAATTTCCCACCAAAAATCTGGGGTGGGGCACATGCTCCCCTACACACTGCATCCAGAGGGAGCAAGGGAAGAATGGACATAATCCTTAAAGTACATTGCTAGTGAGGCACACATGTAGGGAAAACAGGGGACCCAAAGCAACTCACAACTCTGGAACAGCATGGTCTTAATATTCTTTATTTCTTTGGAGATTCTTCATGAATGAGTAAATGAAGCATTTATTAAGCACTTACTATGTGCAAAGCACAGCTCTAAGTGCTGGGGATACAAGGAGAAAAGACAGCTTCTGCTCTCAAGGAGCTCACATTCTAATGGGATAAGCAATATATATGGAAGGTTTCAGCTACAAGTCAGATGGAAAGGCTCTATGGCCCATAAAATGCAGCAGCAAAGCAAATACTAAATCTTCTTCAACATCAGTTTCTGATGTTGAACCATCTGATAGTGTCAAGGACTTAAGACAACAAAATCTTTCTTTTCTGGAGCTTTAATAGCCATGACTGTAGTACATGCAGGAACAGTTGACAGGCCAGATCAGGGGTAGGGAACCTGTGGCTCTCTAGGTCCTCAACTGTGGCCCTTTGACTGAATACAAACTTCACAGGACTTTGTTTGGATTCAGTCAATGGGCTACAATTGAGGTCCTAAAGGGCCACATGTGACTTTGAGGCTGCAGGTTCCCTACCCCTGAGCTAGATATATACAGGAACTGCTTCCAAGGATGACAGCTAAAGGCACTCTATTGTTTACATGGGAAAATTTTAAGGTCCTGGGCTGTCTCCATCAGAGTCTGAGGGACAATGGTGATCAAGGTAGTGGTAGCAGTCTGATTTGACTGGCAGATGATATTTCTTGCCTCTCTCTCAGAGAATCTCATTATTTAAGTTAAGTTGGCTTTCCTGCCCTATAGGTGGCAATTGGTTGGCAGTTGTTGGGGATGGCTAACCTTCTTCCAAAGGGCCTGACTCCACAAATGATGCCTGTGAGGACTGGGCTGGCAGCAGTACTGATGGTAGGGGTTAGGGATGCTGTCACTCCTGCAACCACTATGCCCACCTGCCTCTTGGTGGCAACTGGTCAGCAGTTGTTACTGGCAGAACTAGGCTGGACTGGTTTTTTGCAGGGTATGGCATCTTCAGTGGATAGCTGGTATGCTCCTCATAGAGTACAGCATCTTAACCAGACAGGTTAATCCACTGCCAGGAAGAGTTAGGTAGGTCATTCAGCTGCTGAGCTGAATCCTCACTGGGTTCAGCTGCTGCCAAACTGGGTAAAGCTGGGTGGCAAACCATTGGGCTCTTCACAGGGTATGGCATCTTTGCTGGAGAGATCACTGACTTCGGCTCCCCAGATCTATATCATTCTAGAGGCCACAGCTGGCATTCTTCTCCAATACAAGGGTGTATGTGCCCTACAACAACCATCATACTTAGCTGACCATCTGTTTGTAGCCACTTCCATTCTGCCAGCCATTACTGCTCTGGTGGCTGCTGCTACTGATGCCATCCATCTCCACCAATAGGATCTCTTATGGGAACTCCAAATCTCCCAAACTCACCAGGTCACTTAGATACTTCCATCTTAAGGTTGCTACTCAGTTACCTACTCAGGAAGGAAACAAAGAAAAAGGTGGCCCCGTCCCAGGCTCAGGCTTCCTTTGGCAGGACATGTGCTTGAAGCTACCTTGTACCCAGGTGGGACGCTGGGAAGCTGCCTTTCCCCCACCTAGCTCTCAAGAGGCATCTTAATTCAGCCCTCCCACTTCAAAATCAAGTCAGAGAGAGAGAAAAATAGGGAAAGAGCTCAAGGTAGGGGGAGAGAGAGGAAGAAGAAAGGCAAGAAGGAAGAAAGAGAAATTGAGGGGTGGGGGAGGAAGGAAAGAAATGGGTGGGTATCTCTTTTGTGTGGTCACTCAGTTTCAGCTCAACAACCCAAATCACCATTTCTAGTTTCACAGCCATGAATAGAGCTCTGAGCCTAGGATCAGAAAGACCTGAGCTCAAATCCTGACACTTAATAGGTATGTAGCTCTGGGTGAGTGATTTAATGTCTGCCTCCGTTTCTTCATCTATAAAATGGGGATAATAATAGCACCTACATGAGAGAGTTGTTGTAAGGATCAAACTAGATATTTGTAAAGGGCTTAGCATAGTGTCTAGTACATAGTAGGTGTTTTTAAAAAATGCTTCTTCCCTCCCTCATCACCACACTCAACAAGCCCCTGAGTTATCCCAGTGGGAGATATGCTTCCCCCAAGCTTCCATATAGTTCTTTCAACTAGATTCAAGCAAATATCTGTGACTGACTCACATTATGTAGCAATCCTGGAATCCAGCCCTGTTAGCAACCTCATGAGTTCAAGAAATTGGGAGCTAGTTGTCTAGCAGGAGGTGAGTTCTGCAACAACTTCTGATAAGAGAAGGGTGCCCCAACTAGAAGAGTCAGTCCTGCTTCAGCCGGATCATCTGTACTTCTAAGGTGTTCATATAGTACAGATGGGAGGTAAATGGGAAATAGCAGTGCTACAAAGGTATCTTTATTGAGCAGTGCTACAAAGGTATCTTTATCTTCCAGGAGAGTATAACAGGAGTGATGGCATACTGTTTCATGTTATAAGTATTTAAAGTATTAAATATTCACACTTGTGAGTCTTCTGTGTTTTAAGCACTTCTTTTGTGGTAGAAGAAATTCAGTAGCTTGCTATCTACTTTGTATACTGAGTACCTTTTCTAAAAGGGACAACCTATTTAACCCACTTTAGGGAAGACTCTAGAACATAAGCCATCCTTTAGCAAAAAGCCAGAATATGTCCCTCCCCACGGAGTCATAGAATGTATACCCAACTCCATAGAAAGCACCCCAGTGCAGAACGTCAAGAGATTCTCCTGAGGATCTCTCTTATATTTGTATGTATATATGTACATATATGTTTATACATATGTACATATGTCATTTTTCAGTGGTTGACCTAAAAAATAATTACTCAACAAATCAAGAAAACAGAAAGGTTATAAGACAGATACACTAAAGTAAACCCTGCAGTCATTCAATGGAATATACAAGATAAGAAATCATCATAAACAAATGAACTCAATGGGCCATATTTGGTAAACCCAAGAACAAAAACTCCTTGGGAAAAGACTTCCTATTCAATAAGAACTGCTGGAAAAAGTGTAAATCACTTAGACAAAAAAAATTAGATTAATACCTGCCACTACATATCACAATAAGCTCCAAATAGATATGATAGAAATATAAAAAGTCACAGCTTTTAAAAAATTGGAGGGAAATCGAAAAGGTGCATGCCTAGTGGGAGAAGCAATAAAGATCACAAAAGATGAAATAGACAACTTCGATTACATGAAACTGAAAAGCTTATGCACAAATAAAAACAATGTAGCTCAGTTAAGAAGGGAAACTCAAATAGAGAAAAAAATGTTTGTATTAAGTATCTCTAATAAAGATTTGACATCCCAAGATTTATAGGAAGTTAACATAAATATATAAAACCAAGAGCTACTGCCAATAGCTAAGTGGCCAAAAATATGAAGTATTTTCAAAAGAATTGAAACCTATAAAAATATCTATTTGAAAACATACAAATTAAATAAAAAGAAATGAAGGTAAATACAAATTAAAACAATTATGAAGTTTTATCTCATACTCAGCAAACTGGCAAAGGTGACAAAAGATGGAAAGAGTCAAAGTTGAAGAAAGGTAGACTAATACAATATTACTAGAACTGTGAACTGATCTAACCATTCTGGAAAATTATTTGGAATCTTTTCCCCAAAAAAGTGACTAAAGTGCCCATACCTAAGTAGATCAGTAACATAAAAAGGTTATATACATGCACATATATACGTGTATATGTGTCTATACACATATACCAACACATATATACATCAAAATATTCATAACAGCACTAGTTTGTGGTAGCAAAGAACTAGAAACAAGGTAGGTACCAGTTAATATGGAAATATTTAAACAAATTGTAGTATATGATTGTAATGAATGAATATGAGGAATACTGAGGAAACTGGTAAAACTTAACTGATGCAAAGTGAAGGAAGCAGAACCAACAAAACTATATACACAGTGACCACAACGCAAAATAAAGTGAAATAGATCCCAGAAAGGAAAGAAGAAAAAGTGCCTCCCTCCTTTCACTGGAGAAGTGGGGGACTATGGGGATGGAATATTGTATATAATGTCAAACAAAATGTTTTTGTCAAACTGCTTTTTAAAAAAAATCTTTGGTACATGCGAAGGCTCACTAGGTAGGAGGAAAGAAAGATCTATTGAGAAATAAATGTGATGCAACAAACAAAAGCCATCAACAAAACAAATTTTTTGTTTAAAAAAAGTTACATTGTTTTGTGATTAAACTTGAAATATTGATGTTTTGTTGCAAAAACATTTTGGAAATATAAAATACAAACACCAACCTGAACGACTCTGGCAGCCATATTTTATAGAAAGCTCACACAGCATTGAAGAATTAACTATCTTGAGATAATGATTGAAATGAAATGTCACTGGCATACAAACTCTTAGATGAGAAAACGTCCTTTACCAGTACACACTGGCACCTTCTCTGGAACTTATAGTCTCAGGGAGTTGCCTGGAACACTGAGAAGTTAAATGACCTTCCGAGGGTAACATGGCTAGAATGGGTCAGAGGCAGGATTTGAACCCAAGTCTTTTTGATACCAAGGTCAACTCTTTATCAAGCAGGACAAACTGCCTATCATATGGAATATATAATGATAACACCACATTTATATAGGACTTCTAGCTCACAAAGCATTTTTAAAATCTAATTCTAGTCCAGGGGTAGGGAACCTCTAGGTCCTCAAGTGTGGCTCTTTGACTGAATCCAGACTTCACAGAATAAATCCCCTTAATAAAAGAATGTGTTCGATAAAACTTGAACTCAGTCAAAAGGCAGCATCCAAGGACCTAGAAGGCCACATGTGGCCTTGAGGTTTAAGGTTCCCCATCCCTGCTCTAAACTGTTCATTACATTATCATCCTCATTTGACAGATAAGGAAACAGGATCAGAGAGTGGAAGAGGCTTACCCCACAATTACACAACCAGTAAGTGGCAGGGTTAGGAATGAAACCCAAGTTTTCTGATAACAAGCCCTGGGCTCGTTGCTAACTAAAGCACCAGCTGCTTCACTTTACCTATGTTCCCAGAGCACATTAAAAATATGCCATCCAAATAATCAGATTAACCCTGTATAGCAAGGTAAAATTATCCATGTCTGGCAGTGTGTAAATCAAGTAGATTATGAGTGAAATTTATATTATATGTGTGTATGTATATATACACATGTGTATATACATACACACGTATGCCCACATACACATACACATACCTATCTCCAGAAAACATTTTCATTTCCTCTAGTAGTGGAGATGAGTATTTCAGGGTTGATACTGATAGCATCGTAGTGATTTACTGAAATCTATATCACTAAATCTGAAAGAACTGATATGAGGTCATCTAATATGACCAGAACCTGGAAGATATTTCCACCAAGTAGCCATCCAGCCTTAGCTTAAACATCTCAGCTGAGATGGGACCAGATGCCTCCCAAAGCAGCTCATTCCACTTTAAAGAGTTCTAATTGGCAAGAAGTTTTTCCTTATATAAAGCCTAAATCTGACTCAGTTCAACTTCAACCCATTGTCCCTAATTTTGTCCTCAGGGGCCACGTAGAACCAATTTAATCCCTCTTCCACTTGACAGCTTCCTCTTCTAGTACCTTAAGATAGCTATCATGTTCCCCCTGAGTCTCCTCATCTCTAGGCTAAACATCCCCAGTTCCTTAAACCAATTCTCATATGGCAAAGTAGGATTTCACATAAGGAACTCTATGCAATACAAGTGGATTTCACTTCCACTGAGGTGAGTTCAGTATTCTATCTAGAAGACAAAAAAATGAGTATTTGCGGTTAACATCACAATTAATGGCCTTTGTTCATGCTTCCTCCCTCCACCCCTGCCCCCTAATTCAAAGCCTAGACTTCCTTCAAAGACCACGTCAAACAGCAACTGCTTGATAAAGCCTTCCCAGACTAACCTCAGACCAGCATGATCTTCCTCCTTATTCTGAATGCATATAGCATTTACACTTTTACACATTTGTTTTTATACAATCTTGAACTGTTTGCTAAATTAGCTTATGTGGGTAACTTGCTGCCTCCACTGGATTTTAAGTGCCTCAAGGCTAGGAACCATACTGTCTAGGCTTCCACATTTTTTTGTATCTCCCACAGCCTGTAGTAGGAAATAGGTACTTAAAAGCTTGTTGAAACTCGCTAAGGGGAAAAAAAAAGAAAACTAATCATCAGAGAATTAGCACTGTACCTGGTCCTTACCCAAGTACTTTTTGAGTGATGGACTGATATCTGCCTTTCAATAATAAGAATAAAGGATGAGTTCACAGGCTAAGTGCTTTGACAACAGCAGCAAAATGAATTACCGTCATTACCTAACAATGTCATTCACAATCATACACATACTTCCCCGTTAACAATACAGGGCAGTGGATAAAACCGTGGGGGTTAGCTGCATGCCATTTTCATCGTCATACTCATTAACAACAGAATTCTAAATGGTACTCAAGCTGCAGTCTGGGTCTGAAAACAAGTTCCAGTAAAAACCACCCTCAGGGATCTTGTTTTTTTAAAAATACTGATGTGTATTACATGTTGACACTACTCTTAAGAGCTAGTCAATGTGGGAGCCTCCAATAAAAAACGGGCTGACAAGTCCGAAGACCTGAATTCCCACCACTGCTTTTCAGCACTTTGCCCTTGATCAAATATATAGAATCTAATGTTTCTGGGTCTGCTTTCTCATCTTAAAGTGAGGGGGCTGGACTAGAGGGTCTCCAAGGTCTCCTACCCACCCTAACACTGTGTGTTCTGGGGTTCTTTCCCTCTCTGACACCCTAGGTTCTGAGGTCCCCTCCGACTAGGGCATTCTATTTGCAAAAGAAAAACATCAATAACTTGGGTGTCTAGTGACAACAAGCAAGTTGAGTCATTAGCACAAGGAAAAAGAGATGTTGGAGAAGCTCTAGGCTTACTTTGCAGTGTACCAGAATTATAGTGTGCTTAAGACAGTACCCAGGAGGACCTCATGCAACATGAAAGCTGCCAAAACAAAGCATCTTAACTCAAAACTATCTGGGTGTTGGCAGACTTGACAGAATCACTAAAGATATCTCATCACAAAAGCCACCAATCCTTTTAAAATCTTACGGCTTTAACAGAAACTCAAATTCGTTTCTCCTTGCATTGGGTTTTTTTTTTCTTTATTCTTCACAGTTATTGATGATGCTCTGGCCTCTTAGTGTGCTGAGAAGACCTGGGTCCGAATGCCATCTCGGACACTTATTAAACGATCTATCCAGGCAGGTCACTTAATGTCTATGTGAACTCAAACAACTCCCTAGGACTTATTCATCAAGTCACGTACAGTTGCAATCTGCGTAGCTGCCTTGCCTCCTGAACTCCCAAATGATAGCTCCAACTGAGCTAACTCTAACCTGGCAAAAAGCAGGGCTCCAGACGAGAGGTGAGGTTTCCGAAATCTTATTGAATAAGAGAAGTAAAAAGTGATTGTCAGAGAGCACACAGGTAGCAGCTGCCCTTAAAAGTGAGGGGCCACAGAGTGGCTAGGCAGCAGCAATAGCCAAGCCTTCCGAAGAAGAGGGAAGCAGGGATACCAGGGGCTCTGGCAGCAAATAGCAGGGTAATCTCGGGCAAGTTAAAGAAACAAAAACAAAAACAAAGCAAAAACGAAAACGAAAAAACCCAACCCATCACCTTGAGTTGGACTACACGGTAGCTCGTTCTAAGGTCCCTTTACCACATCTGACCTGCTGTGTTTTGTGTTCAGAAGGTCTTTGCCCAGAACATCTCTATTCTATGTCAATGCAACTGAAGCAAGCAAACATTTATTAAGCAGGTCCTCCGTGGGCACTGGGTCCTCAAAGACGCCCCGGGCTAGGAGTCCCGAGTACCTTCCAGGTCTGACATTCTCTAATCTCTAAGTCACCTCCACGGGACTCCAGAAACGAGTGTCAGAGGCCTCGAGGCTGGCAGGACTGCCCCAGGGGCAGCGAGGGGCAGCAGACGGGGCTGCTGTCACTGCTGCCACCGCTGCGGCTCTCGATCCCGGGGAGCCGGGAAAAGTGAGCGAGCGCCCTCGGGGGCCGGGGGAGGGAGGGAGAGAGGGAGGGGGGCGGCTGCTACTCACCCCCGCTCTCCTACGTCCCTGTCGTCGCCCCACTCGCTGCAGCCCCGGCAGGGGGCAGGGGCAGGGGCGGGGGCGGGGGGAGGGGAGGGACGGAAGGGGGAGGAGGCGGCGCTGGCGTCCGAGGGCGAGCGCGGGGGGCGGCCAGCTGGGGGGGCCGGGCCGGGCCGGGCTGGGGGAGCGCGGGGGGCGCGCAGGGGGCGCGCGCAGGCGGCGGGCGCGCGCCGCGGCACCCGGGCGGGCGGGCGGGCGCGCAGGGGAGGGGGGCGCCCTGCGCTCGCCGGCGCCGCCGAGGCCAGCACCATCGACGGGCGCGGGGCGGCTGCCGGCCGGCCGGCTGCCCGGACCCTCCCGCCGGACCTAGGCCCGAGCCCCGGGCGGGAGCGCCGGCTGCGCCCTCGCCCTCTGGCCCCGGCTCCCGGCCCTCGGCCCCGGCGGCCACACAGCGGCGGCGGCGGTTCCCTCGCGGGGCCGCGGCCGCAGCCGCATCCTCTTCCTCCTCCTCCTGCCTCCTGCCTCCTCCTCAGCAGACACACGCGCTCGCACACACAGGCTCACACACACTCACACACATACATACACACACGCGCGCACACTCACACACACAGCCTCGCTGCTGCCACCGCCGCCGCCGCGGCGGCCGCCGCGGCTCCCTGGCCGCTGTCGCCTAGCAACTGCGCGCATGCGTCTTCTCGCCACTCTCCCCCCACCCCCCCCCACCCCCCCACCGCCACCCCCCAGCTCCGGCAGTGGGCTCCGGTAGCTATGCCCCGGCTCTGAGCTCCGAGGCCAGCGGTGGAGGAGGGGGGGGTGGGGGTGGGCGTGCCTCTGTCACGGACGTATGGATGGACAGGGACTTGCTCTGAAGTCATAGGGTCGATCACAGAATGGCACAGCCGGAAGGGATCTGAGACATCATTGAAGCCAACTCTTCTTTGAGGAACGAGGAAACTGAGGCCCCGGGAGGGGAAGTAAGTTGCCCAAGGTCACGCAGGTGTTGGAGGAGAGACTGGAACTTCTGACTCCACAGTACAGAGAAAAGAGCATCGGACCTGGAATCAGAGGACTTGGGTTCGAATCCCTTCTGTGAGAATTATACTTATGTAACCTTGGGCAAGTAACCTCTCTGCACCTTAGTTTCCTCTTCTCTAAAAAGAAGGGGTAAAACTAGCTGGCCTCAGGGGTCCCTTCCAGCACTAGCCCTAGGATCCTATGGGTGACCTTGAGCAAATCCCTTCCCTTTCCCTGGGTCTCAATTTCCTCCTCTGTGAAAAGAGGGGATTGGATTTTAAGTGTCCCCTGAGGTCTGTCCCAGCTCTAGGTTTCGTTCCTATGTGGGACCTTGGAGAAGTCACTTACTCTCTGTGAGCCTCAGTTTCCTCCTCTGTGAAAGGACGGGGTTGGCCCCCTCCATTGCCTCAGAGGTCCCTTCCAGCTGTCTATCTCCACTCCATTCTCTGTGATCCAGATCCAGAGTGTTTTCCACCGTGTCCCAAGTTGCTCTGGGATCAAAGTTTTCAACCTTGGAAGGGATTTTAGAGACAAGTCATTTACTCAAGGTCATTCGGGCAATTCACCACAGATCCAGGAATTGAATACATTTGTTGTGACTAGACTAGACTCCGAGGCCAGCGGTGGAGGAGAGGGGTCTTGCTTACTCCTACCTTTCCAGATGTTCCCAGCCAGACTAGGCTTCCCTAAATTGCTGCCTTCATGCAGTAAAGATTTGCATTTCAAAATCACTTTAAAGTTTTCCTCACAGCAACCCAATAAGTGATACAAGGGAAAGTAGTAGTATACCCATTTTCCAGAAGAGTAGATACCTAGAGAGCTTAAATGACCCTCCTAAGGTTCCTTCTTTCTAAATCCTAGGTGTGTATATTTTCCCAAGAATAATATGGCTATGTGGTTTACTTGATAGCCAGAGGAACTGGGTTTGAATCCCAATCTACCACTTGCTAGCTGTGTGGCCTCAAATAATACACTTAACCTAGCTAGGCCTCAGTTTTCTCACTTGTAAAATGAAGAAGTTGTACTAGATAACCTCCAAGGACCCTTCAGGCCCTGAACCTATGAATACATGTGGCCTAAAAAGCACAGCCACCTCCAAATTGGTGTTCTTTCCACTAAATTACACACAGCATGAGATAATTCGTAGCTACAAATGGGACTGAGCTCAAAGACAGACCCCCTATGTCTTAAGTATTCATAAGAAGCCTGAGCTACCTCCATCTTTATCTCATATCCAAAGACATATGAAAAAGAGGGAAAAAGCAAATGAGCAAAACCAACCAGCCAATTCATCATATCTAGCAGGATATATAATACTACACACCCACAGTTCCCCACCTCTGCAAAAAGGGAGGTATGTTTTTTCTTCTCTTCTCTAGGGTCAAACTTATACAGAGATAAGGGGTTTTTTTCCTTTTGGTCTTCTTATCGACATTATTATAGTCATTGTGTAAATTTTTCCTAGTTCTACTTCACTTTATCATTTCATAGGATTTTAAATCAGAAAGCCCTTTGTTGTGGTGGTTCAGTCGTGTCTGACTTGTTGTGACCTCATTTGGGGTTTTCTTGGCACAGCTATATTTCCTTCATTTGACAGATGAGGAAACAGAGGCAAACAGGGTGAAGTGACTTACACAGCTAGTAAGTGTCTGAGTAGAGATTTGAAGTCAGGTCTTCCTGACTCCAGGCCCTAGGCTTTATCCACTGCAGCACCATCTAGCTGCCTGGTCTAGTCCACTGAGTCATAGAAAGATTAAGTGACAGGTAGAAAGTGGGAGAGGTTTCAAATTCAGGTCCCCTCATCCAAATCTAAGGCTTTATAGACTTCTCTGTATTCTTCATATTCAGCATCTCTTACAACATGGAATAGTCCCTCACAATCACATGCTCTAATTTGTTCAGCCATTCTCCAAAAGCAGAATCAGTTTTGTTTCTAGTTCTTTTCTACAGCACAAAGTGTTGTTAATATTTTGATGTATATAAGGACTTTCATCTTAGCATTGCCCTTACAGATTGCTTTACCATCTAACTTAATGGTGTCTTTAACTGATATCCCTCTTTCTCTGCTCAGCAATGAAATCAAGTGTTTCCTGACTCTTTAGCTTTTCAATTTTAGTCTCCTTGGAATGGCAATTGATTTGTGTCATAGAATCCTAAATCTAGAGCTGGAAGGGACATCAGGGGTCACCTCATTTACCCCCCCTCATTTTACAGATGAGGAAACTGAGGCCTAAGGAGGGGAAGGGACTTGCCCAGGGTCATACCTAGTCTAGACCTGTAAAAGAGGATTTCAGAGGCCATATAGTCCAACCCCTTCGTTTGACATATGAAGAAACTGAGGTCTAGGGAGGGGAGGTGACTTTCCTAGAGTCACATAAGAAGTAATTATCAAGACGTATGACCTTAGGCAAGTTGCTTAAACCCAACTGCCCTCCAAAAAGACCAAAAAAAACCTAATCATCAAAGGATGAATTTAAACCCAGTTCTTCTGACTCTAAAGAGCCCTTTCCACTGTACCAAGCTGCCTGCCATGCTGTATTTGTTAGAATGCTGCATGAAATTGTTGTAGTATTGTGCCTGTGTCTCTTCCATCCATGGCCCATTTTTCATCATCGATAACTTGTTTGAATTTCCTACCATATCTTTTCCTCATTTTTCTTTTTCTAGCTTTGCATAAGTTTTGATCTTTGTTCTAACAAATCAGTGTCCAACTGTAAACAAACAGCTGATTCAGAAATGACTTTGGCATCAGTAATGAGTTGTTTCCTTTCTGTTAAAACATAATAAATTTCATTTTCCAAGGCATGTCCAGTGCCTACTGATTCTGTCCTTGAAAACAGTTTTTATGATCTCTATATGTGTGGCTTCAGTGCCATTTACAAGCCTTTGGCTTCTCCCATTCCTGATCCCTATGTTCTAATATGTTTCTCTCCATACGTGTCTGTTTCTATCTTTTCATTGAAGTCACCAGGTATCAAAGTCTGGGATTTGGAGGGGGAGGGTGGCTGGAGGGAAGGATGGGAAATGGGGTTTAAACCACACCTGGGATTTCATTGTGTAGGGAATTTCAAGTCTCAGCTCAAATCCCGCCTTTCCCAAGAAGCTTTATCTGACCAGGAAATGTTAGTTAGTCCTTAATGTTAGTTAGTGCTTTCCTTCTGAGGTCACCCCCCAATTAATCTGGTACATATCTTGTTTGTTCAAGTTGTTTGCCTATTGTCTCTCCATTAGAATGTGGGTTCCTTGAGGGCAGGGATCACTTCCCCCCCCTTTTTTTGTATCCCTAGCACTTAGTTCCTGGCACACAGAAAGTGCTTAATAAATGTTTCTTGACTTTATTTTTGTTTGTTGTTCGGTCATATCCCACTCTTCATGTACCACTATTCACAACCCCATTTAGGGTTTTCTTGGCAAAGATACTGGAGTGGTTTGCCAGTTCTTTCTCCACCTCATTTGACAGATGAGGAAACTGAAGCAAGGTGAAGTGGCTTGCCCATGGTCACACAACTAAGAAGTGTCTGATGCAGGACTTGAACTCAGGTCTTCCTGACTCCAGGTTCTATGCTCTATCCACTATCCATCACCTAGCAAACTCCCTCTACCAACAGCAACAGTTGTGCAACTTAAGAGTCCCAGAGTTGCTTGTGGAGCTGAAAGGTTAAAAGACTTGCCCGCTGTCCCAAGACCAGTATATGTCAGAGGCAAGACTAGAATCCAAATCTTTCTGATTCCATGGCCAGGCATCTATCCCCTATGCCATGCTGCCTCTCATATCAGAGCATATGTTGATTTCATTTGGAGAGGTTTATGGAGTGAAGGCTTCCTGGAAGAGGTAGCATTTGACCTGGTCTTTCAAATACAAATAAGAACATAAATAGGAGAGTGGTAAAGTGAAAAGCCAGGCTACATGAGTACCAGCATTTCTGGGGAGCAGCAAAATCCAAGGTCCAAGAAGAGATTACAAGAAGCATAGAATGTCTCTGCCCTTTCATTCTCTGCAACTTATGTCTGTGTGTAAGCTCCAGTTCTTTTAACAGTGGTTTGCATAGTGCTCCAGCATGAGATGACCAAATGTCCCATGAAGTATTGTTTCTTGTTGCCTTTGGGCATAGGATGAAAACCAATTCTGCCTACTCTTTGAGTTCCTGGGAATCATCCTTCCATGTAGATGCAGTGTCTTCCTTCTGATTTTGTTTATAGTGAGAATGGATTCAGTTCCTCCAGATGTATGTCCAGTCATTGGTCATAAAACGTAATCTTCACATTTAGAGAAACATCAGCTAAATTAAAATGTATGGAAAGCTAAAAACAGCATGATTCTTAGCCCTTCTGTCCAGTTTGCCCACCACTCTGCTACCATCACTGAAGAAATAAAAAAAGGGCCCCAAAGAACTGGAGGCCATTTGGGGTTATTCTTTGTTTCATGAGTTGCCAAAAGAATTCATCTCCTTTCTGATAACTAGCCTCTCTGTATTTAACCAGGCTGGCTCTTGGAAAGCAGACTCCCTGGGTTGCTAGACTCATACTCAGAGCCTTTCTAGCATGGTACTCTGCTGCTATAGCCTTCAGAAAGCCAAGGTCACCTCCATGCTGCAATGAGACATCAGAATAGGACTTTGTGGAGGAGTGAAAGATGAGAAATACATATTTTTAAAGTCATAAAAAGAACATTAAACTGAATAAGTATATAGCCTTTTTCAGGGGTTCTAGAAAGCTACTCCAGGTTCAAGACATGCCTCCAATTGACAAATCACGAGTCCTCATCATTTAAAAAATTAGGAAAGGAAATCAGTGTTAAGTGACTTGCCCATGGTCACACAGCTAGTAAGTGTTTGAGGCCATATTTGAACTTAGAAGGATGAATCCTCCTGACTCCGGATCCAACACTCTATCCACTGCAGCACCATCTAACTCTTTTTTTTACAAACCATCCAGAAATATTCTCACACTACTAGTCAGAGAAGGAACATTTAACTATAACACACATTAACTAGGAAGCACATAAGGAAAAGGCACACATATAGGGAACATCCATAGTTAGGGTAACTAGCATTCTTAGGGCTCTGTCCCTGCTGCCTCATACCTACCTCTGGAACAACTACAAATTTGAAAGGTCTTCTACTGATCTAATCTTTCACTTGTATTACCATATGCTGGTTCTTTGTTGAGCCTCCACTGTTCCCATTTGCTGTTTCTCCACTTGCAACCTTTACCCTATGAAGAAAGGGAATCTTAGCTCTTTTAGTTCATAGCTATCTCAGCTCTACAAAGAGTCAATCAGAGAGATCCTGATATATTTGGTCTATCTTTTAAAATTTATTTTCTTTTTGTTTCAGCAGCCATTCTTTGAATTTAATCTATTCCTTGAGCTAAGGTGAGAAAATTATTTTCAACTCCCATCATTCTCCTGGTCCATGCAAATTGTCTTAGGAGCCTCACCTAGGAAGACTGCAACAGGAAGTGTTGATCTCTGGTAAACCTCTGGTTTTACAGAAGAAAAAATTAAGATCTAAAGAGGGAAAGTTAGTTTTTCAAAGACACACAACCAGTTAACCATAGAGCCAGGACATAAGTTCAGATCTCCTTAGTCACAATGCAGTAAATATTCTTGAGTTGGGGCAGCTAGGTGATACAGTGGATTAAGTGTCAGGCCTGGAGTCAGGAAGACTCATCTTCCTGAGTTCAAATCTGACCTCAGACACTTCCTAGCTATTTGACCCTGGGCAATTCACTTCACCCTGTTTGCCTCAGTTTCCTCTTCTGTAAAATGAGAGCTGGAGAAGGAAATGACAAATCAGTCCAATATCTCTGCCAAGAAAACCCCACATGGCACACAAAGAGCCAGACACGACTAAAATGACCGAACAATAACAAAAACTTGAATTAAGGAGCTTTGAATGATGGACTAGGTGTCTTTTGCTCAAAACCCAACCTAGTTAATTTTAGCCTCATCACTAGGCTAAGTAGAGTGGGTCCCTTGTCTTTTTCCTTTGGCTACAGTAACTTATGAAATGATCTCCTAAGGTATAAAGAGGTTGGAATCTGCACAAGTGAAGAATGACTCAACATTAGTGAAATTCTCAGAGCTATAACCAGGACAGGGCCACTGAGACTTTTCTCCAAGGTACCAACATAGAAGGTGGCACACTTCTTCTCAGTAGTGATCTAGAAATCACAATCTCCATGTTTTGTAGAGACTGGCCAACACCCTGCTCCCTTGTTCAGCCCCACCTCTATGAGCTTTCTCCAGAGTCATTTTCCTCTACATACCATCTTGGCTTCTCATGCCCTGTTAGGGCACAGTTGGATCTCTGTTGACAGGCCAATGCTTTTCCCAGAGCATCTGAATGCACAGTTGGACTGGCTGCTGTGCCTCCATTGCTGCTACCCACCGCAGACCACTACTACTATACCACCCTCCATATTCTAAAATCTCTTCAAGTATAAATAAGAAAAAAGTAAATAATCATTTATACTTACAGCATGCCTACTCCAATTTTACCTAGCCACTACCGCCACCTTAATTCAAGTTTTTGTTGTTGTTCGGTCATTTTAGTCGTGTCTGGCTCTTTGTGTGCCATGTGGGGTTTTCTTGGCAGAGATATTGGACTGATTTGTCATTTCCTTCTCCAGCTCTCATTTTACAGAAGAGGAAACTGAGGCAGAAACTATCCTCAGAACTCTTTTCATATGAGTAAATGAATGAATATGTGATTGATGAATGAATTAATGAATGAATGAATGAATGAAAAATAAATTTCTTTAGTACTTATTATGCACCTGGCACTGTGCTAAGTACAGGGGACTACAAATATAAAAAGCAAAGAATCCTTGTCCTCAAGGAGCTTATCTTCTAAGAGAAGACCACACACACACACACACACACACACACACACATATTAAACATAAATATATCTATAGATAGATATTGGAGTAGTGGCAGGAGGGCAGGGTGTTATGGTTAAAGGTCACAGGGATGGTGGGTGGAGTCATCCTATAATTAAGTGACCATCCTTTCCAGAATTCTATTCCCAAAGGTAAAAATGGAAAGAGAGAGGAGAGAAGGAGATAACCAGCTCTCACTAATCAGAAATCCAAAGCCCCAGGGTAGAGGTGGAGGCTGAAGTAGAGGATCATGGCCAAGAGATGACCAGCACTGTGGGTCTGGGTTAGGCTAGATCTGGGCTGATGAGAACAGCTGAGTTAGAAGGAGGTTCAGCAGGCCCTAACTTACTAGAATAGAGAACACCAGCAGCCAAATTTAAAAAAAAATGAATAAAAAATAACCAAAACCTGAAGTTTAGGGATATCGATCAATGGTTGTGTCATGGAATTGGTCAGCTCTTTGACATTCCCTTCATTGTAGCTTCTTGACCTACTTTGTGCTCCCTGGTCCTGAATCCCTGCTCTAGCAAATAGTCAGTCGAATAGTCAATAAACATTATTAAGTACCTACTATGTGCCGGACACTAACTGGGGATGCAAAGAAAGGCAAGAGACAGTGCTTACTCTCAAGGAATTCAAAATCTAATGAAGGGAGACAATTTGAAAGCCACTATGTATAGACAAACTATGGACAGGATAAATTGGAGATGATGGACAGAGCAAAAGCACTAGAATTAAGGGGGATCAGGAAAATCTTGTAAATGATGGAATTTTAGCTAGGACTTGGAAGAAGTGGAGAGGCAGAGATGAGTGAGAGGATTCCAGGCAAGGGGGAGAGACAGGGAAAATTCTCAGTCAGGAGATGGAAGGGCTTGCCTGAGGCAAAGCCAAGAGGCCAGTGTCACTGGATGGCAGAGTACATGATGGGGGGCTGCTGGGAGGGGCAGGAAATTGTCTTATAGGGATGTAGAAAAGTCCAGACAGTGAGGAGTGCAGCAGAGAGCAAAGTGAACATAGCCTAGGCACCTTATACTATGGTAGTCTGAGCTAGAGACTCACCAGTTTGAAGGGAGTATCAGTACTCCACAGACACCTGGTACCAACTCAGCCTGCTTTTTTCAGTTGACCACACTCTCTTGTTCCAAGTCTGAACCCATCTTCTCCATCCCACATAGGAACTGTCCTTCCCACCTGAAGGTTTGATGAATCACCAACATCAACAGCCTGTAAAGCTCATTACTTTTTAAATAATTCATTCAATTTTTAGTTAATGAATTTAGTTAGTTTATTAGTGAATTTATTTTTAGTTTAATTTATTTTTGGTTTTCTACATTCCATAAGATTTTGAGTTTTAAATTTTCTTCCCCTCACTCTCTTCCACCCTTCTAAAGACAGCATCCAATCTGATATAGGCTCCACTTATACATTCACATTTAACATATTTTCACATTAGTCATGATGTAAAGAAGGATTAAAACTAATGGGAGGAACCACGAGAAAGAAGAAACAAAAGCAAAACAACAAAAGAAAAGACATCAAATAATCTGCTTCCATCTGCATTCAGACCCCATTAGTTCTTTCTCTGGATGTGAATAGCATTTTCCATCATGAGTCTTTTGGAATTGTCTTAGATCCTTGCATTGCTGAGAGGAGCCCAGTCTATCAAAGTTAGTCATCGCACAATGTGGCTGTTACCGTGCACAATGTTCTCCTGGTTCTGCTCATTTCATTCTGAAGTTTGCTACTTTTGAAGAGACTTAGAAAATCTTTATACATTTTAAGTTATCTTTTTTTCAATGTGAATAAATAATTCTTCAAATTATTTCTCAAGGAAGCTACAGGGGCTTGTAATGAATTAGTTCATGGTTGAAATAAAGGAACTGAGTAAATAAGCAATAGCTAAAGAAATGGAGAAAATTATAGCAAGTTCTTGAGCAGGAAGAGTTGGAAAAGGTATGAACAGATGTGTCCTGAGGGTATGACTCATCCCACACCCATTTTCTTCAGTGGTTAGGGCACCAACAGAAAGGCCAATAAAGGCTATAGTTCCTGTCAAGTTCATCCACTTCCTCTCCCTCTCCACTCCAATCTAGCCTTCATGCTTAGTTTTCTTAGGCAAATATCTAGTAATGGCATACCGCTGCTCAAAATCTTTCTCTATTTAAGTCATTTCCGACTCTTTGTGTGGGGTTTTTTTGGTGGAGCTACTGGAATGGTTTGCCATTTCCTTCTCCAGCTCATTAGGAAGCTCATCCCCTTGGGCCTCACATAACATTCTCATTGTACCTCTTGAATGGAGTTGTCACATAAGATTATGTATTATGTATGAGAGTGATCTTTGTTGGTACCTTATCTGGTCTAGTATAGACTCCAAGAGGGCAGGGGCCAG
Organism: Pseudocheirus occidentalis; assembly: GCA_028646575.1. Taxonomy (NCBI): domain Eukaryota; kingdom Metazoa; phylum Chordata; class Mammalia; order Diprotodontia; family Pseudocheiridae; genus Pseudocheirus; species Pseudocheirus occidentalis. The sequence goes on from CM053602.1 coordinate 52,399,947, forward strand.
GTTTTACTTAAATAAATAAAATCTTCTGCAATGTCCAGTGTAGGACTCTGTGCATTGTAGCTGGGAGAGAAGGAAAGAGGGAAGGAGGGAGGAAAGAAGAGAGGAAAGAAGAGAGGAAGGGAGGAGAGAGGGGGAGAAGGGAGGAGAGAGGGAAAGAGGAAGGGAATAGAGAGGGAGGGAGGAAGGGAGGAGGGAGAGAAGAACAGAGGAAGGAAGGAAGGAAGGAAGGAAGGAAGGAAGGAAGGAAGGAAGGAAGGAAGGAAGGAAGGAAGAAATAATTTATTAAGTACCTACTATGTGCCAGGCACTGTCCTAAGTACTTTACAAATATTATCTCATTGTCGTTCATCGTTTGTCCTTCATTTTTGAAGAGGACCAGTGACATTATGAGTGATTTATTGACTTGAGCATGAATTGGATTTAAGAGAAGCAGAGTTGCACAAAGCCATCAGCCTTCCTTTCTCTTCCAGAATCATCAAAGTCTAGTGGCAAGACAAAAGTCAAGAGGACTAGCAACGGCCCAGGATGCAGTTGATGACCTTGGCGACTTTGATGTCTGATCAAGCTCTAAGTGCTCTACAATCCCTGCTATAATCACCTTCATATCATTGGAACAAATTATTCTTAGCTACCCATTCCACTAGAGAAAGTCTTCACTTGCTCACTGATGGGTTTGAGGATTATTGGTTGTCAGTTACCCTCAACCTAATTTAGCCCATCTGCCTAGACAACAACTCTGAGAGGTAGGTGTGATATTATTCCCATTTTACAGTTGAGAAAGCCAAGGCAGACAGAGGTTAAGTGACTTGTTCAAGGTCTTACTGCTGGCAAGTATCTGAGGTAGAACTGCTTTTTATTTTGCTTACTTCCCAGACTTGGTATAAATTATCAAATGATACTAAGTGTTTTAGAATGATAGAGTATTGTACAAATGAGAACTATTATGAATATGATGTCAGAGTTCCACAAACTAGAGCTGATTGCCCAGTATGAGTGGGAAGGTTGGGGATCAAATCATTCTGAACCTTTCCCCTGCCTTTGTTTACCTCCACTTCTTTTGTCATACACTTAGGAGTCAGAGGTGGAAGGAACCTTAGAGATTATCTAGTCAAATTCCTTTATTTTACAGAGAAGGAAACTGAGGACTCAGAAGGAAAAGGGCTTACCCAAGGTCAGCCATAGGGTTCTAGATCTAGAGCTGGAAGGAACCTTAGTGGCCATCTAGTCCAATCCCTTCATTTCATAGACACGGAAACTAAGGCCCTGAGAGAGAAAGTTACTTCTCCAAGATCACACAGTGAGTCAATAGTGGAGCTGGGATGCAAAGCCACTTCCTCCAACTCAAAGCCCAAGGTTCCTTTTACTCTACCACACAGCTCTCATGGGAGATCTGAGTCACTGATACTAAATGAATAAGGAGTAGAGGAGAGACAAAACAAGAACTGATGAGACTATAAGTTTAGGAGTTGTTGTTCAGTCCTGTTCAACTCTATATATAGACACCATGGACTATAGCACACTAGGCCCTTTTATCCTCCACTATCTCCCGAAGTCTGTTCAAACCCATGTTTGTTGCTTCCACGACACTATCTGTCCATCTCATCCTCTGCCATTCCCTTTTCCTTTTGCCTTCGGTCTTTCCCAACATCAGGGTCTTTTCCAGTGAATTCTGGCTTCTCATTATGTGGCCAAAGTATTTAAGCTTTAGCTTCAGTATTTGACCTTCCAGTGAGTAGCCTGAATTAATATCTTTAAGTACTGACTGATTTGATTTCCTTGCTATCCAAGGGACTCTCAAAAGTCTTCTCCAGCACCGTAATTGGAAAGCATCGATTCTGCGGCACTCAGTTTTCCTTAGAGTCCATCTCTTATAGCCTCTACAACTAGAAAAACCATAAGTTGTTTTTTTTTATAACAATTTAACAGTAAGAACATTTTAACTTTAAAATTGACTGAGAATACCTAGCATAATCCATGTGGGCATATGAAAATGATATGCCAACACAGCACAACTCTCAGCTCTAAAAACTAGGAGAACCTTGGGCAAAGCATATTGGTTCTGCCTCAATTATTCCATTTTCTAGTCTGAGAGATTGAAGTTAAAAATAACCTTCAAGGTAATAGGAAAAAGGTGAAGAAAAGCCTTTTGTAGGAGTTTCTAGGAAGCTCTAGCTGGGATGAGTGATGCGTAGAATCATACTGTTAGTGCTAAAAGGGAGCTTAGAATATAAAATGTAAAATGCTATCTTTTCCCTCTAAACCTCCCTCCCCAACTCCTGTTTCTGTTAAGGAGAGCCCCATCCTTCTGGTTACCTTGGTTGGTAACTTTGGAGCCATCTTGAATGCTTCTTTCTCCCTCACTCCCCAGATCCAATTGGTTTCTAAGTCATACCATTTCAATCTCAACATCTCTCTCATATCTTCTCTTTAGCCACACAGCCAACATCTTGACTGACAGCCTTGTCACCTCTTGACTGGATTTACTGTAATAGCTTCCTAATACTAGTTTCTACCCTTTCCAATAGTCACTCAAATACTCCAATGAATCTTGGGTCTCAGGAACATGGACCTTCCACTTTATAATACAGCCCACAGCCCACCTCTGCCTTCCCAACTTGGGTAACTCAAAACTTGTTGTTCAGTCATTTCTGTCTTATCCAACTCTTTGTGACTCCATTTGGAGTTTTCTTGACAGAGTTACTGGGGTGGTTTGCCATTTCCTTCTCCAGCTCATTTTAGAGATGAAAAAACTGAAGCAAACAGGGTTAAGGGACTTGCCCAAGGTCACCCAGCTAGTAAGTGCCTGAGGTCACATTTGAACTCAGGTCCTCTTGATTTCAGGCCCAGTGCTCTATCCACTGAGCTGCATCCTAGGCTAACAGAGGTTAAGTGACTTGCCCAGGGTCACACAACTAGGAAGTATCTGATGCCAGATTTGAACTCAGGTCTTCCTGACTCCAGAGCCTGTTCTCTATCCATTGTACCATCATATATAATTAAGGCACAGCCTTTCAGAAAGGCTCATCTATCTCCATGTCACGATGAAGCCCTTTGTGGAGCAGGACTTTGCAAAGGTCATCCTTCACCCAGCTGCCAAAATAACCTTCTCTAATACACAGGTGTCAGAATGTCACTCCCCTATTTCAGAACCATCAATGAATGTATCTCTATTGTCTCCTGTGCAAAACAAAAATTCCTCAGATTAGCATATGAAATCCTTCATCTTCAAGCTACCTTTCTTTTTTTTTTTAAAGGCAATCTTTTTAAAGGCAAGTGACTTGCCCAGGTCATGCAGCTAGTAAGTGTCTGAAGCCAAATTTGAACTAAGGGCCTCCTGACTTCATGACCGGTGCTCCACCCACTGCAGCACCACCTAGCTGCCCCTCAAGCTACCTTTCCAAGCTCATTTTAAGTTACCCCATTCTTGTACTCAGTGTTCTCCCTGGACTGAACTACTCTTTCCTGATTCTGCTATTCTGTCTCCTTTGAGGCAGCTTGAGTTATTAGGAAGTTGTTCTTCATATCTATGTCTTTGTAACTTCTACCCATTGATTCTGTTTTGGGACCAAGCATGAGTACAATCCCTTTTCCATGTGAAATACCATTACATACTTATGATAGTACTAGAGTTAGAACAGACATTAAAGGCTTTTAGTCCAATGTACTTATTTTACAAATGAGGAAACTGAGGCACAGAGAGGTTAAGTGTCTTGCCCACAGCCATTGTTGCTGCTTTTCTCTATCTTTTGTTCTCAAAGAGGACCAGTGACATCATGAGAGCAATATCCTGACACGTAGCTAGCCAATATCAGAGGCAGAATCTGAACACAGGTCCTTCTTCTGTGTTCTCCAAAGTTAACATCCTATGCCATATGGCCTGTCATGTCCCTTCTAAGTCTGCTCTTTTCCAGTCCTCACATGGCATAAATTTGGTGCTGCCACTATCCTGGTTGCTTTCCTGAAGACACTCTTAGCCAATCAATGCCTTTCCTAAAAGATGGCTCCCAGATGTGGAGCCAATACTCCAGGTGGCAGCCTGGCAGAGCAGACTATATAAGAATGGCCAGTTTCCTTGCTCTTTACCCTGTGTTCCTATGAATGTAACCTAAGTTCACATTAGCCATTTAGCCTGTTGGCAAAAATACGTTGACTCATATTAAGCCTATAGTCCATCTCAACAACTGGTACTATCCCAACTTACCTACCTTTTGTGGCCTTGCTAACTTCTGCCCTTGGTAGCCTCTGACCTGCCTTGGTTTGGTTCATTTTCCAGCATTCCTCAATGAGCTCTGGTACACCCCCACCCCAGATACTCAACAGCTGCCATCCCTAAACTTGTTTGAAGCTTTCAAATGGAACTTCTTTGTAAGACATTGAGTATTCGTGGCATGGAGGAAAGAACATCTTATTCAAAGTCAGCGGATCCAAAGTCTCAGCTTTTTCCACTTTCTGTTTGTCCTGGGGTATCTTCACCTTTCTGGGTTGAGCTTTTGTTATCCATAAAATGAGGAGATTGGACTATCAAGTCATTTCTAAAATCTCTTCTAGTTCCAAATCCTTTGAGCCAAGCCTGAGTTCATGTCCCCACTACCCCTTGAATTAGCTGCGATTGTTTTTTAAAAACTGCATTTTATTGTTGCCTTTTGTCTTATACTAGACATTTTCCATCTCACCTCCATATTAAACCTCCTCCCTGCAAAATGAAAAACAATAGAGCAAAAAAATCCAATACAAAAACTTTAAGAGACAATGTATACGGTATTCTGCCCTAGTAGCCCCCCAGCACTCTTCTATGAAAGAGGGGCTATATTTCAAAATTTATTTTGTAGACTCTTCATTGGTTTTTCCATTACTCAGAGTTTAGCTTCCTCTTAGTGTTTTTTCATTTACATTGTTGTAATTATTGTGTTGATAGAGCACTGGGCTTGGAATCAGGAAGACTCATCCTCGTAAGATCAAATCCAGCCTCAGACACCTAGTTGGGTGACCCTGGGCTTAATTTAACCCTAAACTTAACACTGTTTGCTTCAGTTTCCTCATCTGTCAAATTAGCTGGAGAAGGATATGGCAAACCATTCCAGTAACTCTGCCAAGAAAATTCCAAATGGGTCACAAAGAGTCAGATATGACTGAAACAACTCAACAACAATTAGTGTGTATATTATTCCCTTAGTTCTGCTTATTTTACTCTGTATCCGTTCATACAAATTTTCCCATGTTTCTTTGAGATCCTCATACTCATCATTTCTTACTGCAGGCTCATGTAACACTATATCTATACACCATGACTTTTTGCAGCCATTCCCCAATCAGTGAGTACCTACTTCTAGTTCTTTCCTTACCCAAAGAGTGCTGCTATGAATATGTTGAACCTCCATCTCCATCTGTGATTTCCTTGGCAATTGTAAAGTGCAATTCCTGGCACATAGGAGGCACTTGGTGAAGACTGTTGACTGATTCAGACTGGCAATTCACAGTTAGAAAGAAAAAGGAATAAATTGTTTGCTCCATTTTGACCCAGACATACCGTTACTGATAGCTGTGTGATTTTAGTCAAGTCTCTTACCCACTCTGAGCTTCCATATGCTTATCTATAGGATAGAAATTATAATAATAATCCCATCCTCCTTACCTCATAGGGCTACTGTAAGAAGCAGGTGTGATAACAGTACTTTAAAAGTACTGTATAAATTTATTTGGTAAATGATTTCTGTCTATATCTAAATTAGTGCCTTGACTTCCTCAACAGTATTTTTCATGAAGTCATTCAAAAGGAAAGCTGTCGCTCCATTTGTAGCTCTTTTATACACAAGTGGCATCTAGTTATTAAAGGAAACTTGAAATATAAGATTTCCCACTGGTTTTTTTGCCTGTACTCTGGCATATGTAGGCATAATGGGTATGAAAGTCAATTACATCCTATTTTTGTTCACCATTGAGATACAGAGGATCTCTGAATTCCAATATTCTGGCCTTCCGTTTTGTGATATGTTACCAAAAAGTATAGGTTTAATCATGTCAACACAAAACTGGTTGGTTTTCCCCTTTGCTAATTTCTCACATCTTTTATGGAATCCATCCCTCCTATTCTCTCCCCCCATTCCCCCCTAGTTTCTTAGCAACACAGAGAACAATGTTGGCCCAGCCGGTGCTAACTTTATTCCTACTCCCCTCTCTCAAATCTATCAGCTCACCTAAGAAACCATGCTTCAGATATCAGTCACCTCCAGCTCTGGCACAGTCTGACTTGATTAAGAGCCTCCTGATGAACCAATCAGTCAAGAACTATTTACTAAACTTCACCTTCAGGTGAGGCCCTGAGGCACTGGGCTGGGCATTGAAGATGAAGGAGGTAAAAAGGGGCATCATCTTGTTTTGTTCAAGAACGGAAGAGCCTTGTTCTCACAGATATTACAGCCTAAACAAGAAGACAGGACAAATGGATAGATACATAGACACCTTGAGTAGAACTTTAATGGTTCTTTTTAATTACCCTAATCATGGCTGGACTAATCTTCCTCATGCCTAGATCTGGTCATATCACCCCTTTGCTTAAAATCTTTGGTGACTCCCTATCACCATTAAAGATGAAATTGATAAATGAAAAATTTAAGACCTTACTACATGCCAGGTGCCATACTAAGTGCTGATGATAAGCACAAGCCAAAAGATCAAAAAACAATCAACCCAGTCCCTAACCTCACGCTTACATTCTAATGAGGGAGAGATAGTCTGGAGAGTAAAGAGTGGAGCCAGGAGTAAAGTGATCATGGCTTGAGAGACTCAGAAAATGGTGGTCAAGCCAGGAACTCAGTAATCAGAAGAAACAATCGTAGGACAAAGGCATCTTCAGGGTGAATGAGGAATAGAACTAGGAATGGTTCAGTGACCTGAGTCCATTTCTACCTGGCATTCAAGGCTCTCCATGATCTGCCATCATTGATCCTTTCCAGCATTAGCTTGTACTACTCACAGCTATGATACAGACAACATGTATTAATTACCCTTTGTCCAGGTTCTGTGCTACAAGTGTCCCTCTTCCACTGAAAGTTTATATCGGGGCGGCTAGGTGGCGCAGTGAATAGAGCACTGGCCCTGAAGTCAGGAGGACCTGAGTTCAAATCTGGCCTCAGACACTTGACACAATTACTAGCTGTGTGACTCTGGGCAAGTCACTTAACTCCCGTTGCTCTCCAAAAAGCTAAAAAAAAGTTTACATCTTACATCTCTTAGCTACTTTCCCAACTTTAGCTGGAAGTCACAGGTTGAGGTCTGCAGAGCTTGGCTGACTACTAATGCTCAGAATTCTGAAGCACCCAGCATTCTCATGTAAGTTTAGCTAAGACTAATGAAAGATCCCTACAAGTAAATTTGTTTGGGCATATTACAACAAATACAGGGGACGGGGTTCTCTTGTGTAAGGTATGTGGCCAAAAGGGTCAACTCAGATGTTGTTGTGCAGAAAATAAGAGCGAGCCGAGACCTTGGTTCAAGATAAATTTAGGTGTGGATTTATTAATCAAGCACATGACTACCAGAGTGTTCACTCAAATTGGTAGTCGCCATTTGGGATACAGACTTTGGTTATAAATGCTAAAACCTCAAAAACCATAATCAGGGAGGGGAGCTAGCAGAAGCCATGACTTACAAAAGCAAAGAGCAGCCATTGGTTAGATCTATAGCTCAGAGCTAATTTAGGAATATGCCGGCTACAAGGATGCAACCTTCCTGTGACATGGGGGTCACTCCTAGAACAGAGTGGAGGGCACAGGGTGGAGGATCATAGTCAGCGCTTTCCAGAACAGAGTGGAGAGTCATGGGGTAAGGGGGACTGAAATTCCCCAGAACAGGCCAGGGTGGGCTAAAGGTGTGGGGACCCTGCTTGGTCTGCAGAACAGGACAGGGTGGTCTCTATATTACACCATAACCCTGAGTTGCACTTTGTACACTCATAATGATTCAAGGAAAATATAAAATGCTGATTAGGGAAGAAGGGGGCAGGGAGCTACCCCGTGAGCAATGCCCAGACATGCCTTAAGCCATTTTAAGGTATGACAAAATGTAGGATAGGGACAAAGATAGAAATATATAAAGGGGCTCACTGGTGGGCTACAAATCAGGTGGTATATAGTGACCTGGGATTTGGTTTTCGGTACAACAATGTCAGGCATGGAAATGCTTTTTTCCCTTTATGCACTCCTTGGGATTTTTCCCATAGGTATAGTTCTTCACTGGGATCCAGTATTTTTTACCTTTCTAGAGTCCATAACCAACACACTTTTCTCTGTCAGAAAAGATCTCAATCCCCAAATCTACTGTTTCCCCATTATCGTCATTTCCAAACATTTCCTCAGTCATTAGCCCCTACCTCTTGCTGCCAGTTGGCTGCTGATGGGACCTCAGATGGCTCAGACGGATCTCCTGGCCACATGGGCACCCCTGTCTCACAATACTCATTCACTCAACAACAGGAAAGAATATAGAGTGATGCTCTCAGGGACACACAATGACAGGAGTGGAGAAAGGAGACTGCCCTGTGTCTCATGCTGCACTTGTCATCACTCCTACAGATTGTCTGCCGGGAAGAAAAACAAAAACAAAAAAGACCAAGACATGGGCTTCTTCCCTTTTGTATGTAAATTCAGTTCTGGATCAAAACCTCTTGAGTCATCAATCCTTCTGACTCCTCAGCCAATTAGGAGATTTTTTTGGCACCAAAAAGTACTTCTGCTTAGTCATGAATGTCTATAAACCCCAGGTTCCACAAGTTGGACTAAAACCAGTCAGAGAATATCTGCATATGCTCTGTGTAACCCATCAGAAAAGGCCAGTCGGGTCATTTGCCAAGACCTGGGCACACATGATCAGTCCTCTTATCTATTTCACTTATATAGCGCCCCTTCCAGGAGCTAGTTGTTTCCCTGACCTGGCACTCCCAGGTTGTGATTTGGGTCCCCAGGGTGCAAGTAGGAGGGAAAACTACTACCTTTAGGTCTTGAAGAGTTCCCTGTGTAGCCAGGCCCCTAAAACTATAGCTCATGAGCCTTTACAGGTGAGCTTACCTTTGATAGTCAGCTAGTAGACACAATTAGCTCAAAGCAAAGGCATTTGCTATGACAGCATAGTTACAAAACATTCTCCCCATAAATCTGAGGCTAATTCTTTTATAACTATACAATAGGCACTTCATAAATGCCGACTGACTGAGAAGAAGGGGCACAGAGTACACAAGTAATGAGGTACACACATAAGGAACATGTGGCCAAAGCAACTCATGACTGATATTACAGGGCCCTGATGTCCTTTCATTTTTCATAGTATCTTCATGCGGCTCCTCTCTCTCCCTTCCCCACCCTCCCACATAGAATCTCTGCTCCTGGAGTTCACTGGATCAACTCCTCTCTGCAGCTCTACTCTCACCTGCCAGGGCTAGTTCTCTCCTGAATTCATAGTTGGTACTCTTCTCTGCTGCTAGAGGTCATGCTCATTGATGCTGCTTCCTGTTTCCAGTTCTGTATCTGCCTCTAGAAAGTATTTCTTGGTTTGTTTTTGTTGTTATTGCTGTCGTTGTTCTGTACCTTTTCCCTGCCTACTCATCTACTTCTAAGGATGTAAGAGGCTTAGGGTCTAAAAGCCAGGGACTGTTTGGGCCTCAGAGATGTTTGCAAGTGCTTTAGGGCAAATAACCATTACCTGGCTTATAGTCTTACCTTCAGAGATTAATACTGGGATAAATATGGAATGCTCACCAGAAACTAAGGTCTCTGACAGAAAGATCAAAGCCTCTGAACTATGAAGAAAAGTCTGAAGAAAAGACTGAGTATGAATGCATTAGCTAACTGTGAAGACCCTGATTTTTTTCTTAGAGAGTTTGGTGCCTGAGAATAATAATCTCTTCAGCTAGTGGTACAATGGATAGAGTGCCAGGACAAGACTCTGGAAGAGATGAGTCCTAATCCTGCCCCAGCCATATCCTAGCTGTGTGATAATGGGCAAGTCACTTAATCACGGTCTGCTTTGCTTTCCACAACTGAAAAAGGGAGATTATAAAAGCATTTACCTCCCAGGGTTGTTGTGAGTATCAAAAGAGATAATAATTGCAAAAAATACTTAGGACATATAAATGCTTATTCCCTTCCCCTTCTTTCTTGGGAAGATAAGAGGCCTAAGACCTAAGACTCTGAGAGAGTAAGACAGAAACACTGGAGTGGAGGCTTTTTGGTTGTTGCCAGCCAAGAGTTTTTGCCTTTTCTAAATTACCAATAGCAATAAGAAGCCTTTGAGCTTTAAGCTAAATACCAGGCTGATGAGATTGGCAGCTAAGCAGTGGAGACTACAACTGAAGCAACATTTGATGTAGATTATGTGTCTGGAACCAGTGTCTGGAAGATCCATTTCCAGTGGAGATGCTACAGGTCCAGTGGAAACGTTGCAACACCATTACTAGGAAAGAAAGCAGTGGTTCCTCTGTTGGAGGTATAAGTTGCCCCTGACCACAGGTGTTCCATACATGTATTCCCTCTCCGCATGTGTTCACTAGAATGTCCCACTGATGGTGTGTATGTATGTAGGATAATGTGCCCCAAGGTCTAGAGAGAAATGTTTCATTACTGTGTTACTTACTATGCTACTTTACTAAATACCTTTGCGGCCAACTAATTGTGCCCCATCACTGACTATTAAAGGTAAAATCATTGATGGGGGCTCGTGAGCTACAGTCTCAAGGATGGGGACTTACAGAGTACTTGGAACCAGGGGTAGCTATTTCCTGCTGTGCCCAGATGGTGAGCTGGGGGTTACTCCCAGGCATCACATGTACATTATAATTATCTTAGTGTCATCACCTGTAACTGCATGAGGGCAGAGATCTTGTCTAATATATATTTTGTATTTCTCTCACACCTAGTATAGGTGCTTACAGTAGGTGTTCAATGACTGTTAGCTGAACTGAAAACAGGGCATGCATACAGGCTCTCTTCTGGATACATTAGTGCTTTAATAATGATAGCTCACATTTACACATACACGACATCTTCTCCAAAGCATCTCTGGGAAGTAGGTAGTGTCAACATTATTATCTCTGCTTTACAGAGAAGAAAACTGAGGGTCACAGAGTGAAGGAATGAAGAAAAGAGCATGTAAGAACTTTTGATTTACAAATCATTGGGTTAAGACTCAGGGATGGGGACTCTGTGGCCTGAAGGTCCACAAGTGAGACCCTTTGACTGAATCCAAACTTCACAGAACAAGTTTGGATTCAATCAACGTGCCAGACTTGAAGACCTAGAGGGCCACATGTAGCCTCAAGGCTGCAGGCTCCCCACCTCTGTTGTTGGAGGTACAAATACAAAAGTGAAGAGAATACCTGACCTCAAGGAGTCTGTATTCTAGTAGAAATTGACAGCACCTAAAAGGGACTGTAACCCAGGGAAGGGTATTTTGATTTGGAAAATTACTGGAATGGTAACACCAAAGGATATTGGCACATTCTTTACAGTAGCAATGGCAGTATTGATTTGATTATGACTCCAGAGTTGAAAATCAGAGAGTTTGGGGGGGAGGGAGAAGCGGAGGGAGAGAGGGTTAGGGAAAGGTAGGAAGGGTACGGCAAAGGATATAGTAAATGCCAAACAAAGAAGTCTATAGGGTCCCTTCCAAATCTTAGATTCTGTATTCTAAGCTTTGGCCAAATTCTGACATTCTGTTTTCTAAGATGGCTTGCATATCTGACATTCTGTGCTCCAAGGTGCCTCCCAGTTCTGACATTCTCTGTTCTAAGGTCTGTCTCAGCTCTAACATTTTATGTTTCAAAGCCCCTCTCAGTTCTGACATTTTCTCTTCCAAAGTCCATCCCATCTCTGATATTCTCTATTCTAATTTCCCTTCTACCATTTTCATTTTGCATTCTGAGGGCTCTTTCAGTTGTAGCATTAGATGTTTTAAGGCTTCTCCCATCTATGATATTCTCTGTTCTGTCTCCCAGTTCTGACATTGTATATTCTAAGGTTTCTCCTAGATTTGATGTTCTAGGTTCTCAGGTACCTCCCAATCATGCCATTCTAGGTTTGATGGTCCCTCCCAGCTCTAACATTCTATATTCTGTGATCCCTCCCATTTGGGATAATATATTCCCCGTGGTCCCTCTCAGCTCTGATGTACTATATTCTCAAGTCCCTTTCAGCTCTGACATCCTATGTTCTAAGGTTCCTCAACTCCCCTGGGGGAGCATAGTGCATAGGTCTTACAGTCAAGACTTCTTCCCTCTGACACTTTCTAGCTATGAGACCCTGGGTAAGTCACTATTCTTCAGTTTCCTCATCTATTAAATAAGATATTTAGATTAGATGACCTCTAAGGTCCCTTCCAACTGTAAATTTATGGTATAATATGATAAATATATGATCTTAGGATCCTAAAGTACCTTCTAGCTCTCCCTCTCAACTCTAACCTTGTCTGTTCAAAGGTTCTTCTAACCTCTGATAGTCTTTTGATTTAAGTTCCCTTAAGCTCTGGCATTGTATGTTCCAATATTCCTCTTAGTTCTGATATTTTATGTTCTGAGGTCCCTAGGCTATAATATTCTGTGTCCTAAGATCCCAGCTCTGACATTATATTTTCTTTAAAAAATCTTTGCCATTATCTCACTTCAAGGTACTGCAAACATAAAAACAATATAAGTTTCTCAAACCAATACAGGTCCTGTCTGCTCCCCTTACTTTTTTTTCATAATTTTATTTTGTCTATTTTATTTTTTATTCTGAGTTTAAACTCCCCACAAAAACATTTCAATATAAAGAGCAAAATACAAAATGATTGTCTATGAAACTATGACTTTCTATTTCATACTGCTTACTTTAAAAAAAGATGTAATAAATTCTATGTTACTTTGAAAACTGTGCTCTTTTTCTGTGCTTCTTTCTTAAAGTTTGGACTGTCCCATCTTAGCTTTGCCATCCTGGGGTTTCCAAGATCCCTTACTGAGGGATTTGTGAACATCCTGGTGCTTAATTTGGTTAGTCCTCCAGTCGTGATACCTCCTGACACAGAGCCTCGCCTATAGCTGATCCCATAGCAGGCTGTGGGTTTGTTTGCCTGAGTTGGTTCTGGTTCTGGGACAGAAGAAATCACTCACTGGATATATCATTGGATTTCTTGATCTTTGAGAATTTCAGTTTTTTGCTAGAGTAGGCATGTGGGAGCTGAGCAGTCTGCTTCCCTTCAGGCACTCATCTTGGTAGATGACATTCTGTATTCTGAGGACCTTCCCAGCTCTGACTTTTCTGTGTTTTGAGGACTCTCCCAGCTCTGACACTCTGTTCTACAGTCCCTTCCACCTCTTATATTTTCTGTTCTAAGGTTTCTGAAGGCTCTAAATTCCCTCCCATTGCTAACATTCTGTTTTTGGTGGGTTGTTTTTTTTTAGTGAGGTGATTATTTTTAGAGAAATTTTTCATTTTGAAAATTTTGAATTTAGCAAACACCAAATTAAATGAGCATTTCCATATACATTGTAGAACAGATGGAAAGGATTGTACATGAAACTGTGAATCTCCATTATGTACAGCTTGCTTTTCTTTGTAAGTATTTAATAAATTTAACAAGTAACTTTCAAAACTGTCCTGCTTGACTGTGATTGCTTTTGGCCTTTCTTCTATTCCCTTCTCATTTAGGAGAGGGAACCCCCTTATCAGCACCCCTCTCTCCACCCATTATAAAGGAAAAAAAGAAAGAAATACGAAATCCTTGTAATAGATATGCATAGTCAAGTAAGATAAATGATCACATTGGCTAACTGCAAAAATATATACCTCATTCTGCAGCATGACTCCATCATTTCTCTATCAGGAGGAGGAGGAGGGCATGCTTCATCATCATTTCTCTGATATCACGGTTGAACAAAAGTTATTGTTATTCAAAGTTGCTTTCCTTTGCATTGCTATTGTTATTACGTAAATTGTTCTATTAGGTCTGTTTACTTCATTCTACATCAGTTCATATACATTTTCCCAGGTTTTATCATTTCTTACAGCATAATAGTATTCCATCACATTTATATACCATAATTTGTGGAGCCATTCTCTAGTTGATGGGCAAACCCTTGATTTCCAGTTCTTGGCCATCACTAAAAACCTGTTATGAACATTTTTTCCACATATGGACCTTTTTCCATTTTCTTTGATCTCTCTAGGGGTAGATGCCTAGAAGTGGCACAGCTGTGACTTTTTAGGCATAGCTCCAAATTACTTTCCTGAATGACTGGACCAATTCACAGAACCATGCATTAATATATCTGTTTCCTGCAGCCCTTTCACCATTTACCATTTTCTTTTTTGTCCCTTTTGTCAATCTGATACATATGGAGTGGAACCTCAGAGCTGCTTTAATTTGCATTTCTCTAATCACTTATGATTTGGTGCTTTTTTCTCCATTTTTCAATTGGGAGTGGTTCATTCTTATAAATTTGAATCAGTTATTTATGAATCTTGGAAATGAGACCTTTATCAGAGAAACTTACTACAAAGATTTTTCCCCCACTTAACTGTTTCCCTTTTCAATTGCATTGTGACATTTCTGTTCCAAGGTCTCTCTCTTTTTTTGTAAATGTTTTAAATTTTAAACAAATTCAAAATGAGAAAAAAATACTTCCATGTACACAGCAGACAATATAAGAAGATTCAATATAAAATAATAAATTTTCATTTCAAGAAAACCTGTATAATAAATACTATACATTGCTTTCAAGGCTGCCCAACTTTTCTTTGCTTCCTTGTTGGTTTTCTTTTGTTCTCTACTGTGCCCTTTTTAGTTTATTATTCTCCCTATCTCCCTTCCCTCCCACCCTAAAAAAGGTTACAATTAAGCATGGATACATGCACACACAGATATCTATAAAAATACACATATATACTCATACACATATATATGTAAGACTGCTCTATGCACATTTCCACTTGTCATCTGTTTCTCTGATGGTGGAGGGCATCTTCCTTCATAGGTCCAAGTCTTTCCATGTTTTTCTAAAGTAACCAGCTCATCACTTCCTACACCACAGCAATATTCCAAACCAATGTAATGGGAATCTGAAGATCTTTCCTGCCCCCTTGATAGGCTTAAGTGGCTCTGGGGACCTTCCCTGATTTGAAAGTATACTCTACCCCTCTAATAGGCTGAATGTGGTTACCTGGAGCCTGTGGCAGGAGGCTTGTTTTTTGGGAATGGCCACATCTTGTTACTTTGTAATTGGACAGTGGGTCAAGAGGGCTGTGACATTCTCTGACCTAGGAGAAGACTATATATACACACCGTGATGTGAGGTTTGCTTTGGGGCTCACTTTGAGAAGAGTTGTGTGATTTGGATGGTTCCCTCTCTGGTAACTTGAATAGGTGATGGATGTGATGGTTGGAAGCCCGTCTGCTGATCTGTTTCTTGGTCTGCTTGTAACTTGGATTTGTATTCTCTGGAGTTCAGGCTGCTCACTTTTTTCCCTGAACTAGGTAAATGATATGTTTGTTTGATTAAAGTGAGATTGTTAACCCATTTTGAGTTGCTTTCCTTTACAAAAGCAGATCTAAGAACCTGTGCTAGCAGCTGCCCTAGGTATGCTAGGGTGCTTACTGATACACCCAATCACATTCCATCTGAGAGATTGTCTATGAAAGATTTAGCCCCGAATTTTCTACATTCCTTCTATTTTGGCTACATAGGTTTTATTTATACAAGAAAATTTTAATTTAAAACAATTGAAATTATCCTTTTTATACTTCAACAATGTTCTCCCTTGTTTAAACTATAATAGTTTAAGGTCTAATACTGCTGAATCTACTCCCTTTTAGATCTTTATTCCTGGTTTCTTTGAAGTTCCTAACCTTTTGCTCTTCCAAATGAACTTTATCATTTTTTTCTAACTTAGTAAAACAATTTTCCTAGTAATTTAATTGGGATGACATTGAATAAAGAGACTAGTTAGGTAAAACTGTCATTTAAAAAATTATATTGGATTTACCTACCCATGAATAATAAATATTACTTCAGTTATTTAGATCTGAGTTTATTTGTGTAAAAAGTGCTTTATGTTTATGTTCATATAGTTCCTGTGTCTTTTTGGACAGATACATGTTCAGGTATATTATACTGTCTAGGTATTTTAAATGGTCTAAAACAATATTGAATAATATTGCTGACACATACTGTAGTTTCTCTATTTTTCCCTTTTTGATTAAATCTATTTTAACTTTGGCTTTGTCTGAGATTATGATTACTATTCCTGCTTTTTTTACATAATAAATTCTACTCCTGCCCTATATTTTATCTTTGTGTATCTCTGATTTTTATAATGTTTTCTGAAAGCAACATATTGTTGAATTCAAATTTTTAATCTGCTATCCATTTCCATTTTATGGTTAAATTCATCCCATTCACATTCTAAGCTACAATTACTAGTGTATTTTCCTCCTTCCTGTTTTTCCTCATTATCCCTCTTACCCTATTTACCCTACCCCTCCTCACTCCTCTCCTTTACTTCTACCTGCTACTTTGCCCTCCTATTCCTTACCCTATCCACCTCTCTAAAAGTCCCTCCCTTTATCCTCTCCTCCCACCCTATCCCCTTGCCCTATTTCTTTCTGAATTTAGAAGACTTTTATACATATATGCATACACACATATACACATATACATATGTATGTACGTATGTATATGTATTTCTCTCTTTAATCCATTCCCAATGAAAGCAAGGTTCCAGTATTACCCACCCTCCCCTCTACTAGCTTCTTCTGTATCAATTTTTCCTTTTATGCCTCATTTGTATGAGGTGATAACTCTTTTTTATCTCTGCCTACACAGTTTATTTTTTTTTAGAATCACCCCATTATGCTCAGCTCAGCCCAAGCCTTTCTTATGGCAATCCTAAGGGTACTGCTAATATTTTCATATATGCTAAGTAAACAATTTGATTTTACGGAGTCTCTTATAATTGACCTTCTATTTCTCCTGGATCTTATATGTCGAATTTCCATGAAGTTCTGGGGTTTTTATGACAAGAATCCTAAAGCCTTTCAGTTCATTAAATATCCATTTTTTCCCATTCAGAATTATACTTAACTTTGCTGGGTAAGTTACTGTTGGTCATAACCTCAGCTTTTTTGCACTAAGGAATGTAGTATTCTAAGACCTGCAGTCCTTCAGTATAGTAGCTGCTAGGTCTCATGTAATCCTTATTGTAGTTCCATGATATTTAAAATTTCTTTCTTGTTGCTTCCAATATTTTCTCTTTAACCTGGGAGCTTTGAAACTTGGCTATGATACTCTTATAAGCTTTCCTCCTGAGATCTCTTTCAGGTAGCGATTGGTGGCTTTTTTTTTCTATTTCTGCTTTGCCTTCTTATTCTAGAATTTCAGGGCAGTTTTCTTTAATAATTTCTTGTAATATTGTATCAAGATTCTTTTTAAAAGTCATAACCTCCAGGTAGTCTTACTGTTCTTATATCATCTCTCTTAGATCCTTTCTCCATATCAGTTGTTTTTCCAATGATATGTTTCACTTTCTCTTCTATTTTTTTCCATTTTTTAATTTTGTTTCATGATTTCTTGGTGTTCTTAGAGCATCAATAGCTTCTCCTTGCCCAATTCTAGTTTTCAAGGAATTATTTTCTTCCTTACGTTTTTGATTCTCTATTTCAAATTGATTGACTTTCTTTTCATAACTGTCTTGATTTGGGGGGGAGGGTTGCTTTTTTTTTCTTCTAATTTTTCCTTGATCTCTCCTTTTTGATTTTTAAAGTCATTTTTAAGTTCTTCTAAGAACTTTTTTTTTGTGCTCTGGACCATTTGACATTTCTCACTGAAAAAGGAATGGCTCCATTGTCCTCCTCTGAATATGAACCCAGATCTTCTCTATCCCCATTGTAGCTATCTATGGTTGAGTTCTTTCTCCCCTGCTTACTCATTTTTTTAAATTTATTTTTTGTTTTATTTTGTTTCTAGCAGCTATTAATGTAATCAAGTTGTAGTCCTCAGGTATGGGGAATGATGCCCCAAGTCTCAGGTGCTTCTTACTGTTATTTTCTGAGATCTGTCTCGAGGGCCAACCTTAGGCCTCCTCTCTATTCCTAAGTCATGGCTAGGGCCCCTAGCCACACTGTCCTGCACATGATCTTGCTTCCATTGATCCTTCCAATGGCTGCAAACTAAAGCTCTCCTCTCTGCCCTGGAACTAAAACCAGGGACTCTGCTTTCCTGCAAGTGCCCACAACCAATGGGTCCCCACCCCTTGCTACTATACTCACCAGATGTGTAACTCCTTCACCCTGCAGCCACAGCCCAAGATGAGTCTGGTAAGGACAGCTGTGCTTGGCATTCTGACGATGGAAGGTCCTTCAGTCTTCTACTCAGCTGTCAACCATCCCACACTGTCGGGAAAATGAAAGTTTCTAAGGCTGAGGCTGCCTCTAAACCTAGCAACCCCCCCCCCCCCCCGGGCTTGTTTGTTGATTCTACGTGGCCTGGAGGTGTTTGCACTTCATTCAGTCTGAATCCTTCTCCTCACCCAGGTCTCTCCTGGGGTCTTCTCAAATTGTATTAGAAGGATAACTGCTTTAGCCTGCATTTATTTCTGCTGCTCTGAGGCAATGTTTTGCCTTTTTTTGTGGAGAAAATTTGGAGAGCTTAAAGTTTTCTGACTTACTCCACCATCTTCCCAGAATACTCTACCCTCCAAGATCTCTTCCAGCTTTGACTGACATTCTGTGTTCTTGGGTCCTTCTCAGTTCTGACATTTTGCTCTTTCTAGTTCCTCTCAGTTTTGAAATTCCATGTTCTAAAGTCCTTTTTAGAGAAAAAGGATATATATGTACAAAAATATTTATAGCAACTCTTTTTTTTGTACTAAGACTTGGAAATTAAAGGGTTGCTCACCAAATGTGGGTAACTAGAAACTTGTTCTTATTTTTTGTTGTTGTTCCATCTTTCTTTTAGAAGATGACCAATGATAATTACTGGGTTATATCTTAACTTGCCTGTGAATTGGATTTAAGTGAACCAGAGTTGCACAAAAGTCAGTCTTAGTCTCTCTTTCAGAGTCATCAAAGTCCAGTAGCAGGACAAAAGTCGAAATGACTGGCAATGTCCTGGGATGCAGTGAGTGACTTTGGTGTCTTCCATATCTGACCAAATTCTAAGTGCTTCATGGGATATTGGACTAAATGAAAGGATGAAAGAGATGGCATCAGAGAAACCTGGGAAGACTTGTATGAACTGATGCAGAGTGAAGTAAGCAGAACCAGAAGGAAATTTTAACAATAACATTATTTAAAAAATTATGAAACGTTTAAGGACTCTGATCATTGCAATGACCAACAGGTTCCAGAGGACCAATGGCAAAACATGCTATCCAATTCTTGAAAGAGAGGAGATGGATTTAAATGAGAAATACATTTTTGGAAGTGGCCAATGATGGAAATTGCTTTGCTAGACCATGCGTATTTATTTACAAAGGTTTTGTTTTCTTTTTTTTTTTAATAGGGAGAAAGGAAAGAAGATAAATGCTTGGTTTTGGGTGTTTTTTGCTTTTTATAGAGGGCAGTTGGGGTTAAGTGACTTGCCCAAGGTCACATGGCTAGTTTTTTTTTTGTGTGTGTTAAGTGTCTGAGGCCGGATTTGAACTCAGGTACTCCTGACTCCAGGACCGGTGCTCTATTCACTGCGCCACCTAGCCGCCCCCAAAGCTTGTTAATTGAAAAAAAAAAAAAAAAGACAACATTTAAAAAAAAAAATAAGACCCTTTCAATTCTGACATTCTGTGTTCTAGGGCCCCTCCCAGCTCTGACAATTTATGTTCTCAGGTCTCTCCCAGCTCTGACATTTCCCGTTCTAAGGTCCCTCAGCATTCTGACTTCCAGTGATTCTTTTCCCAGGTCAGTGCACCTTGGGGATCAAAGCTGGATACTGTCCTGACAAAGTCAGAAAAAAAGGTGCACTCCTTCCTGATTTCAAGGCCTCCCAATCAGTTGATGGGTGGTCCATCCCTGGACTCTTTGCCTAGCTGGTCAGCTCCCAGTTGGCCTCCAGCCTCCCTCAGAGACAGGCACTGTGCATCTGTTCAGCTGCATTACAACTCCCTCACCTCTCCACCCAGTTGTCGGGTGGCAGGACTGGTGACTTAGTCCCTCTACCCCCAGCACCCCCTGCCTACATGGGCAGAAGTTGGGGTTGGCAGTGTGGGGAGAGTCTTTCCTTTTTCCGCACGAGCGAGAAAAGAAAATCCCCATTCCCCCGTACTCCTCACAACCTTTGACATAATTAACTGTGACAAATTGATTTCAAGTGCGGTGGCAGGAAGAGGAACGGGAAGGCCACGCGCTGTCCTCTGGGAGTTGTAGTCTGCTGGAGGGTGAATGGCATGGTCGGCTTCAGGCAAGGGACTACAAGTCCCAGACGTCCCCGCGGCCGCCATCGCACAGTCTCCAAGCCCCCTGCCCGGAGGAGGGGGCTACATTGTGTCTATTGTAGCTTTTGGCCGCCTATTCGGGAGACCTTCTCGGGACGGTGAAATCAGGCCTGAAAAGCATGGCTGATGAGCAGGAAATCATGTGCAAGCTGGAGAGCATCAAAGAGATCAGGTGAGCAGGAGGGGGGAAAGGGGGGGACCCCCGGCCCAGCACCTCTGGCTGCAACTGCCCCCTCCGCTCCCCGCCCCTGCCCCCAAGAGAAAGAAGGTGTGAGCTTTAGGAGTGGGAGGGGAGGATGCCCAGTGATGGCTGGGCTTGCACACATTTGTCCAGCTGTGGTCCTCGGGAGCATCTGACGAAGCAGGGCTGGTTTCTTAAAGATAATCTATTTCCTGGGCCACTTGAACCTCTTCCCGCCCCTCTGGTCCCAGGAGAGAGGAAACCTATCCCACAGACCCCTGCCTTGCTGGCCTTAAGAGAGCATGAAAATTCTTGGAAGGCTAGTGGATTGCTCTCATTGACTGGGTGGAGTGGATGGAATCAGGAGACCTGAGTTCAAATCTTTCCTTCCTCGTTAACTGCCCCTCCCCCCCATCTTGGCACAGTCATTTCCTCCTCCAAGTTGCAGTTCCTTCTCTAAGATGCTAGGAGTGGACCAGATGATCTCAAAGCTCCCTTCTACCTTTCATCTCTCAAACTGTACTTCTACAGGAGATAAGATGACCACAAAGATTAATGCTAATACTTTCCCTCCCTTGATTATCTCCATTTTATGCCATACAAAGTTTATTTGTACACAGTTGTTTGCGTGTTGTCTTCCCTAGCAGACTGGGGACTCCTTGAGGGCAGGCACTGTCTTTTAGGATCTTTTTTTTTTTTTTTTTAATATTCCAATGCCCAGCACGGTGTCTCACACATAGAAGGTGCTAAACAAAATCTTGTTGACTGCTTCTGCCCTGAACTTCATGTTCTGAAAGTCATGTAGGAGGGGAGACCATGGCAGGTAGTAGGAAGGGAGCACTTAACTTGAGGTAGAGCATCCTACTTTGTGTCACTGATCCAATAGACACAGGCAGTCAATCACCAAGCTTTTATTTATTTAGCTCCCACACTAGGTCAGGCCCTGGGGATGAGGATACAATGAAAACAAAAAACCCAAATGCTTCTCCCCTTCAAAAACTTTATAGCCTATCTGGGGAAGTCAGAGAGCACAGTGGCAGGAGCCCTGACTTCGAAGTACAAGAACCTGAATTCAAATCGTTTTTCTGTTACTACTTGTGTGACTTTGGACAAGACACTGTTAGCACACTGGGCCTCAGTTCCCCATCTATGAAATAAGGGGTTATACTAGTTGGCCTCTAAGGTCATAAGCTTGAGACCTTATATCTAAAACTATGACCTTATGTCCTCTGTGTGTATATGTGCTATGTATGTGTGTATGTATATATGTGTGTATGCATGTATATACTAATGGGGGAGGGGTAGAAAGGTAGGCACTAGCACACCTGGGAAGATCATAATAAGCCTCATGTAGAAGGTGACTCTTGAGTTGAGCTTTGAAGGAAACCAAACAACCAAAAACAAAGAATCTACTATGTACAAAGTCTTGTGCTCAGTGCTGGGGATACAACTATTAAAAATGACATAATCTCCACCTTGGAGAATGGAAGCTTCTTGAGGGCAGGAACCATTTTCACTTTTGTCTTTGTATCCCCAGCACCCAGGCAAGTGTATATAGTAGGTGCTGCATTAATGCTTGTTGATTGATTAAAGGAACTTACATTCGACTGGATTCTTTCTGTGTTAGTGAGCCACGAAGGCAATTATTCCTTATGTTGCTAATCAACCTGGTTAATTTACTTTGCTTGAGAAATTTAAACAAAGCCCAGAAACATGAAAAACAACTTTGTGATAGATGTTGCAGTAGCTGATGTATCCCCCTTGTAATCAGTTTCTAAAATAATAAAAAACAATCTCTCTTAGCCTCAATCTCATCTGTAAACACATATTTGTGACTTCCTCAGTGTGGGGAATTGTCTGTGCCACTGAACATAAAACCCTGGCCAAGACTTCATTGGGAGGTTCTTGGGAATTTCCTGAGGCCTTTAGTAACTTGCCGAAGGTCTCATAGCTAGTGATGAAAAACAATTATCCCTTCCACATGGCGACTTTCCCCACTGCAATTTCAACATATCATGGGTTGGCATAAGAAATTGAATGGGAATTTGGGGGACATTTTGCAGAAGCCACAGATGACCCACAAAGGCCCTTTGTGAGACACATTCCAGATGGGATTCCTTCACACATAGGGTACACTAGATGGCCACCGAAGTCCTTTCCCTCCCAGAGCCTACCTAGGTTTAGCACTCACATCTCTGAGAAGTTCTTAACATGTAAAAAAACAGCACGGCAGGTGGGGAGGTATCAAACACATTGCCAAAAACATTCCTGAGTGCAGCCCAACCCAGATTCAAATGTCATTGGGGAATATTTAATAAAAATAAATAAAAATACAACACAACATAGATCATGTTACTATGTGGTTTTCTAAGTCAATATGCTGCCCTCAGGGATCCTTATGTACAGTTTAGGAGCCAGCCTTTTTATTTGAGTTTGATACCACTGGTAGTGGATAGGGCCTGAGAGTTGTCAAGGAAGGGTCGTGAAGTGCTGGGTTCAAATCTTCCTTCAGATCGTAAGAGCTGTGTGACCCTAGCCAAGTCACTTCCTTTTATATCTGTAATATAAGGAGGTTGGACCAAATGGCCTCTAAGGTTCTTTCCAGCTTTCGACCTAGGATTCTCTGAGCATTTGGTATCTCTATACTGTTTTCTAGTCACAAAGTTCAGCTCTGCAGTCAGATGGGATAAATCAGCTCCATGCTGTAAGGGGAGGGCTGCGATCATGCTTCCCTGTCCTCTCCTCCCAAGGGGAGGGGGTGGGGTGTGGAGTACACTTCCTGATTGTCCTGTGGCCTCTATCTCCCCCCACTTTGAACTTGGCCCCAGATGCTGGAATCACTAATTATATCTGTGACCTTTAAAAAGTTTGAGACATTTCTGGGTAATTAATCATTTTATTAATAATGCTAGCATATTATTAATAAAAGGAAACAGTGACACTCTTGAATACCAAAGACCCCTCATGAAACCCACTCAGTGCTTATGTGTCCTTGGAAGAGTGGGTGTTCCTGAGGGGGGCAATCAACTCTGATTCTTTAACAAGTAATGAGAGAGAATGAATATTATAATGAGAGGTGTACCTATTCTAATGAGGGGTTGGGGACAGGTCATATACTTCCCAACCACCTCAAGCCTTATCCCCACCCAAACTTGACCAGAACATAGTGGGCCTCCTGCCCTGGATGGGATCAGGAACAAGATTGAGGAGCAATGTCCTTCAGATGCTGGCTTGGTCTAATAAGGTTTCAGAAGGGGATAAGTCCTGTATTTCCCCCACAGTAACAATTAGTTATTTAATAATCATTTTTCTCATGGCTCTTGGGTAGGGGAGAGTCTAGGACTCAGTGGGGAGATCTAAGTTTGAATTCCTCAGTTTCTTCCTCTGTAAAATAGTAGCTACTGAATAAATGATGGTTGATTAGTTTCAGTTCAATCCCCTCATTTGACAGAGGTAGAAAGTTAGGCTAAGATAGGAGAAAGAACTTGGGATTATAGAATGTTAGAGCTGGACGGGCCTTACAGACGGTCTAGTCCAACTCCCTTATTTTACAGAGAAAAAAACTGAGGCCCAAAGAGGGAAAGGAACTTAGCCCCCTCCCCACAACTAAAAAGGGTGGAGATTGTCCTATTTATGTGGTTCCCACAAAGGACTCCCCTAAATCAGGGGTGGGGAACTTGTGGCTTTGAGGCCACATGTGGCCCTCTCGGCCCTCAAGGGTGGCCCTTTGACTGAATCCTAACTTCCCAGAACAAATCCCTTTAAGAAAAGGATTTGTTCTGTGAAACTTGGACTCAGTCAAAAGGCTACACCCAAGGACCTAGAAAACCATAGGTTCCCCACCCCATACCTAAACCCAGTGAAAGTAAAAATTTCCCATTGGGCCAAAAGCAGAAAGAGAAAATAGTGAGTTCCTTATCACCGGAGGTCTTTGGACCAGTTGTTAGGTATGGCATAGACTG
The DNA here is from genome assembly GCA_028646575.1 of Pseudocheirus occidentalis. Taxonomy (NCBI): domain Eukaryota; kingdom Metazoa; phylum Chordata; class Mammalia; order Diprotodontia; family Pseudocheiridae; genus Pseudocheirus; species Pseudocheirus occidentalis. The sequence continues at coordinate 52,424,534 of CM053602.1, forward strand.
AATCTGAGGTCCAGGTTTGATGAGCAACCAGCCTCCTGAAGATCCTTCTAGCTCTGAGAGTCTATGATTTTATTCCCTGAATTTCAGAAGCAGCGCCATCCCCTGCATCTACCTTTATTTCTCAGGATCATGGGTTCATAGATGGAGAGCTAGAAAGCCACCCCTGTGGCCTATACCAATAAAATCATAGGTTTGAAACATTTTTAATAGTCTGGGGATAAAAGATTAAAAAACCCAACCCAACAACATATACACATAGAATTTAAATACATATATGTGTATTTAATTTCTTTGCCAACCAAACCCCAAAATGGGGATTCAGAGAGGAGAACATGACTGAACAACAATATGTGCCAGGGATTGTACTTTGAATCCCAATCTAGCTCCCTTTATCTCCACTATCCCTCCGGCCCCTGCTTACATCTGGAGGGCCCTTCCGAGTCTGGGATTCTTGGTCCAGGATTGTGATTTTAGCCTGTCACCATGTTCTGATACTGTAGGAACAAGACCATGCAGATGGAGAAGATCAAGGCACGGCTGAAGGCAGAGTTTGAAGCCCTAGAGTCGGAGGAGCGGCATCTGAAGGAGTATAAGCAAGAGATGGATCTCTTGCTACAGGAAAAGATGGCCCACGTGGAGGAACTGCGTCTGATTCACGCGGACATCAATGTGGTGTGTGGTGGGCAGGTAGCTTAGGACAGATTAGCTTCCTCCCTGGGCCCAAGGGCTTTGTGTGGCTGGGATAACTTGACCAGACAGTCCTTCAAGGATTTTAAGAATGGCAATAATGTAGCCAAAGAATAGTGGTTCATGTGAACTACTGGGCATCTTCAAAAAACATTTTAATTGATACCCTTTATGTTTACAACACCTTCATTTTTTGGAGGGGGTGTGTGAGGCAATCAGGTTAAGTGAATTTCCCAGGGTCACGCAACTAGAAAGTGTTAAGTGTCTGCGGTCACATTTGAACTCAGGTCCTCCTAACTCCAGGACCAGTGCTCTATCCACTGCAGCACCATGTAACTTCCCCTTACATCAACTTAATTTTTAAATATATCCTTCCCCTAGCTAGAGATCCATCCCCTTGTTATAAAGAATTTTAAAAAGGAGGGGTAAAAAGCAGTTCAGCCAAACCAACCAGTTGCACATCAGTTGTGCCTGATGTTCTATGTAGTATTTACTACCTATAACCCCTTACCTTTGGCGCAGCTTTTCTTCAGGGCTGAGTTTCTTGGCTGTTAGAACTCTTGTCGCATTCAGTTTGTTCTTTCATTTGTTCTTTCAGTTTACATTGTTGCAGTCCTATATATTGTTTTTTGAGGTTTGCTGACTTTTCTCTGCATCAGTTCATATAAGTCTTCTGATATATCTTTGCAGCCTTCATAGCCACCATTTCTTACAGTACAGTTGTATTCCATACGTTCATTTGCCATGATTTAGTTAGCCATTCTCCAGTTGAGGGATGTCTACTTTATCTCCAGCTCTTTGCTACTACAAAGAGTGCTGATATAAATATTTTGGTGTATATGGGACCTTTCTTTTTTTCACTGGTCTCCTTGAGGTATATGTCTAGCAGTAGATTCTCTGGGTCAAAAGGTATAGACACTGAAACCACTTTATTTGCATAATTCCAAATTCCTTTCCAGAATATTTGGATCAGCCAACAGCATCACCAACAGTGCATTAGTGTGCCTATCTTTCCATGACCTCTCCAATATCAACTGTTCCTATCTTTTGCCATTTTTTCCCATTTGGTATGTGTGAGATAGAACCTTAAAGTTATTTTAATTTCCATTTCTCTTATTATGAAAGATTTCTGAGGGTCTTTATCCCACAGTCTCAATCTGAGTCCCCAGCCAACTCAATTTTAGGATGGAATCAAATTCAGAAAACTTGGATTTGGATCTTTGCTTTGCTTTTTATTATCTAGATGACCTTGAACACATCACTTTCTACCTCTGGGACTTAGTTTCTTCATTGAAAAATGAGGAGAGTTGGTCTAGACAACATCAAAAGGTCCCTTCTAACTCCAAAAGCATATGAGTTTATGAAATTAAGGAACTGCTGTTAGTTCAAAATTGACCTTATTCACATTCTCCCCCTTGTGTCTTCATGTTGCTCATGTACCCCCATATCACTGCCACATATTGTGCCTTTCCTTCTCCCTGCCTATCTCCCCTTTTTGAAACCCATCCTTTCTTCGTGGCCTAGCTTGGGTTTGCAAAGCACCCTTCTCTGTTTTGTGGTCACATTTCTTTTTGAGCTGTGGGCCTGGGTATTGTCTCAGCATTTAGTTTGATGGGTAGGAAACCACCTTGGGAGAGGGCTGGCAGCAGTCAGCTGGAGGGATGCTGGGAGTGGAAGCCCAGGGTCTCGCTGGTCAGCTGCTCTCCTTTCCCCATCCCTATCCCCCTGGGCCAGATGGAGAACACCATCAAACAGTCAGAGAATGACCTCAACAAGTTGTTGGAGTCCACACGGCGGCTGCATGATGAGTATAAGCCCCTAAAGGAGCATGTGGATGCTCTTCGCATGACCCTGGGCCTACAGAGGCTTCCAGACCTGTGTGAAGAGGAGGAGAAGCTGTCCCTGGAGTAAGTCCCCCTAGCCTAGGTTCTTCTCGCCCCAAAGGCTAGCCCCCTGACACAGAGCTTGGGAGGTGGGATGCAGAAATATGAATTTTCTGGAAGACTAGGGCCTCGTCTTTCTGAGGTCTCAGCTGTGGCCCTATCAGGAAGGCCAGTCATACCTGGAACCCTTCCAGAGGGTGTATTCCTGTGGCATTGGTGGGTGGGGGGTCCCACCACCATGCTGACCCTTTTCTGTGGTTAGTACTGAAGGTGAGGGGAGTGGCAATGGCTGAGGCCCTGGTTGCTGCCTAGCCTAGTGGTTAGGTTAAAGATTGAAGTGGTTTCTCTGGACCCTGGAAAATGGTAAGGGTTAGGGGCCCTAGCTTCTGAGTTTCAAGAAAGTTGTGCCCTTGGGCAGAAGGTAAAAGTCAAGGTGGTTCTTCCTGACCATGGAACAGCCCAGCCAACTTCTCTTTCCACCCCCCTCCCCCGCCCCCCCCTTCCAAGTTACTTCGAGAAGCAGAAGGCTGAGTGGCAGACGGAGCCTCAGGAGCCACCCATCCCTGAGTCCCTCGCTGCTGCCGCTGCTGCAGCCCAACAGCTTCAGGTGGCTAGGAAACAAGACACCCGGCAGACAGCCACATTCAGACAACAGCCCCCACCCATGAAGGTGAGATTGATGGGGGGGTAGGCATGGGAAAGCCCAGATGGCCTCAGGGCATGTATTCGGTATGGACTTCATAGAATAATAGCATGTAGAGGTGGGAGGGCGTATTCGACAGTAAGTGTCAGAACTTAGCAGTACCCTAGAACAGGGACTGTCAGGGCTGGGAGGGGCCTAAGAACAGAATGTTAGAGCTAGGAGGAGCCTTTTAAAACAGGGAGTGTCAGAGCTGGGAGGGGCCTCAGGACAGGGAAGGTCAGAGCTGGGGAGGGCCTTAGAACAGGGGATGTCAGAGCTGGGAGGGGCCTTAGAACAGAATGTCAGAGCAGGGAAGGGCCTCAGAACAGGAAATGTCAGAGCTGGGAGGGGCCTCAGGACAGGGAAGGTCAGAGCTGGGAAGAACCATTAGAATTTAAATGCTCTAAATCTAGTCCCCTATTTTATAGATGAAGATACTGAGTCAGGAAACTAAGCTTCTTAGATTCATAGACACATGGATGATAAGAGTTGATAGGAGCCTGTGAAAGCATAAGAGCCCAGTCACCTCGCCTCCACATAATCCTGGGCCTGCAGAGGCCCCCCAGCTGTTCCCCTGGGCCCTTTATTCTGCTTCCCCAGGGTGTAAACCCAGACTGAGGGTT
>CM053602.1:52428908-52453128 GCA_028646575.1 Pseudocheirus occidentalis
CCATCATCATCATCATCAAAGTCAAACAGAAGTAATGACGGACAAGTAGAAAGAAAGACAGACAGATAGACAGACGGCATTTACAGGTCACTCGAAGGTTTGTGAGTTCTTTACAAGTGTCACTACCTTTGATCCTCACAAGTATTGCAGGAGCCAGGTGTGGTCATCACCCATCTTACAGAACACGTGAGGAATCTCAGGCAGACAAGGCCAAGTCACTTAGCCAGCACTGCGCGGCTGGGAAACGTGAGGCCAAATGGGAACTCGGTTCCACTCGAGTTGAGAAACGTGTATTAAGCGCCTCCTATGTGCCAGGCACTGTGCGAAGTGCTGGGGATCCAAAAAGAGGCAGAAGACGACCTCTGCCCTCAAGGAGCTTAGAGTCTGATAGGGGAGACAGCATGCAAACAAATACACAAAAGCAAGCTCTATACAGGATCAAGAGGGAATCATTAAAAGAAAGGAAGCCCTAGAATTAAGAGGGGTTGGGGAAGGCTTCCTGTGGGTGAGATGTTAGGTGGGACTGGAGGGAAGAAAAGGAGGTAAATAGTGGGAATGGAGGATGAGCACTGAGGGCATGGGAAACAGTCAGAGAAAATGCCCAAGGCAGCAGGGGGAGGGCCTTGTGCATGGAACAGCCAGGAGGCCAGGGTCACTGGGCAGAACAGTATATAGCAGGGAATATGGGGCAAGAAGATATGGAAAGGGGGCAGGAGGCTAGGTGGTGAAGGGCTTTAAATGTCAAACATAGCACTTTCAAATACAGGCATGCACCCATACACACACATGCAAATGGACGGACACGGACGGACACACACACACACACACACACACACACACACACACACACACACACACACGAGTTGGGTAGGAAAAATAAACTCAACAAGGAATCATGTTGGAACTGAAAGACTGAAGAGAAGGACCAAGAGGCAGAGTATAGTCAGGGAGGGATTGATTGGTCAGAAGAAAAACAAACTCTAACTTTGAAGGGAGGATCACAACATAGGGAACAAAAGAAAAAGAGAAACAGTAAGAACCTATGACCAGGGACTGGCTGAATGGAAGATGAGGAAGAGGAAAAGAACAGAAACAGACAGCACCAAAAATATAACTCAATAGAGATGAACAACCCCCACCCCCACTTTCTCTCAAAAAAGAAGGGGGGGGGGTCAAAGAAAGCAAAAGGAATAAAAGGATAGGACAAAGAGAAAGGTACAATAAACAATCATACTACTCAATCAAAATGGGATAAACCACCTAGGAAATACAGGAAGGAAGCAGAATGGCCTAGAAAGTAGGATCCAAAGACATGTTAGGAACAAGAAACACACTTAAAACAGATTCACTCAGAGTTAAAGTAAGGGTTGGAAGCAAAAGACTAAAAAGTCAAAGGAGAGAACAACACACCTGAAAGCACCCCTCCCCTGCCATAAAAACTGATAAATGCATAAGACTACAGGGTGGGTATTCAGGGGAAAATTATCAAAGAGATAAATCAGCACTTAATCTCATTAAAATAAGAAAGAAAAAGCCAAACTTTTGGACTGCACCAAGAATGAAAAAGGAGAAATTAGAATAAATGAGGAACTATTAAGGAAATTAAAGCAAATGATTTTGTTCAAATGAAATAGAAAACAGAAACAGATGAAGAGTCACACAAACCTAAAATATGCAGATTAATGGAACAAGATATCAAGAATTTATACAAACAAATCTTTGAAAAATAAATTGAACAAGCTGTAGATGAATTATGAACGAAAAATAAATTCCACAATCACATGGACTTATGAGTGTCTCCTATCAAACATTAAAAGAATAACATGGTTGCAAAAACGGGAGAGAGTAGTGCATCTAAATTCTCTGATGACGCAGGTCATCATACCTATAGTAGAGAGAATTCCAATCAGAGAAAGAAAACTATACCTCAGGATCCATAATATCAATTTGCAAAATTTTAAGTACAACATTAGCAAAGAGGATACAGCAACACATCAAAGAGCCTGGACATTGTAAGAGGAAAAGCCTTGGCAGCAAGGTTTTTTGAAAAAGGTCTGACATCTCAGCTATGTACATGGCTGATTGAAATATACAAGAATGAAAGCGATTTCCCAACAAGTGATCAAAGATGTCAATGGGCATGAATTATTTATAGCCATATAAAAATGTTCAAAATCACTAATAATTAGAGAAACACAGGGGAGAGGGGAACTAAGGGATCAACTGATGCCAATGCATCTCAAGGAAAGGAAGACTGCAATTCTGGGGGGGTTAACCAGCTTGGAAACGACTGATACTGAAAGAAGATGACAGAAAAAACATCCATAATATTCTAGCTATAGGCCTGCTTTCCCACTGACATAAAATTTTAGCAAAAATCACAAACACATGCATCAAGGGCATTCTTCACAAGGGTATTCACAGGGAAGAAGAAATTTTTTACACGGATAGTAGACTAAACCCTAAACATGAGACAACTGTCAGAAAGACATGGAGAACACAAGATCCCGCTGTGATGATGGTTTCTTGACTATAAAGCATTCAGTTTCCTAGAACAAAATGCCACCTGAAAGGCTCCAGTCCCAAAAGGTGTCTCCCACTCGTGCATCCAAATTATTCCATTCCCTTAAATATCAAACCATAGAGAATGAATAAGGAATGCCTTATTCAGGAAAGCCCTTATTAAGCACTTCTAGCTACAAAGCATTGTACTAGGCTCTGGGGAAACAGAGGAACAGTAAAACAGTTCCTGATCCCAAGGGGCTCCCATTCTAATGAAAGAGAGAACATATAAAAAACTTTGATTGGAAAGTCAGATCTAAAATTCCCATGATCTTTAGAGTGCAGTGGCATAGCAAATGGCAACGCATTTTAATGTCATTTCCATCCTAACATCATACCCATTTCTGATAGGGAGCCATTAATCAGCGCCACGAACTTTGGGGACAAAACCGTGTGTGTGTGTGTGTGTGTGTGTGTGTGTGTGTGTGTGTGTGTGTCTATGAATGAAGTGGCTACAGCATCTAAAGGTGCCAGGCTGGATTTCTGCAAGGATCACTACCTGGGATGCTGGCTGCAGACACGAGGCTGGAAGCATTACAGTTTCAAAGGGTCTTGGGCTCAGGGTCCTAGCTGTCTCCATCAGGGTCTGAGAGGACATGGTGGTCATAAATAACAGGCAAGGCCAAAAACAGGGAGACAAAGGCTCACATAACTGTTTGACCTGGTCTCAGAGGGATCCAACAGCTCTAGAGGCTCCTCTGCTTTTGCAGAAGACAGAAGCTTCTTGTTCGGATCCAGCCCTGGAAACCTCTTGGAAGAGAACTGTAAACACCCCAAACATCCACAGAGGAAATGAATCAAGTAAGGGAAGAATGTCTGCTTTCCAGATGATGGCACCTTTGGGATGGACATCCTTAAGAGCTCATCTACGTTGTGCATGATCCACTGGCATCGCTCTGATGCCCAAAGAAAGAAAGGATGTCCCATTCTTACGAAATTTTGTAGGAAACTTAGGGGAGAACACGGCCCAACAGGTCTGCATGAGCTGGGAGCTACAATATTTAGGGAATATACTCATCAGTGAGGTCAAAGAACCATCTAAACATGTGAACGTGCACCAAGCAGCAGAGAAATGGAGAATTTAAAAGGAATGCAAAAAAACTCTGCATGATCTTTTATTTTCCCTCACTTGGGAAATGTCCTGCTTATCCAGCAAAAAGACAAACAAGATTCAAATTACACAGTGGAACAGAATGCTGGGAAAACTGGACTTGAAGCGGGGTGGGGGGTGCAGAGGGGATTTATGTAATTTATGTATTTTATGTATTTATGTAATTTATGTATTTATGTAATTTATGTATTTATTCTCACTCTCTTGAGTGAGAATCTTAGAGCATATACTTAGTTCTTGGGCTCCAACGAGTCTTATACAAAAACTACCGAGGCAGGAAGAATTCAGACATGAAAGAAGCATAGGCCTTAATGATATCCTCTGTTTTCTGTAATGTGACAAAAATTGTAACAAAAAATGGAAGTAGAAAGAAAAAGGCCTAAATGGGAGATGAAACATGATGGTTCCATGATGGGGATATCAAAGACTGAAAGACAAATACAAAATTAAAGAGAATAGTACCCACGAAATTATACAAGAAGGATGATGGGCTGTGACTCCAATGCTCAATAGGGGAAAATTTCTATCTTGGAACATGAACAATAGAGCAAGAGAACATGAATCAGTGGTGGGGCACCCACCAAAGCAGCACAAGGTCAGGGACAGAGGGAAAGCCTGGGATTCAGGGAAACCTGGGCTCCAGTCCTGCCTCTGACACATGTAGCCTGTCACAGAAACCTTCAGGGACCCAGATGACTCTCTAAGCACTCTAAAGTTACACTTGAGGTCTTTTCACTGGCACTTGTACAAGGATATACCAGACTACACTCAGGCCTGTGCCTGTGTGGATCACAACAAAATGAGGCAGGTCCTCAAAGAGATGGAAAAACCAGAGCATGGGACTTGGCTCCTAAGGATCCTGTACGTGGGCCAAAGAGCAACATTTAAGGTGGGGAAAAGGAGTAGGACAAGGCTGTACCATACCACCTCATTTATTTAACTTCAACGCAGAGTCCATCGTGTGAAACACCAGGCTGCATTATTTAAAAGCAGGAATCAGGGCTGTCAGGAATTGAAATATCAACTATCTCAGATATACAAAAGAGACCACTCTGATGGCAGAAAGTGAAGAAAAATGAAGAAGCCCCTTGATGAGGATGAAGAAGGAGAGTGAGAAGGCTGGCCTGAAGCTCAACACCAAAACTACTATGATCCTAGCAACCATTACTTCCAGGCAAAGAGGGAAAGAAGAAATGAAAGCAGTGTCAGATTTCATATTCTTGGACTCCAAGATCACGGGAGACAGTGATCGCAGCCATGAATTAAAAGACACTTCTTCCTGGGAAGAAAGCAATGGCAAATCTGAACAGCATTCTAACAAGCAGAGACGGTCGCTAGCCAACAAAGGTCACCATAATTGAGGCTATGTTTTTTCCAGTAGCAGTGTATATGGATGTGACAGTTGGACTATAAAGAAAGCTGAACGCCACAAAATTAACACTTTCCAATTCTGGTGCTGGAGAAGACTTCTGAGAGTCCTGTGGACAGCAAGGAGACTGAATCAGCCAAGAGCTCAAAGAAATTCATGCAGGCTATTCACTGGAAGGTCAAATACTGAAGCTTAAATGCTTTGAGCACATTAATGAGAATGTCTTGATGTCAGGAAAGACTAAAGACAAAAGGAAAAGGGGATGGCAGGGCACGAGATGGACAGACAGTGTCATGGAAATAACGGACAAGAACTTGGAAAAACTTTGAGAGATGCTGGAGGACACAAGGGTCTTGTGTGCTGAATGACCACACAATAAAAACACATTTGATAACTAAGCTTAAGTAACTAATTTAACAAAAATGAAAAGGAGAGAAGAAAACCAAATTACCAAAATCAAAATGAGATGAGAGGAATTCACAATGATTAGAAGAGAAGGAAAGAACTTTCTAAGAAACGACATTTCAAGAAAAAGGGGAAAATGAAATTAAGTACATAAATAACTAAAACATATGAAATACCTGAATGGGCATAACTGGAAATCTAAAACAACCTCATCACACAAAGAGAAGCCGAGCTACCTATACATGAATTGCCAGAGGGGGAGGAAAAAACCTCCAGGACCACACAGACTTGCAAGTAAATGGTATTAAACATTCAAAACAAATCATCTCTCCATGCTTCTAGGAGACTGTTTTCAAGAACAGAGGATAAAGGCACCAACCTCATGCTATGAGACAAATGTAACCTTGTTATCCTTACCAAAGAGGGGTAGAGAAAGAACCCTGAAGAAATATCCCTTCATCAAGACTGATGCAAAACCACTAAACAAGCAAGGACACGGCAGCCACAGACATCTGTTTTGCTTCTTTTGCTTCCTAAGAGCTAACAGGAAAACACGCTTTGCATGATTTCACAGGTACTGCTGATATCATATCATTTGCCTTCTCAGTGGGTGGGGGAGGGGCGGGAGGGAGAGAGAGAAGCTGCAACTCAATTGAAAGAGAAAGGAATATTGGAAATAAATAAATAATGACCATTAAAAACGAAAACGAGGAAGACAGTCTGACTGCTTGTGCCAGCTCCTTCACAGAAGCCAGTGAGGAAACCTCTTTGTCAGCCTTCCAACTCTCCAGAAATACTGGTTGTTACCAATCCTTGCCACTAACTTTGGCAAGATGATGTTCCTCCATCTTCTCTTTGAGTAGAGCAGACTCTAGGAAGGTCTTTTTCTGGCGCAGAAAGGTCAGCTGGGACAGCTCTCCTCTTTTCTTGGTACACTCTGGACACCGGGAACACTGGTGCTCTCTAACTGCTGATGCCTTGAAATGAGAAATTGGAAGAAGAAATTACCGGATGCCATTAGCCCCAGTCCAGTTGTTATCCAACTCCTTTTGGAAAGGAACTGTCAATAAACATACTCGGAAGCAGAAAGGGTAAGAAGAGCTGACATCTTTATGGAGCCTAATGGGGAAAACGTCCTTGTACTACATTAAGCCCCACCATTATCTTGTCAAGATGGCTGGGGGGAGGGGGAGGGGTTCCTGTTGGACAAATGGAGAAATTGAGGGAAACTGCATCAGCCAGGGTCACAGAGCTAGTACAGCGGCAGAGGAGGCGGCACAATCTAAGGCTGGGGTCAGGAGAGAAAGAAACTGAAAAGATTCCCTGCCTCGAGCTTTCTGTGGCCTTTGACACTCCTGACCTCCGCTATAGTCTCTTCTACCTTTTGAAGCACCCCTCTCCTCTCTCCAGCTTTTCCTTCTACCTCTCTGACCACCCCTCATCCTCCTGTGCTCTATCCTCCTCCACATCACACACTCAAACTGTACCTGTTCCCCAGGGCTCTGTCCTGGGCTCTCTTCTCTTCTCCCTCAATGTCACTTCACTTGGTCATCCCAACAGCTCCCACGGATTTAACTATCATCTCTATGTTAACGGTTCCCTGAGCTGCCTATTCTGCCCCAATCTCTCTGCTGACCCCAAGTCTCACACCTCCAACTAACTGCTGTTCAGACATCCCCAACTGGATGTCCAATAGACATCTTTTTTTTTTTTGGGAGGGCAGTTGGGGTTAAGTGACTTGCCCAAGGTCACAGGGCTAGTTTTTGTGTTAAGGGTCTGAGGCTGGATTTGAACTCAGGTCCTCCTGACTCCAGGGCCGGCGCTCTATTCACTGCACCACCTAGCCGCCCCCCAATAGACATCTTCAACTCAGCATGTCCAAAACTGAACTTGCTATCTTCCCCCAAAAAACATCCCCCTTCCTAACTTCCCCATTACAGTCGGGGGCCAAACCATCCTCCCAGGCCCTCAAGCTCACAACCTAGGTAGGCATCATGCTTGACTCCTCACTCTCTCTCCAACCCACAGGTTGTCAACGTCTGTCAATTTCTTCTCAACAACACCTCTTCAACATGTCCCCCCATATCCTCTGACAGGCCACCCCGTGGTCGAGGCCCTCATCAGTTCATACTTGGGGCTACCCCAACAGCCTGCGGGGATCTGCCTGCCTCAGGCCTCTCCCCACTCGGATCCATCCTCCATTCAGCCACGAAAGAGATTTTCCTAGAGCAGAGGCCTCACCATATCACCACCCTCCCCGCTCACTAAACTCCAGTGGCTTCCTACTGCCCCCAGATCAAACACAAAATGCTCCATCTGGCATTCAGAGCCCTTCACGATCGACGCCTCTTCATTCTTTCCACTTTTCTTCCACCTTACTCCCCATCTTGTAATCTTTGATCTTTGAGGGACCCAGCCCTCCTTACAGTTCTAAACACAAGACATGCCAGCTCATGGAGCTAGGCATGATTTCTAGCTGTGCTCCTAGCCTGGAATGCTCACCCTTCTCATCTCTGATTCCTGACTTCCATCAAAACCCCACCTTTGCCAGGAAGCCTTTCCAAACCCCTCTCAATTCTAGTACCTTCCCTCTGGTCATCATATCTTCTTTATCCTGTACATAGCTTCTTTGTAAAACCTGGTTTCCTCACTGGTCCTTCCACTGGATTGCAAGCTCCTTGAGGGCAGGAACTGTCTCTGACCTCCTTTCACATCCTCGGGGCTTAGTATTGGGCCTGGCACAGAGTAAGTGCTTAATCACTGGTTACTGGTCCACTTACTAGACTCAGCTCACTGGCTTGCTTCTGGATTCTAATTCTCTCATTCAGTGTGCTATCTCTGCCAGCTTGGTCATCTACACAGCTGATAAAGTCATCTGTGTCTTTCTTCCAAGGCTTTCCGGAAGATGCTGACAAACACAAGGCCAACCTCACATCCCCAGGTCCTCCCAGAATGACCTCTCTCCTAGAATCGGCAAAACATTTATGGCTATGCCTTGCTCGCTTTTATTCAAACACTTCCAGATCCACCAAAATGGACTGGTAGCTTGCCAATATTTCCCCATTTCTCCCCAAAAGAAGAAAATGAGGGCCTGCCTTAAATAAAGGCTTCACTAAATTTAGATTTGAAGCTAATATCTAAGCAGACTGGAACATAAAATATACCCTAAACAGAAACAGAACAAAAATCTTTCCCAGGGTCCTCAGATTGACTTTCTGGCCTTAGTTCGTTCTCAGCCTCTTAACATGGTTCATACAGAGACATACTATGTTTTTCTATGCCTTCTCTATTATGTGTCTTTCCCCCCCCTGAAAAATTCAGTGTTGGACGCAGAGTGAGGTGTCTTGCACGTTCACACTGCTCTCTCTGCATAATACCGCACAGCACTCCCCCAAACCCTTTCTTCCTCATTAGAATCCTTTTCCCTGTGCCTTCAGAATTTATTGAGAGCTGCCTGAAGTAGAATTTTAGTCCTCCCGTTCCAATGATCCACTTTGATTCCTTGGAAATGTACCCCAGCCCTACCAATTCTAGGTTGCGTATCAGCCTTCACCATGTCCCCTGCCCTCTTCTCTCCCACAAAGTCTAAGATGGCTGAGCGTAGTAGCCCACACCTATAAACCCTGATATGAGGGAGGCTCAAGCTGGTGAATCTTTGGAGCCCAGGAGTTCTGAGCTGTTGTGCCTTAGGGCTTATAGGCCCATTAGGTGTCCATGCAATGTCTGACATAGGGAACACTGAAGAGCAAGGGGCCACCAGACTTCCTGAGGAGAAGCCCCTGCCAGTAATGGAAGAGGTCAAAGCCCCCAGAATGATCAGCACTGGGATCAGGCCCCAGAGTGGTCCCTATATTTCCAGTTTACGAGAGCTAAGGAAGCCCAACAACATTAAAAATGAAGCCCAACTTCTAAGATGGGGGGGGGGGGGGGTCACCTCTTCCAGTGGCTCATCAACCTAGCCATTCCTCTCTACCCCACTCAAAGTTATTGGAAGAATCAGATTCAGAAAAGAATTTCCCTTGTTGGCTCTCTGGCCTCTGAAAATCACTTTGTTGGTATCTTCTGCTTTTATACACGCTCTCCTCCCCACAGAAGCAGCCCTTGGAACAAAGGAGTTAAAAAGCAGTGTGGCCAAACTATTCATCACCCCACGTGGGTCTGAGAGGACATGTACAATGTTCTACACATGGATAGCCTCCCACCTCCTCAAAGAAGACAGGGCCTGTATTCTGGGCCCAGCTCGGCATTCCAATTGCACAAAGCTCACTTTGGGGTTTGGGGTTATGTACATTTACACTGCTCTAGTTCTGGCTGGTAACATTTCCTTTCTCGGCCCTTTCATCCCCCCGATGACGACCTCTAGTGCCCCCCACAGCTCAGTGTTCCTCCAGGCTTTCACCCCTACACTGGCTTCACCATCAGTCACCCCTTTCTGACTCCAAGCTCCCTCCACTACATTGGGGGCTGCCCTTCCTTGGTACTGCCTCATTCGCAGCCCTCACCCCCACCTGCCTGGCTGCCAACAGGATTTTGCTGTTCATCAGACACAATGGCACAAGATCCTGGTAGCTGTGGGAAAACATGGGTCTCCTTTAGAAGAAACGTGTCAGAAGAAGCCTTTCCTTTTCTGGGCAGCTTCTAAAGCTAATGGGACACGCTCCAGTGTTTCTGTACCTTGCTGGGTGTTGCCCTCACGTTTTGGAGAAAGATTCTGTTTATCAGCTGAGGAGGAGCAACACAGTTGTTCATTTCATCTGTCACTGGCTTCCCTGCATCCAAGCCTAGCTGCTGCCTCTGATGGCTGCCGCCGTTCGTCTCCTGACGGTTCAGCTGATGACGAATCAGGTTTATCTTCCTGGCACAAAAAGCCTGCAGCACGTCATCCTCTTCACTCTTTGATGCCTCCGTGACGTCTGTCAATGGCACATGCACAAAACAAAAATGCCACTTACTCTATTAGGTCAAGGTGGAATCACTTCTCTTCTCTCTCTAGCACTTTCTGGTTCTGTCACTTAGGAAGGTAAAAGAGAGAAAACAATAGTTTTCCAAGAATCAGAGGGCAGGGAAGAAAGGAAAGCACCACAACCTAGCAGAGGATCATTGGATCCAGGGCCTTTGAGCAGCTGCGTGGGAATCACAGCTCTACCACTCTCCAGGGGATCCAGGGGCAGGCACCTACCTCTCTGGCCTCAGTTTCTTCACCTTCAGACTTATGAGACGACCAGGCCACACAGTGGCTAAAGCATCTATACATCTCTGCTGGGAATAGGGACAGCACGTCAAGAAGTCACTGTCCCAATCTGACAGTCTCACTTGAATCAAGATCTCATCAGTCTTTCTGGAATGAGGCTTGCTTCATTCATTCATTCATTCATTCATTCATTCATTCATTCATTTCCCAAACTAAGATTACACACCAAATCTGCCTTCTTGGAGGTGACCAAGCTAAGGGTGGGAATGACTTCCTTCTTAGTAACTGAACTAACAGAGGTCATCTCTACCTGGAGGGAATAACAGGTTTGAGGAAGATGAGATCTCTCTAAGAATGCACCAGTGCCAACGAGACACTTGTGTCTGCTGAAGTGAAGAAAGGCTCTCCAAACCTCAGTTCTGCACCTTGTTTTCTCTCATCCTAGGACTGCTGTCTTCTGTTTCATGATAACTAGGGAATGGTTGGGAAGAAGAAATTTCAATGGTGGGGGAGAGATGGAAACTTGGCTCCTTTGGATCTCTCTCCAAGCAGGAATGCTTGTAAAAATCAACAAACTGCCTGACAGACATTGGCTAGAAATGCAGACAGAGCATGGTGTTTCTTCTCTTGCACTTGAAGAATCCTATGAATCTCAGAGCTGGAAGGGCCTCCAGAAATAACCTACTTCTACCCCTACCCAAAGCACAAATTTCCTCTATGACATTCCCAGCAAAAATTTGCCTCTCCCCCAAATCCTGTGAATGAGACCTCCCACACTTCTAAGGTTACCCTAAGGCTACTCTCAGGAGTAAATAGGAATTTTTAAAAATTTTGGTTAATTGATGCCTTTCATCTTTAGCTCCCAGTCATGTTCCCCCCCATCTCCCCCCAGTCACCCTGAGTTCTCCCTAAATGGTCCCTTCTAATTGCCCAGGATTCCTACGTTAGCCTCATCTGTCAGAGGTTTTGGACACATGCCTCCATCAGCGGGCACAGATAACGTGTTCTGCTGTCACAAACATCTGCTGTAAATAGTTTGATGTGGATATAGGACCTCTGTTTTAGACTTTGACTTCCTTGGGCCACATGTCCAGTCTAAAAGTATATGCATATTTATATTTTATCTCTACAACACTGGCTAGAGTTAGGGGAAAAAAACGGAATTTGGACAGGACTGCTGCATTTCACTCTTTGTACATTCTCTGCACCAAAGGGTGGAGGCCTTCAAATCACTTACATTGACAGGATTTAGGGATTAAATGGATGTCAGACTTCCTCTCCACCTACAGATGGTGTTAAGGAGGAGGAATCTGATGCCAAATTAGATTAAACTTCTTTTCTGAGGTCACAAAGCACTCAGAACTCCCGACTCCACTCCCAGGACACCATGCTGCCTCTCCCAGGTCCCTCCCGCCCTGGCCATCTACTTACACCTCACTGACCAACAGGTACTCTTCCATCCAGTGACCCTGGCGTCCTGGCTGTTCCTTCCCCCCAACACCACCCTCTGTCTTTCACCTATGCTCATTATCAATGCCTCTCCCCCAGGCCTGGAACCTCTCCCTCATCATCTCCACCTCTTGACTTTGCTGGCTTTCTGCAACTCTCATCTACACTCCCAACATCTTCAGGAAGCCTGCCCCAGCCCTTCTTAATTCTACTGCCAACCTTCCCCCCACACCCCCATAGCAGCAACCATCCTGGCATACCCAGGATGGCTGCTAGCACAGGTTCTTAGATCTGCTTTAGTAGGAAAGCTAGCTGTTTAAGGGGTCAACAATCTTTTTAAATTACATTCACTGGTTCAGGGTAAAAGTCAGCACCCTGAACTTCAGAGAAACATAGTGAGAAATATAGTGAGAAATATAGACCAATAGACAGGGCTCTGACTACCTGCCTGAATCAACTATACACTGATCTGAGCAGTTGGGGAGCTCTGAACATACACCATAAGTGAGCCCCCCCCCCATATGCACTTCTCAGAGCCAGAAGGCATCCCAATCCTCCTAACTCAGTGCCTAATTAGGAATTAGCAAAAGGTGTGAAAGCCTTCCTCCAAGTAAGCTTCCCTTAATGGGCTCCATGTGAGGTCTACTAATGGGTGGGAAAGATCTTAAATTACATTAACATTACACCCCCTTATTTATTTCCTATCTATACTGAATGTTTGACTTGTACATACCTGTTTGGTTTCCCTCTTTCAGCAAACTGAGAAGTTCTTGAGGGCAGGGATGGGTTTTGGTGTTTTGTTTTGCCTTTCTTGTATCCCTAGGGCTGAGCAGAGTGCCTGGCATGCCTGGTATACAGTAGGTGCGTAATAAATATTTACTGACTAATAAACTGAAAGAAAAGCATAATCTGGTGCACAGTAAGTGAAAAGAACGAAACCAAATGTCCTCACACCAAAGAGGAGCAGAAAACTAACTTTCCTGGTGGTCAAGATAGTTAGAATCTAAGAGAAAGAATCAAACCAAACGTAGACAAAAAAGACTGAAGAGCTATGTGAGAATTGTACCAAAAACTGGGCTCCCCCAATGGAACGTTTTCAGGACCGTCTTAAGAGGTTTCAGGACACATCTTGAGAGGACAAAGGTACTATAATGTTCTCAGGTACAAGGGATAAAGGCACACACAACTGATACGAGGAAGACAACCAGTAACATGTACACTTGATTCCAAGGTGGGAGACCTGGGTTCAAATCTTGGTTCGGCCAGCTGACCAGAAGCTAGTCACTGAACTTCTCAGGACTCAGTTTCCCCCTCTGCAGAACAACAGAGGTGGATCAGATAATTTCTCTGGTCTCTTCCAGCTCAAGAATGTCAATGGGTATTCACAAAGAGGAAATACATGATACTCCAGGGCTCTGCCTTCAATTTCACTCTGCAATACCTGGGCACACCATCACTGTCACAGGACTTGCTTTGTGTTTGCAAACCTTAACTTTTAGCATCTGGAAGAATCACCAAGCAAACCCTGCTTTTTTCCTGATAAATGAAGTGGTGCTTCCAGCCATCCAGGAGGTGGGGCTGGTGGCACCATGTCTTGTGTAAAGAACAAGTGATGCCTTCTAATGAGCATTTACTGAATTTCTCCTAAGGTCAGAGAGATGGGAGTTGGGAAAGATCTTTACTGGGACGGGAGTTTTCCTTTGCTGGAAGCAAGGGCGCTTATTCTGTTGAAAACAGCACAGAGCAGAGCTATCCATTTCAACATTGAAGTATCTGGTTTTGTCATACACAGCAGGAATGAGCATACCTGACATTTACCCAGAACAGAACAGATGGAGAAAACGAGGCACTGTGTGACAGACAGTGTTTTCCATAGGTTCACCAATCATATACCTCACTTGACTAAGGAGATTTAATCATTAGTCAAGCTGGTACAAAACATAAGCACAAGGTCAAGGGCACTCCTGGGCGTGGGGCTGAGGCCGGGGACCCTGTAGTCAATAAAGAGTGCTTCTAAGTCAACAAAACCATGTCTGGAGATCACAGACTGGAGCCTAGGGTACAAGATGCACTAGCTAACACCTGCACTGGAGATCCCTCCCCTAGCTCAATTAGGTGTTTGAGTCAGGACTGGAACCCAGATCTCTTGGCCTCCAGCACCATGCCTCTTTTTACTTCATCACAGTGCTCCCAATAACTGAAGCCGAGCCCTCAATCACCAGATCCAATGCTATTCCAACACAGGACTTGGGTGCCAGTAGAGGCAGTACTGCAGTGCAGAGTAAGGACCATGGCAAGGTCTAGCTAGATTCAAGTCTGGGTCTGACAGACAGGACTGGGAGGCTTGGAAAGCAGAGGCAAATCACCTTCCCTCTGCACTCCACAAAGCACTGGAGCAAGCACTGGCTGAGGAGCTGGTTCTCCCATGGCTCCTCCTCAGCACCTCCTTCCCATGCCCTTCTCTAATATTTCATACAAATGGAAATCCTCTGAATGGATGGACCATGATGACAATGAAAGCTCTACTTGTACAGGCAAAAAGGGAAACACCTCCACAGGGTCTCCATAGGCCTTCCTGGAACATGTCCTACAGTTCAGCCTTCCCTGGCCAAGAGCAACAAGGCCAAAACCTCAGCTTTTTGTCCCAGCAAAGGAAGATGATCTGTGCCATCCTCTTTTGACAACTTCCATCCACTACAAAAAAAAAAAGGCCCAGGCTGGCTGATGAGAACAATAATAACTACTGGCATTTATATAAAGGGCTGAAGTTTATAAAAGGCTTTTGTTACGGTACCCTGGGAGGTAACGAGTTCAAGCATAATGTCTGGCTTACAGAGAAGGAAACTGAGGCTCAGAAAGTCTAGGTCCCTTGCCCATGGTTGCACAGCTTTCCACAAAGCAGTCAGAGAAGGAGGTTACCACTAACTTAGGGCACAGGCTTACGTGCTTGGAACATGGGGTCTGTCTGGGGCTGTCCAGTCTGATCTTCTTTGTCCTTGAGAAGCTGGATCCACTTTTGATTCAATTTCTCTTCCAGGGCAGCAGAGTCCAGAGAGTTCACCAGCTCATCTAAAACAGAGCAGTGAAATGTGAGCTCTGATACTAAAGACCTCACAAAGAAGGCTCTTGCCACCAAAGTCTTTGAGGCTGTCCAATGGTTCAACATCAGAAACCCATGAGGTATTATCATCAGGCTGATGACACTGAAGAAGGCTGCAGCACTCTGAGTCTACCTCTGTACCCTAAGGACCTTTCAATGTGCTCAGAGCATGATCAATCACTTCTTGCTAGCCTCCCTCTGTTGGACTGTGAGCTCCTGGACAGCAGGGAATGGTCTGCTTTTCTATGTGAACTTTCTACAGTGAGATGTACTTTTTTTTTTTTTTGCTTTTTGGAGGGCAGTTGGGGTTAAGTGACTTGCCCAAGGTCACACGGCTAGTTTTTTGTGTTAAGTGTCTGAGGCCAGCTTTGAACTCAGGTACTCCTGACTCCAGGGCCGGTGCCACCTAGCCGCACCCCGATGTACTTTTTTTTTTTTTTTTGGTTCATGCCTTCCTTTGTGGCCCATGGTAGGAATCTCTAACAACCAAATTTCAAGGATTATATCAGACTAAAGAGGAGATATTTGGGGGCTGGGTTCTGCCCTGCCTCCCTAGGATGATCCCATGTAGGGCACTATCTACTCCAAGACCACTCTCGACTTCTTGAGGACACCCTACCCAGTGATGAGACCACATAAATACACTAGATCCAGGCACCAAACAATACTTCAGTCTCCTATTTGGGACATCATAAAAAAACAACACAACCAGCACTGTTTAGGCTTCTTCCTTCACTCCAATCAGAGGAGTTCCCCCACTCCCTCCCCTCATATAATCCCTGAATTGGAAATGGGCTCAGGAGGTCAACTGCTTGGAGTGAGAAATAAAGAGAGAGGTGGTAAAAGAACCAGAGGTCCAGAATGACAAATAGGTTGTTAGAAATGGCCAACACATTGGTTTTTTTTCTTGAACCATCCTTCTCTCTTACCGGGGAAGGTGCTATTGAGAATGGGGAAATGTCACTGGGGTGGTAGCAAAGGAAAAACATCACCGCCGTTTTTTTTGTTTTGTTTTGTTTTTTGGAGGGGGGAAGGTAGGGCAATTGGAGTTAAGTGACTTGGCCAAAGCCACAAGGCTAGTTTTGTGTTAAGTTTCTGAGACCACATTTGAATTCAGGACCTGCTGACTCCAGGGCCGATACACAGCACCACTTCGCTGCCCCTCACCACCGTTTTTTGGAGAAAAAAAAGGAAAAAAGTGATTTCTCATGCCAACCTCAGCCTCCAGGCAGGAGAGTGTACCTAAGTCAGCCTGGCTGATGAACGAAGGGCCCAGAACCTTGCTGTTAGCCTACTTCAGGGTTCTGAGCCCTTGCAAACAGCTTCTTTCCCTAGTTGCCCTGTGAACCCGTTTCTTCTTTGTTTCCTAAGGAGACAGACACACGGTTAGCTTCTTTGCTCAGGTAAAGCTGAATTTAGTCAAAATCTGTTATCAGGCTAAGCCTCCTCATTGTCTTCTCCCCTCTGTCAGGAGAGATGAACAAGGAATGACCCCGACTGGCAAATCCCAATGACTGGTGATCATGGAAAGAATGGCCTGTGGAAATGGATTATCCCAGATAGAAAACTAACCCAAATCGGTTCTATCTGGCCTTGGAATGCATTTCATCATTTTCCTGGAGCAGATGATTTTGTAGTTACATTTGCTGTACAGAAATATTTGACAACGCCTGCGTTTCCTGAGCACAGGTGAACTAGGAGTGTGGTGTCAGGGAAAGAGGACCGGATTTCATATCAAAGGGCGTGGGTTCAAATCCAGGTCTTCTTGCGACTACCCATGGGACATTTTACAAGTCACTTCACTTACTGTGGATCTGTCAATCCAGGGTTGGAGACAATTCTGAGGTTCCTCTGAACTCTCAGTCCTAGGTCCCCAATGCTCTTCAAACTTACAGACAGGCATATGACAGGAAGGGATTCAAACTGGGGTAGAAAGGGCAACGCGGACAAGTGTAAAGGAGGGGCAGCAGAGCTTGGTATTTGTGTTGGGGAGACGTGGGGAGGGAGGAAGGCCAATACACACTGTCAAGAGTCTGCTGAAGTAATTCACTGAGACTTCCAGTGGCCTTCCCTACCCACCACCAGCCCTCTCCAACAATGCACCCTGGGGTGGACCTTTTATCTCTACTTGGCCTGTGGCCTCCTGAGAACTAGTGACCTAGACATCATCAGCATTTCCTTTGGGGGGAGGGGGAGGGAGGGCTGGGTCAGGAGGTTGTTTCTATTCAGTTCTGCATGTTGCAGATGTCCACACTGAACCCGTCAATGGCGGCAGGCCCGGGCCGTCACTACCATAGGGAAAAATGGACAAAGGTAGTCAGTGCATGGGAGCGTAACCCTGAGCTTGTGGCCCACGATTTACTCAGCACAGTGCCTGGCACACAGGAGATACTTAATGCATGTCTACTGATGAAGGGACCAACCAACGGCCCTTTCCCCCACCTCCCAATGGGACGTCTTTACCTCCATCCCTTAAGCTTAGCATCAGCTTCTTGCTCACAGGATAGCTCCGAGAGGCACTGGACGCGGTCTGGCATTCTTCAGAAGAGATCCAGGAGCCAGAGGCTTCCCCCTCACTCAGTTGACATTGCTCTTCTACTTCCTCCAGATCCTCTGTGAAGGACTCAAAGGTCTCACTGGAATAGTTGGAACCAACACTGCTACGCTCTACTTCTGACTGATGAGAAGCATTCCTGGGCATCTCAGGGGAGGCTCCACCAAGGACCACATGAGGCATTGCTGCAAAGACAAAAAGGCGGCTCTCTTGGCAAATCAGCTCTCTGCTCCTTGTCCTGCTCTCCCCACTCCCCTGGCATGACTAAGGAAAGAGGAACATCACAGAAGCAGGATGACTTCTGGGGCGGGCACAGACGGCTAGACACAGGAAACAAGAGAGATCTCGAAACGAGACCTTCCTCAACTACATCTCTTTAGAAAGCACATCTCTTTGGCATCTGCCCGAAAACAAGAGATGTGAACGAGCTCACAAGAAACTGAGAGACTTGGCAAGAATCTAGGCTCGACTGCTTAAGACTGGGGGGATATTTGTGGAAAGTGCCGGGATGTTCATTTTTTTCCTCAAGAGAACTGGGAATGGTTAGGGCTGTAGTTAGGGTTAGGAAGCAAAGTGGCCCCATGGACTTAACAAACTCCAAAATCAGTGCCCTGAACTACAAAACCGAGGCTTAGATTTCTACTCAGATACTTGGGGCTTACAGCTAAATGACACCGACTTACCCGGTGGGAAGGGAAAAGGAATAGGGGGGAATAGCTAAGGGAAGAATGGGCTCCCTTATTAGGTTAACTGGGTCCATTCAATGGTCTCCATAGCAAACTCATCAGTAGTAATTCAAATCCACTTTTTTGACGGCGAACCCCATCTGAGAGGTCTTATATCAGTGCTCTGAGGCTTAGGGGGCCAAAGGAAGTTGATCAAAGATACAGCCACTACAGTGTTTAGCTTTAGAAACTTATACAACCCAGAAAAAGGGACTAAGGTGACTGTGTCTCCAGGGCCCAAAAGAAGCTTCTTTTTCTGGTGCCCAAGAACTGGAAACTGATGGAATGCTCATCAATGGGAAATCGGCTGAACAAGATGTGGTATTTGAATGTAACGGAACACATAAGAAATGGTGAGCAGGTGGTCTTCAGAAAAACCTGGAAAGACTAATGAACTGATGATGACTGAAGTGAACACAACCAGAAGAACATTATACACAATAGCAGCAACACTGTGCTATGACCAACTTTGACAGATTTCACTCTTCTCAGCAATACAAAGATCTAAGACAATTCCAAAAGACTCATGATGGAAAACGCTATTCACATCCAGAGAAAGAACTAATGGGGTCTGAATGCAGATTGAAGCGCACAATTTTCTCTTTCTTAAAATTTCTTCTTCCTTGTGGTTCTTCCCTTTGCTTCTAATTCTTCTTTCACAACGTGACTAATTTGGAAACATGTTTGATATGATTGTACATGTACAGCATGTATCAGATTACACACCATCTTAGGGAGGGGAGAAAACTTAGAACTCAAAATCTTACACAAGTGTCTACTGAAAACTAAAAAACCAATTTTTTTTAAGAAGCTAACAGTTGAGCCTACAATTTCTGGTTTCCATTCTAAAAGCTATTTCTTTGGGAACCCATACTACTTCCCACAGGCTGTACCTTTCCTAGGGACTTATAAACCTTGAGTCCTCTCAAGTTTAAACAGTATTTTATGTACTTTCTCAGAGGCTCCTCACACCACCCCTGTGAGGAAGGGACTACAGGTATCACCTTCCCTTCTATAAAACTGAGGCTCACTGACTTGAGTGCTCATCATCACACAGCTAAAAGGATCACAGGCAGGATTCAAACTCAGGTTTCCCAGGCATCTAGCTCAGCCCTATAAATTCCCATACCATACTGCTTCCTCTAATCTAGAGTCTAAGCAGCTTCAGTTCACTGAGGAGACTCCCCAGTGTTTCTTTAGACCCCCAGACCTAGTTCAGAGCCAGGACTTACCCCAGGCCCTGCCTTTAGCCTCCTCCCTCTCTGTCTTGTCCTTTTCCTCCTCTTCCTCCTCCTGTTCCTGTTCTCTTTTCCCACTAAACCCACTGTACAAGTCTGGGGACAGTGTACTGAGGTCTTCTTTGAACCTTCCAATCATTCCAACAAGTCCTTCCTCAAGCCCTATCACTAGAATACGTTTATATACGTGTGTGTGTGTTTTCTAGTGCCTTACATACAATAGCTGCTACATGAGCCACTATTTTCACATCCCTTCTCTCAGGTGGTCAAAGAATCAGTTCTATCACCAGCTTGCCAAGATGAAAGCCCCTTTTTGACCCCAGGAGACTAGAGCCTACAAGAGTTCCTGGAAATCACTAAGGCCCACTTCCTGGCACTGCACCAACGAGAAAGAAGGGACCCTGCCCAAGGATCAGAGGCCTGGGAGCAGAACCCAGGGTCCCCAACTGCCAGGCCCTTTCCACCACACCAGGGGAGGCAGTGCCTATGGTCAAATTCAACCTGGGTTAAAGCAGAAATGCCCCTCAACTGAGGAAAGGAGATGAAGACTGAAATGAGCAGAGCCAAGAGAAAGTTGTACACCTTAACAGCAACACCATTTTAAGAACAACTTTGACCAAGCAAGTCATTCTGGCTATTGTAAATATCCAAATGAACTACAAAGGGCCTATGAAAGAAAAAGCTATCTGTATGCAGAGAAAGAACTCACTCACACTAACACACATACAAACACATACGTATTTATGTATATATGTGTTTGTACGTGTAGATACGTATGTATGTAAGTCTATATATTTGTGTTTAATGCTAGCTATCTGGGGGAAAGAGAAAAAAAATGGAAGGGGAGGGCGAGGGGCGAGATGGAAGAAGGGGGAGGGGGAGGAGGCTGGCAGCTGTGGCTTTCCTTTGTGATCCATCTCCTGAACTACCGAACTGGGCCAAGCTGTTCCCAGAAGGGGTCTCTAGGCAGCACCAGGGAGCCTAAGGGACTGGGGGAGGGGTGGCGGTGCGGGGGGAGGGCACGGGTATCTCCGCACCCCAGGCTGGGGCAACTCCGCCCCCAGCCCCATGCACAGACCAGGAGACTGAGCCCCGGAGGGGTCAAGGTCCGAGAGGAGCCACAAGGGCCGGTTTTCGGAGCTCGGGGCCCCATCCGCGCAGCCACGCCAAGGGCAGGCCTCAGGAGGCTTCCGTTTGTCAGGAAGGGAGGGGCGCATTGAGGGACACCGGAGCTGGCGGGCCAGGCCCCGGATCCTTTTCCGGGTGTGTCTGGGGGGCACTGTCCAGAGAGATGGCCAGGGCCGGAGCCAGAGGGGGCGGGGTCGCCCCACGGTCTGCTGGGGTGGTGGCGGGGAGGGTAGCGGGCGAAGCGAGGCCTACCGAACTCCGGTCCCGAGGACGCCGCTTCTTCCTCCCGCCGGGACGGCGACGTCGCAGCCTCCTTCGGACCTCAGTTTTCCAGGCAACGGGGAAAGGGGAGAGCCCCCGCCCCCTCCCCACACACCGACGCCCGCACGGGAGGGGGCGGGGCTTTCCCTCACGGAGAAGCGGGCCTTAAGGGACCAAGGCTAGGCTGCCGAGGGCCCTGGGGGCGGGGCCTTCTCAGAGCTGGGGGCGGGGCCTGCGGCTGGAGCTGAGGCCCAAGGTAGGAAACTGGGGCCAGCCCACCCTCCAATCAGGTCAGGCCTAAAGCCTGCCCTGCAGGAGACTGAACCTTCTCTCCTGTCACTCACTCACTCACCCACGCAGGCCTTCCTTCCTGTCTGCCTTCCTTCCTTCCTGTCGGCCTGCCTTCCTTCCTTCCTTCCTGTCTGCCTTCCTTCCTTCCTGTCGGCCTGCCTTCCTTCCTTTCTCCTTTCATTCCTTCTTTTTTCTTTTCTTCCTTTCTTCATTTTGTCTTTTCCTTTCTTTCCTTCCTTTTTCCTTCCTTCTTCCTTTCCCATCTTTTGTCTTTCTCCCTTTTTCTTTCTTTTCTCTTTCTTTCCCTTCCTTTTCTTTCTTCTTTATCTCTCCTGTCTTCTTACTTTTTTCTCCTTCCTTCTTTCCTTTTGTCCCTTCCTCTTCTTTTCTGTTTTCCTTCTTTCTTTTCTATTTCTTTCCTTATTTCTTTCTTCCCTTCCTTCTTTTTCTTTCCTTCCCCATTCCTTCTTCCTTTTTTCTTTCCTTCTTTCTTTCATTTCTCTTTCCGTCCTTCTTCCTTTCCTCTTTATTTTCCTTTTTTCATATTTCTTTATTTTAATATGAATGTGTATTTGTTTTCTTGTTTACATCATTCATTTCCATGAGATTTTTGAGTTACAAATTTTCACCAAGTCTTTCCCCTACCCCCAACTCCAAAACAGCAATCCCACTGTGAAGACCCTCCCCCAATCTGCTCTCTTTTATGTCCTCCTCCAACACCCCTCTAACTTCCTGGTAGGGCAAGGAGGGTCTCCCTTCCCCAGTCCCTGTATATCTTAATTCCTAGTTGCATGTATCACAGAGCTTTAAAGTCTAGATTCTTTCGGTTCCTCCCTTGTCACCCA
This sequence comes from Pseudocheirus occidentalis, assembly GCA_028646575.1. Taxonomy (NCBI): domain Eukaryota; kingdom Metazoa; phylum Chordata; class Mammalia; order Diprotodontia; family Pseudocheiridae; genus Pseudocheirus; species Pseudocheirus occidentalis. The sequence continues at coordinate 52,451,138 of CM053602.1, forward strand.
CCCCCACTGGAAGGACAAGCAATTCCATACAGGCTGTGGATGTGTAATTACACCGGACATCTTCATAGTGGACATACCGTGACAGTCTGATTATATGTCCCTCCTTCCTATCCCTCCCTCCCTTGTTCTGTTCTCTACCCTTTCCCTGTCCATTTACTGAAGTGTGTGCTTCCAGCATCCCTCCCCTCTGTCATCCCGCCTCTCATGCCCATGCCCCCTACTCTCCTGTGTGGCATGATACCCAGTGTAGAGTTTATGTCATTCCTTCACTAAGCCAAATTCAATTAGAATAAATGAAAGTTAAGTTGTAACAGTTATCCCTTGCCTCTTCTATATGGGATGATTAAACCCATTTTGTCTCTCCCTGACTCCTCTCATTCTAGTCCTCTCCCACCTCAGAATTTCACCTTTTAAAGTATCATCCCTTCCTATTCAATTGATCCTATGCCCTCTATGTACACATATACACACATGCTCAGATATGTATTCATACGCATATATAGCCTCTTATATAGACATATGTGTAAGTATACATATATATGTATGTGTATATATATACATTTGTATTCCCTTCACCTATCCTCATACTAAGAAAAGTTTCATAAGTCACTATTATTGTTTGTCCATAGTGGCATGGGCATAGTTCAACTTTGATAAGTTCTTTATGATTCCTTTCCCATGTTTACCTTCTATTGCTTCTTGTGTTGGATTGTCAAATTTTCTGTTCAGTTCTTGTTTTTTCAGCAAGAATGCTGGAAAGTCCTCTACCTCACTGAATGACCATATTTTCCCCTGGAACGTTATACTCAATTTTGCTGGGTAGGTGATTCTTGGTTTTAATCCTAGCTCCCTTGATCTTTGAAATATCATATTCCAGGCCCTTTCATCCCTCAGTGTAGAAGCTGCCAGATCCTGGGTTATCCTAATTGTGTTTCCATAATAGTCAAATTGTTTTCTCTTGGCAGTCTGTAATAATTTCTCCTTTAACTGGGGATTCTGTAACGTGGCAATAACATTTCTACTAGTTTTCTTTTGGGGATCTTTTTCAAGAGGTGATTGGTGAATTCTTTCAAGTTCTATTTTGCCCTCAGAATCTAAAACATCAGGGCAATTTTCCTTGAGAATTTTTTTAAATTTCAATTAATTTTCATGACCACACCATTCATTTCCACAAGGCTTCGAGCCACAAATTCTCTCCCCTTATCTCCCCCACCCCCAAGCCCAAAACAGTGGTCCCACGGCAAAGGCCCTCCCACAATTTGCTCTACCCCATGTCCTCCTCCAACGCCCCTCCATCTTTCCAGCAGGGCAGGGAGGGTCTCACCACCCCCGTCCCTGCATATCTTATTTCCAAGCTGCATCTGACTGCAAAGCTTTAAATTCTAGATTCTTGCAATTCTTCCCTTGTCACCCCCTCCCGCTGGAAGGAGCAGCAATTCAATACCGGTTGCACAGGTACTACGCAGGACATCTTGATGTTGGGCATATTGCAAGAGGGTGACTGCATGTCCCCCCCCAACCTGCACCCCCCCTGCCCTGCTCTCCACCCTGTCCCTGTCCCCCCACTGAGGTGTGTGCCTCCTGCAACCCTCGCCCCAACCCGCTCCTCCCTCCATCAGCCCCCCTCTCATCCCCATCCCCCCCACTCTCCTGTGTGGCAAGACACCCAGTTTACAATTCATGTCATTCCTTCCCCAAGCAAAATTCAACGAGAGTAAATGAAAGCAAACTTGCAACAGTCATCCCTTGCCTCCTCCATATGGGATGATTAACCCCATTTTCTCTCTCCCTGTCTCCTCTCATTCAAGTCCTCTCCCCCTTCAAAATTTCACCTTTTGAAGTATCATCTCTTCCTAATCAATTGATCCTGAACCCTCTATGTACACATATTATATACCCATGCTCAGAAATGTATTCATACGCATATATACGCTCCTATATAGACATATGAGTAGGTATATATATATATATATATATACACATTTATATTC
>CM053602.1:52453628-52471468 GCA_028646575.1 Pseudocheirus occidentalis
CCCATCCTTCATTTTCATCTAGACCCACCTGACCCTTGGGACCACCTGCAGGACATGGGAAGTCTGATGAACACTTGCCATGAAAAGGCACAGGGTGAACTAAGGACTCTTTTTCCACCTCAGCCCTCCTGCTGCCTGCTGTCTGAAGCTGGCCAGAAGAACTCTCCACTCCTCCTCAACCAGGTTTTCTAACCACTAAAGCCAGAGGAGACCATGCTGGGGTCTCTAATAACTGTCTGGAGACCTAGGTGGTCATGTATGTCACGCAGCCCCTGGCAGTCTGGGTAACAGGAATAACCCCTAATTAAAATCATAGAAGCTGTCCTGCAGATGCAGCCAATGATGCCCACAGCTTCCACTATTTTTGTTTGGAGTAAAATGGGGGGGGGGGAGAGGAAAATGGGTCTCCCTACAAGCCCAATGAAGGAAAGGTGATGTCAACCAGTCAGTCATGGTGGTTTTCTGCTTCTGAGTAGAGAACTTTTGCATTCCTGGGTGGCTAATGGGGACAATTGTGGTGAAGACCAGGACCACTGCATTGCCCAGCCTAGTGGAGTTGGTCAGTCTCTCTTCCCCTTCCCCAGGCAAAAGCAGTGCAGGAGTCTTGGGAATTTAGGAAGTGTGTCAGTGTGCGTAGGGGGGGAGGGGGAATGGGAGTAGCTGAATGAAGACAGAATAGGGTCCAGCATCTCCAGAGGCTAGGTGCTCTGGGTGAGCTGCAGGAAGCTGTGGAGGCTTGGAAACACCGCCACACCCCACTAGAGATGGGGGAGACAATGCTACTCTGAGACTGTGAGAACAGAATGGTGGGAGGCTGAAGGGGCTGACGGAGTGGCTGTCAGAAGGACAGGGACACTGAGACATCAGCTTAGCTCATCCAGGCCATCTGAGATGCCTTCATCATTCCACTGTAATGATGGTCCCCCATTAGTCATGGCCAGCCTGCAGGTGCTACTGTTGCTGTCCATCTAGGACATGAGGATAAGGAGAATGGGGGTTGGGGGAGCTGAGAGAGGTGAAGGCAGTTGCCCAGGGGCCACAAAGCTAGTGTTTGAGACATTTATGGAACTTGGGTCTTCTTGAGTCCAAGGGCAGTACTCTGTCCACTGTGCCATGGAGAGAGACACCTGGTTCCACTCATCTGTACTGTGGCAGGTGTCAGGCCAGCATGGGAGTGTATATGTGATATTTCCTGGTCATTGGGTAGCTGCTTTCCTGTCTAATCCTTCCCGTGGGGCCAGAGTAGTCTACCTACCCCACGGCCTTCCTGTGGGCCATCAGACCTGACTGCAGGGTTCCTGGGTGCCCCACCTGAGTGCTGGGCCATTGGTTCCTGCCTACTGGCGGCCTGTGTGCTGAGCCCTGCCTGTCCTTCCCATGTCTGTTATGTACAAAAATGTTTATAGCAGCTCTTATTGTTAAGGTAAAGGAATTGGAAATCAAGGGGATGCCCATCAATTGGGGTATGGCTGAACAAGTTATGGTATAAGATTGTCATGAAATTCTGTTGTAGTTTAAGTAATGATGAGAAGGATGGTTTCAGAAAAACCTGGGACAACTCACATGAACATATGCAAAGTGAAGTGAGTAGAATCAGGAAAACACTGTATACAGTAACAGCAATACTGTCCAATGATGAACTTTGAATGATTTACTTCTTCTCAGTAAAACGGTGATCCAAGCCAATTCTGAAGATCGTATAATGAAAAATGCTGTCCACTTCCAGAGAAAGAACTAATAGATTCTGAATGCTAATTAAAGCATACTTTTTTCCTTTATCAGTCTTGATGTTTTTGGTCTGCATTTTCTTCTTCAACATGACTAATATGGCAATATTCATCATTGCTAAAATAAGCTGCCTGCACCCTAGCTATCCTCATTTTCCCTCCGTCCGAAATCTATCCTCTGCTTCTAGGGCTCTGACCTCTGATGTATGTGTTTCAGTCATATATTGTGCCTGGAACCTACAACACTTCCAATATTGCCATCTCATCTGTCAAAGTAACCTGAGAACCCCTGGGCCTTACCATCTACCCTATATCTAAATATTCCTACATGTGTTTTCTTCCCATTAGAATGGGGACTACATAAGAACAGTCATTGTCTTTGTATTTCTGGTGCTTGTACATAGCAAGCTTTAAAGACATGCTTTGCCAATCATTTATCCATCTATTCACAAATAAATGACCAAAGATAAGAATACTCATTGTTGGAGGGACTGCGGAAAGAAAGGCACACTAATACACCTTTTGTTTTCAAGTTACAACTTGTTTAATGCCAGTTACATCAATTTATATGAATATCTCCTCCTGTTGTCTTAATATATACTCTCCTCCCTCAGATGCAATATATGGCACAAACCTCCCACTCTGGGTACTGGCCTGTATGAACTTAAGGTGGGAAATTCCCCACACTTTCCAAAACTATCTTCAAACTATATTATGTAGCAATGTCACAGTCATATGTAGAAAATACAAAAATTAACTTTTTGGTTTTTTCATTCACAAGTTGAACTCAGCAGATAACTAGTGAGTCAGCTGTCATCTGCCTCCTTTGCTAACCATACAGGGTTCATGCCAAGGACAAGGCAAGAATTGGTTTTTCTCATGAAAAAAAAACACTAAATACATTATGCATAGATGCATATATACATACACATATGTAGATGTGCATGTAGACCTAACCATATAAACACACATGTATTGTTTTCCCCCAGTAAAGGCTTTCTGGTGCACAATCCTGGGCATTCAGATAAACTCCCCCACAGTCACAGGGCTGTGAGCCTTACCTGGGCCTAGAACAGACATCCCAAGATTCAGAGGCCCATCCCAAGGCTGGTTAGGACTAGATAGGTAGCCTATGGTGAAAGGCAGGTGAAAGACACATTCTCCTTTCTAGCTCCTCTAAGGAGCTGTGGGAGGAATTTCTCTTTCTCAGTACCAACACAAATTGTTTTTTGAAACAATACTCTTTCAGAAAAAATAATGTCCACCCTCCTCAACAACGTACCCTCAAAAACCTTTGTGTTCCTCTGGGGAAGTGGCTTTCTTCTCTTCCTCCTGCTTTGCTTAGATGAAATATTTGTTTGTTTGAGAGCAGGGGATGATTTTCCATACTTTAAACCAACACACCCACCCCCCAACCAATACATACAGAAACACACGGAAGGATCCAAGGAAACGCACAGGGCTAAGGAAATAATTTCCAACAAAATCTAAGACATTTTCACCTGCGCCTCAAATATCCTCTACTCAGCCTAGAGCCGAGGAGGTTACAAAGGAAGATGTGGGAGGGAGATGGCCCAGTAACCTAAGGCCTTGGGGTTCTCAAGAGCTGAGAAAACTCTTTGCCTGATGGCAAAATGTATGCTTCCCCCTAAGGAACACATGCTAACTAGAACTGGGGATGTTCAAACATCATTTGAAGCCCACCCTCTCCCCCTTAAGGAGAACCTTCTCCCCTTAATCATCATACAGGAACTGCTAGGCCTGGCTAATCTGAAAACCAAAAATGCTTCTATCTCCCAGAGGCTCTGATGTATTTTAAAAAGAAAAAATTTTTTTTCCAAAAAAGCTGACTCCTGAGACTCCTGAGGGTGATGTTCTTTTTCTTGCCACCCAGAATGGCGTTTTGAAATAGCTTCTTGGCTTTGATAGAAAATCCAAACCAATACTTCCTCATCCCTTAAAAAAATAAACAAACAATGCTCCTCTCAAACTTTCCTTTTGTGCCCTCCATCTGCTGCTCTGAACCAAGGGGCTGCAGCTCCAGGCCTCTCTGGAGCCAGGGTGGAGCAAGCATTCCTTAGTCAGTTGGGCTTAATACTCTAGTTCCTTCTCCCAAGAGGCTTAGAAATGCCTAGATGTAAGCCTGGAAGGGGGCCCCATTCTCAGTGTTTCCTTACAGATGCATTTTATTCCAGCTGCAATGAAATCCTCTGGCTGTCAAAACCCTAGCCAGTTTAAGTGTTGAGTGTCATCTGACCAGAACAGTCACAGTTCTTGGGCCCCCTCCTGGTTCACACATGGGAAAATATTGGCCCCAGTGGGCCTCAGCTGCCAGGGCAGCTCATCTGAATGGAGGAGCTCAGGCAGCCCTAAGTCAAAGTCACCTGCAGCCTGCACTCCCCATTTCCTGCCCCAACTTTCACAACCATTCCCCCCTCAGATAACAACAATCCCCAAACAGAAGCTAGTTTCTTTGTCTCTTCCCAGAGATGATGGAGCAGAAGAGGAAAGCCTGTTCTCAAGTTTCTCTGGTTCTGGCCACAGCACATTGGTCCAGTGTGTAAAATGGGGCGCTCTCTCGCTCTCTCTCTCTCTCTCTCTCTCTCTCTCTCTCCACCCCATCTTGGTCCTTTTTCTTCTGCTTGCCCTTTGTGAAGAATGCACTCCTAAATTCTGAATGGTTCCTGCTCCTTCCCCCCTCTCCCCCCTCCTTGTACTCTCCCCAAATATTATTCAGCAATGTCCACAATCTGATAAGAACAATGACTTTGAAAGATTTCTCCAGGCACACGTCTTTTTTCCCTTTGGCCAGATCATTGGGGTTCCTTCCATACATGCTATTCAAAGTCAGTGGCATTTCCCCCGTATGGCACAGAGTGGTCCTGGAGCGTGGACCTGGGCAGTTACCGGATACAACTGGAGAGATTGAGGACAGATGCAGATGGCCTTGATGGATAGGCTGGGGCAAAAACATTCCAAAGTCTCAGAGTCTCATCTGCTGAGCCTGTGGCTATGACCCGTCCATCAGGAGACACAGTGAGATACAAAACTCTGTAGGCATGGCCTGTGAGTTTGGCTACTTGTGTCAGGGAAGGGTATTTCCAGATAGCAGTCTGGTTTTCTGGGTAGCCATGGGTGCTGATCAGTTCATTGCTGTGTTTGGACCAGGCCAGGTTGCACACCTGAGAACCTGTATGGATTCTCTGCAGAGTCTGCTCCGTCAGTGTATTCCAGAAATGGATGCTACAGTCGGCCTTCCCGCCACCAGATGCTAACAGGCTGTGCTGGTGGGGAGACCATGCAATGGCCTTCACGGCTGCCCTATGATTGGTGTATTGCTGGACAGGCTTCAGACTGGCGTTGTTCCAGAGCAGAATGGTATTGTCTTTTCCACTTGAGGCCAGAAGCCGGTGATTGGCAGACCACTTGAGCCCACACACCTCACGGCTGTGACCTTGAAGCCAGCGCTCAGATTGCATGGGTAGGGTGCGGAAGTCTCTTTGGAGGATCATTGTGTCTCGGCTCCCAGAAGAAATCTGGTCCGCATTCCAGGCCAGCACACCAACCCTAGATCCATGCCCGCCCATCACAGATACTTTCTTCTCTGTGGCCACATCCCAGATCTGCACATAACCTCTGTGCGTGCCAACTGCTAGCAAATTCCCCTGGTTGGACCAGCACACGGAGGTCACGGAATCTCCCTCCATAGCCAGGTCGCACAGCTTGGTCACCTGGCACGTAAAGGCATTCCACAAGAAAGCACGAGTGCCCAGGCCTACAGAGATGACATTGAGGGAAGACCAGTCTAGTAGGTTCAGGCAGAAGTTATTCTGGAGGCCTGGGGCCTGGAGGATTTTGAAAGGGCTTTGAGGGATTTTTCTTGGGGGTTTCTGTTGTGATAAGAGCAAGGTCTGGCTTTGGGTGCTGATGGAGGACAGGCTGTATGGAGAGGCTTCACTCCCCACATCAGGTCTGCAGCATGCAGGGCTAGGGGAATACACAAAGAGGTTCTTCTTCTCTGGGGTGCCAGGCTGTGGCAGCCTTTGTTCCTCTCTCTTCAGATCCTGGACTTTCTCAATGCCAGCTCCCAGCAGCTCATTCTTCAATAAAGCAGAGTAGGCTAGGACACCTTTGCTATTGTCTGAGGTGGCCCCTCTGGATTCCCACTTCTGCCTCAGTGGTTTCTCAGAGTCTTCTCTATGGAATTCCAGGCTCCAATTGGCTCCATTTCTGGAGGGGATGAAGCGGTCTCCAGGCTGGCTGGGAGAGGATGCTGGAGAACTATATGCTGTCAGAATCCAGCTCATCTTGGCTCCCCAGATGACAGACACTTGGCTTGCCTGAGGCCTCAGCCTGGACTGGAACAGGCTAGGACACAGCCTTTGGTAAAGTCAGGTGAGGCACAGGAATAGACCCTGATGCTGGTCCAGGTTAGTAAGAGCAGCTTGCAGAGAGCCAGGCAGACAGTCAGTTAGATGGACAGACAGATGGATAGATAGACACTCCCACAAAGCCACTTTGGACATCAGTCAATGGTGGAGGTGCCTTTCCGGAACAGGGGTCGGGGTGGAGGATACAGGACTGGGTGATCCAGGAGTTCAGGGCCTGGATCCACGAAGGACTAGTGTCAAGGAAAGTCTGGGAGGAGGTGCCTTGCTTGATCTCAGTAGGCAGAGAAGGTGGTCATTGGGACTCAGGGAATTTTATATTCTTGGGCCTGGGGAGAACAACCAAGATCAGTATTGTCAGTAGGTAGAGGGAGGAGGCAGGATGAACAGGGCTTGGGACTCAGGGCCTTGAGGGTAGAGACAATTTTTTGCCTCCTTTGGTATCCCCAATGCTTAGCATGGTGCCTGGCACATAATAGGTGCTCAGTAAATGTCTATGGATCGATGGACTGATTGGCTGATTGACAGCCAAAGTAAGTCTGGGAGGAGACTCCACTGTGGACTTCTGTCAGGGAGAAAGGGTTGTTGGGAGCTGACTTGGATTCTGGTCCTAGATGGTAAAGGGTTGAAAAACAAGATCCATCTGAGAGGAAACATCTTACCGGATCTCTGTCTGAGGAGGTCAATCTGTAAGAAGACACCCTTGGGATCTTGGTCCAGAGCCAAAGACTGGAAAGATGATAGATGAGCACTCATAGGCGACTGTTGTTCTCAGGTCAAATTGGGGTCTGGAAAGGACATGGATGTCTTTTGGATTCTCAGGAGGAGAGAAGTCTGGGATCAAGTTGGGTGAAGGCAATGGCCAAGGTAGGTCTGGGAAGAGAGGTCTTTCTTAATCTCATCAAGGGATAAGGCTGGGGCAAACACAGCCTCAGATTCATAGCCTGGACCCAAGAGGGCCAAAGACCAAAGTCAGTTTGGGAAGAGATGCCGCGGTCAGGAGATAATGAGGATAGATGCTGGTTCAGACTCAGGGCCTGCATCTATGAGGGCAGATGGCCTCCACTGGTTTGAGAGGAGCCACCTTAAGAGGTAATGGCCAAGGCCAAGCTAGGAAGGGAGGTGTTCCTAATCTCTAGAGTATGCAGAGTAGCCTGACACTTAGGCCCTTGATCCATGAAGGCTCTAGCCTGAGCTCATTCTGAGAAGAGACAACGTTGATGTGAGACCTTAGGTCTAGTGAGGATAGCCAGGGTCTCCATCTGGGGAGTAAACTGAGTGGGGGTGGGGGGCTGGATCCAGGAGGGCCAAAGTCTGGTGGAAGCTCCTTACTAGATCTCAGCCTGGGCAGAAAGGCCAAGGTCAGCCTGGGAGGAGAAATATCAGGGAATCATCTCAGGCCAGGGCAGAAGACAGGAAAGATGAATGGATAGACAGCCACTCATATGCCAATTGGGTTCTCCCTGCAGATGTGGGTTTGTGGAGGGGCTGGCTTTCTGTTGTTACCAACAAGGCAGCTTCAGCTCTGGGGCCCCGATCTGAGAGGAAGTGTCTTACCTGATCTCAGTAGGGTAGAATGACCAAGGCCTGTCTGGGATGATATCAGTCAAGGGGCAGAAGAACAGAAAGATGGGCAGACAGGTATTTGAAGGGCACTGCCGCTCTTATTGTAGATGTGGCTCTGTGGAGGAGACAGATTTTCATTGATATCCATGACAACTTTGGTTTAGGGCCTGGACTGAGGAGGATCAAGGAACCACGTGGGAGAGGAAATGCCTCTGGGTCTGGGGAGGATGGTCAAGGGCTCCTCTTCCACTCCACCTCAGCCACACACAAAGATGGTTATGACCTGGGTCTTGCCATCACCCACAAATTCATCTCTACATATAAGAACTCCAAAATCCCCTTATCTGACTGGAAAATAGACTTGGAAATTCAAGTCTATTGGCTTTCCACCTCTCCCTCTGCCCTCCCTTAACAAAGTCTTTATCCACACCATGACCTCCAATCCCTCAACCCCTCAGTTCTCTGCCAGGACATCTCCCTTGCACTAGCTACACTCTCCTTTTTTCCTCATCTTGCCCCCTTGGTGAACCAGTTGAACTGTTTACTCCTCCATGGAATGGCTGGCCCCCTTATCATATCACCAATTATGCCCTTGCCAAGCCTCAACCTTGGATCACTCCCACCACACACATGCTGCTGGAGGAAGGTGGGGAACAATCACATACCCCCCTCTCTCACTGAGTCCCCTACCAATTTATGTCACACCAACTTACCCGCTTCCTCACTGCCACTAGGCAATCCCACTCTACCTCCCTTAGAAATTCCACCTCTCCCTCTCCCTCTCCACCATGGCTCTTCCAAACCTCATCCCTCCTCCAACCTCCCATGTGCCCTCCTACCCTCCACCCCTGCTCTCTCAGCTGAAACCTCTCCTATTTGACAGATAGAATTCAGGCCATTTGCTGTGAACTCCCTCTTCTCCCACCCTTCCTTATCTCCTCCTTCTGCAACCCCCACTGTCTCACTTACCTTCCATCTCTCCCTCTCTTTTCATCTTCCCTCTTCCTCAAAATCAGCTTTTGCCCTACTGCTGACACACATGTTCATGTCTCCCCTTTCCTGAAAAGGCACTTCCCTTGAGCCTTCCATCCCCACTATGGTGCTGTTATCTCTTCTGCCCTTTGTGGCCAGTCTCCAAGAGAAAGTCCTCTAGGAGAGGGACCTCCTCCTCCTCCTTTCTAATTCTACTCCCTAACCCCTCACCATCTGCCTTCTTACCTCATCATTCAACTGAAACTTCTCTCTCTCTCTCTCTCTCTCTCTCTCTCTCTCTCTCATTACCCAAACTGACAAATATTTATTAAACCCCTATAACATGCCCACCACACTGTGCTAAGTACCTGAGGTACAATTAATAAACAGAAAGGCAATCCCTGACCTCAAGGGGCTTACAATCTAGAGGGAGAATCATACACCAAAGGGAGTTGGGAGGGGACAGGCAGGGGGGCCTGGGAAGGGACAACCTCTGGGGAGTCGAAACCAGGTAGAGCAACAGCTACAAACAAGAGTCATCTGAGAGTCCAGTTTCCACCCTCTATAAAGGAAGGTATCAGGAGGAGTTGGATATTCAACTCACAGCAGTGCTTGGTTTCCAATCCAATGGCCTTTCCTCAGTGGTCATTCTCCTCTATCTTGTTGTAGCCTTTAACACCACCCATCACCCCCATTTCTTTGAAACTCTCTCATCTGCAGGTTTTTGGGGCACCACTCCTTCATGGTTGTCCTCTTACCTATCAGACCACTTCTTCCCAGTCTCCTTTCCTGGATCCTCCTCCAGGTCACACCCACTAACCAGGAGTGTCTCATAGGGTTCTAGGCTTGGCGCCTTTTTCTTCTGCCTCTAACTACTTGCTGATTTCCTCTGCACTCATGGATTTAATTATCAGCCCTATGCTGATCATTCACAAATCTGCCTATCCTACCCTAACCTCCTGGTCAACTTCCAGTCTCACATCTCCAACTGCCTTTCAGATTTCATAAACCCCATATTCGACAGACAAATCAAACTCCAGATACCCCAAACACAACTAACTCATTGCCCTACACCTTCCCCACCTTCAACCTTCCCTCTTACTCTTGAGAGTAACACTATCCTCCCAGTCCTCCAGGCTCCCCACCTAGGTGTCATACTGCACTGTGCACTATCTCTCACCCCCCCCCCCCAATGTACACTCTCTTGCCAAGGCCTGTCCATTTCACCTTTGCACCATCTCTGTGACGGGCCCCCTTCTCTCCTCTGACAATGCTACCACTCTGGTGCAAGCCCTCATCACTTCTACCTGGACTGTTGCAATAGCTGCTGGGGGGAGAAGGGGTCTGCATTCCTCAGGTCTCTCCCCCCCCAATCCATCCTCCATTCAACAACCAAGATGGTCTGACCATACCCTGTCCCCAGTCACTCAAGAAACTCCAATTGCTCCCTGTGGCCTTCAGGATCCATGACAAAAGCTTTTGTTTGGCAATCAAAGACCTCCTAACCTAGGCTCCCTAACCCCAACCCCCCTTCCAGTCTTCTTACACTTCCTTCCCCACCTTGTTCTCTTCTATTCAGTGACACTGGCCTCCTCCATCCACAGGACCCTCCATCTCTGGGCTCCAGACAGCTCCTCAGGCTGTCCCCCTTGCCTGAAACCCTCGCCCTCCCTCCTCCTCTTTGCCCACCAACTCGTTTTAAGTCCTAGCTCCCCGCCCCCCAACCTTTGGCAGAAAGCCTTTCCCTATCCCTAGTCATCCTTCTTGCCATTATTCCTACTGGTCCTGTCTATAGCTTGTTGGGATATATTGGTCTGCCCCTTCTCTTTCCTGTTAGATTGTGAGCTCCCTGAGGGCAAGGACTTAATTTTGCTTCTTTTTTATGTCCTGGCACTTGGTAGGTGCTTCAGAAATGTTTGCTGACCTGCTGAGCAACTAACTGCCTTCCTTAGGGGATCTCAGTCTGGTGAGAAGGATTGAGGTCCAAATGATGAGATACCTTTCGGGTCCCAGTTTAGGGCAAAAGACTAGAAAGCCAGACAGAGAATCAAGTTCTCTCAGGTCACTGTAGGCACAGATCTGTGAATGACACAGTTTCCTCTTGTGATCTTGGCAGTTTTAGATTTGGGACTGGATCCACAAGGCCAAAGATGATTGCTTTGCTTTTTCTTTTTGGGGGAAGGTAGGGCATTTGGCGTTAAGTGACTTGCCCAAGGTCACATGGCTAGTGTTAAGTGTCTAAGGGCAGATTTGAAATCAGGTCCTCCTGGCTCCAGTGTCTGTGCTCTATTTACTGCTCCACTTAGCTGCCTCGAAAGATGGTAGTCTGGGAAGAGATATTTTATTGAATGTCAGTCTGGGTCAAATGACCATGATCAGGTTCTGGAATCCAGACTCTGGACAGAGGCCCCTAGCGGATCCTCTTCCATGGTAGAATGGTCAAAGTTAGTGTCTGAACAGACAGGACTCCCTTCAAGGGATGTTGGTCCAGAGAACAGGCAAGGTCAGCACAATAGAAAAGGGGTCTCAGATTGTGAGAATGGCAAAAGTCATTGTGGGAAGAGGTGGGCTCAGGGACAAATGACTAAAGTCAGGGCTGAGAAAGAAGCACACCTAAGGGAATCCTAATGTGTGGGACAGAATGTGGTTTCTCAGGTAGACTATCTGCTAGAGTTCCTTGTTTCCTGTCACCACACACGCTGTCAGGAAATTAGATAGAGATTGAGGGGAACAAATGAAAATATTCCCATAAAATAAAGGAGACAGTCCCCAAACTTGAGCTGGGCTTTAGCCTTGATAGGCCCAAATTTTGTTTTTGTATACTGTGTTTGCCGGCTGCCTGTCTTTGGTAAACAAGAAAAGCAACAAGTGATCCATAAATTGCCTACTTTTTGCAACAAGTAATATGTTTGCCAGGGGGTTCTGTAAATTCTCTGCTTTTTGGAAAACGAGAAAAATATGTAATTAGTGATAAGCTAACTTCTGATGAATAATTTTGTATTGGATAAAAGGATTGTAAGGACACCTCTTCCCACCAATGGGAAGGAAGGTCCGGTTATTGGGGAGGGGCTTTTGGGAGGGGTTTTGTGGTTTTTGTCTATTTAACCCAGCTTCTGCTTCTGTAGGTGGCCTTGTCCCTCTGGTGTTCCAGTGGCGTGGACCACCTGCTTCTCGCTTCTCACTTCTCACGAGATTCTAATGAAGATACCTTTCTGCTTTCACCTGGAGAAATCTCTGAGTAGTCAATTTGGGTAGGGTCTTTGCACCCTACATCGTTTTGAGGGCTTGTCTGGGATCATGTGACTTGGTGGAGAACCACTACCGCCCTTAGACTTGGAGGCAGGCACCTGCAGGACGTCTTGTTCCTGTGGTCTCAGAGGCAAGGGCTATGTTTCTCCTCTCCCCTGAGTAAAGTGCCTGAAGCAGAGAGACTTGGTGAAAGAGAAAGTAAGATAAAGGATCCGAAGCTCCATGTCTTAACGTTGGAGACAGTCAGGAAACCTATGTGTGCATAACACAAAGGTAATCAGTTGGGAGTCTGGGGGTCAATTGGCTGGGTCGATGGAGACCAGAGAGGAAGAGCCTCTCACACAAATTGCTTGGTTGAAAGACAACTGTGGACCCCAAGGAAAGGGCTCCCTGAGAATGCTTTCAGGTGACTGCTGGCAGGTGAGTGACCCCTGCTGTGACTGATTCGGAACTAGAGGAACTAAGGGCAGTCCTCACTAAATTATGGGGAAGTTGCAGTCCAAGCTCCAAACTAAGGAGCAATGTCAGCTAGTACTGGTAAATAGCCCCTCGGGGAGTAGACTCTGTTGAAAAACCATTGATGAAGAGGGGAGAGAAGAAAAGTCTCAGCAATATAGGTCTGTGAGGCTTTGACACCCCCCCCCCAAGGGAATTTGATAAGATCGGGTGAGTCCTTAGGGGCCAAGAACTTGTGAACCAGGGAGAAAGGAACAGTCTAAGATGGCTAGCACAAGATTGGAATGAGTTGCTAAAATATAAGAGAGGACAGAAGAAAAATAATTATGTGAAATTAGCTTGAATATTTGTTCTGTGTGTTTCTATAAAAGGATGCATCTTATTTTTCTGTTTTAAGTGTATGTCTATATTACTGACAGCTTCTGTGTGTTCAAGGACAGCAAGGGCTACTGTTGAACTTTATTGGAAGGTAGCTTTCTCTTGAGGGAGAGAGAAAGAGAAAAATATTTTACTATTTAGTTTAGTAGCGTGGGAAATCTTTCTCTTTACAGTCCAAAAGCCCTGGCCAGGCTTTGGGTGTAGAGAGAGCTAGAGGGAAATAAGGAAAGGGAGTGGGAGTTTTTCCCCTCAGATCTGAGACAGGTTGACAGGCTAACCAGTATTTAACTATGCCTCATTCAAAGTGAAAAGTTTCTGCATATCATAACGTAACCAGAGGGTAACTAAATCAATTCTGGTAGTATTTTAAGTGAAATGTGTTACTCTTAATTGATGTTTAAGATGGGTCAGAATTTATTATATTAGCTGACACTGAAGAAACTCTCATAAAGTAAATGAGAAACCTTAAAATTTAAAAGTGTGATTTTCAAGCTATATATTAATGTATGTTAATTTGAAAGTTGATGTTGATATTCATGTAGAGTTCCAAAAAGTAATAATTTTATGTCAAAGGACAGAAGGAGAAAGAACTGGGATAAATTGCTATGAAGGCAAATTTAGACTTAGGGAAGTTTAATATCTGGAAATTCTGTAATAACTGGAAATTAAGTTAGTTGTAATACTTCAAAAACTTATTTGTGTTACTTAAGGACACTTAGATTAGTTTAGTTTTAATGAATCCAGATTCTAGAAGTTTCAAGATTGATTATTTAAGAGTTTTTCCTTGCCCCCTTAGTGAAGAAGGTATCACAGTGCTGTATTTTAAACGGACCCAAAGTTTTTCTGTTAACTCATCTCATCCCAGATCAGATTAGGCAGCACCTAACCACTATCATGGCAGGGAGTAAAGGAGTCTGAGGTTAAGGATTCTTCAGAAAATCTGAGATACATTGAGGGTTGGTTTCTAATGAGAAAGTGGGAGCAAAAAGTGAAAATGTGAAAGACAGAGAACTGCTTGAAGAGCAGAGGGACATAAGGTTTGGGATGGTACATAAACAAACTCTGTAGTTTGATACTTTTTGTAAGCCTCTCAGGGAAGGAGGGGCAGAGAAGGGAGAGGGAGATGTGACTCTCTCTGGGTGAAACTTGTTAGGTATTAATTCCCTGTAGTTCTAAGGTGCATAAAAGCAACACGAAATTTGGAGTATGACTATTAGGAATGTAAAGGAATGCAGGCAGTCTGAGTAATGGATTTTGAAAGATTGGGAAAGAGAAAATAATGGCTTGAGTGAAAATATGAAAATTAGGAAAAGTCTCTGTTTAGTATCAGATGGTTTAAGCATGTTGAGAGGGTTTGAGGGAGTTTTGGTTTTTTTTATAGACAGGCTGAAACTGGGTGATTATTGTTGTTGAATTTGAGAATGGCACCAATTATGGTAGAAAATATAGATTAATGTAATTCGCTAGGTTTGAAAGAAAGCAGGTGAAGTTTTAGCCCTGTATATTTTAAATTGACCTGATTATAGTAAGGGAAAGCAAATTTCTTGTAAACTTCCTTAGAAGATGTGAATGGGAATGGGAAATTAGAATAAGAATATAGAGTATTAGGATCTAGAAATGTATGGTATAATTATTATGAATAAAAAGAAGTCTGTTATTATTATTTGGTATTAGGGAATGGATTCATTGTATGAACCCCCCCCTTTCTAGAATGATTTTGTAAGGACTGTGGTAGAATCCACATGCTAGGAATTTGTTTAGGATTAATATAATTGTAAAAGTGTTTTTGGCTTTGGCTTGCACAGGGTTCACACAGACCACAATTATTGAACCAGGTGCATGTCTGGGTGAGAACTGGGAAGCTATTGTATAGATCAAATGTTTATAAAAATATGCTTGTTAAAAGTAACTATTGGCAACTATGTGAAGAAATGACCCCATGAATCTTCTTGTAAGTCTTGTAAAATTTGAAATTGTTTATGTGTATGAAAAACGGGCAAGGTCATCAAGCCCCAGGAAAAGGAGCTCATTTCATTATGAAGCTCCTAAATAACAAATCTGATTTGATGAGAAGCAGCAGATCTGTGTACAAAAAGATTTTAAAAGGATTTCTAACAACTAGTTTCTATAACAGGACAAGGTTAAAATCTGTAAAAGAGAAGATATTAAAAGGGGAATCCCCTTAGATATGTGAGTCCTGGCAAAATCCTTGAGGTATAATACAATGTAATAAGATTAAATTGATGTTGAGGTAAAAAGGTTTTGGAACTGTACTCCATGCAAATGTTTTATCCAATCAGGTCTCTACTGATGGCAAAAAGAAGTTAATATATGGAGAATATTTCACCCTCCATGTCCGGGGTTGCCATTGCTATGAGCTGCTTCAGGAAACTAAATGAAGCCTTACAGTTAAAAGAGGCTCATAGTGAGAAAGGACCTGTCCCCACCACAGCCACTTGAAGTCTAAGAAAGGAAATTCTATCCCCTGTCAGGTCAAAAGGCTTCTGGTGAAAAACAAAATTAAGGAAAATGTTTGAAATGTTGCTATCTTAAGGATATCCTTTCTGAAAGTTATGAGAATAATTAGATATATTATTCATCAGTTTGTAAGATTAGACCATGGACCGCTGCAAACACTCAAACCCTCTTTGCAGAGTCCAGCATAAAATATAATATATAATATTGATGTTAATAGAATGGGGAAGATGGATGAAAAGAGATTTGAAAAGAAAAAAACAGGGGCGGCTAGGTGGTGCAGTGAGTAGAGCACCGGCCCTGGAGTCAGGAGGACCTGAGTTCAAATCTGGCCTCAGACGCAAAAAAAAGCTAGCCGTGTGACCTTGGCAAGTCAATTAACCCCCAACTGCCCTCCAAAAAGAAAAAAGAAATTAAATTTTAAAAAGAAAAGAAAAAAAGAGAGTCCTACAGACTCTTCTGTCTCTAAATAGTTGCTTGGAATATACCCTAAGTGTGAGGAAGTATTTTTAGAAGGCAGAAAGATTGGTAACTTGTTTTTATAATTAATAGCACCTTCAAATTTTAGATGGCCTTATCTGAAGAATACCAGTCAGTATTCATTTGCTATTTAAGAATTCTGGGGACTGCAAAAGTTACTATCATTTTAAGCCTCGATTACAGGAATAGTTGTCATAAAGGAATGGCATGAGCTGCAGGCGAAGAACTGCTAAAGGGTGGATGTCTGTGCCTAGGAAAAGTTGGAAGACAACCTTGGACACAGCCCAGGTGGGAAATTTCTAACTTTATTCCCCAATTGTGCGTTTTCTTTCTGAAAAGGAAAATCCCCCACCTATTTACGCCTAAGCCCAGTTTTTAGCACCTAGTGGCTACATGATGGCCTGTCAGAGATGACTCGTGCCTGGAATCAACAGAGCTAAGGAAGTTTTATTTCTGGTAAGATTAATGACATTGCCTCTCTTTTTCTTGTATAGCAAATTTATCAAGAAGTTACACTCATGGCCAAATAAATAAATATAAAAACCACATCTTCCAAAGGAGGAAATGATCGGACCAAGTAATAAGACAAAGATGTAACGTGATAGATGTCTAATCAAAAAGGAATAGTAAAGTTTGAGGACAGTAACAGGATCAGACGTAGAAGATTCCTCTAGAACAATACACAGATGTATATGATGAGAATTTAAGTTTTGAGCAGGTTTGATAATGAGATGTCAAGTCTGGATTTTTTTGTTGCACAAAATTGTATAAGATAGTAGAAAAAAGTAAAAGTAATGTTACTTTATTATAGCAGCTGTCTGATGATTTTAAAAGGCAGATGAATTCATTCTGCATAGATCTTTACATTTGAAGGATTCCTATATCAAGAACAGGATTTGGGTTAGGATGGAAATAACAAATAGATAAACTAAAGATTCTCTGAAATTTCAAAAATGTGGAACCAATTTTAAGTGATTGAATTATCTGGTAACCTGTAGATCTTAACCAGAAAAGCAGAACTCCCTTTTAAAATTATATAACTATATGAGGCATCTGGAATTTTTTTAAAAATGCTGTTTAAATGGATATTGGTCATTGGGATATAAGGAACTGATATTAATTAACCCTGGTAATAAAGATTTTGTTAATTGTATGGTTCATGTGTAAGTTTTCTTGGTTATCTTGATGACATGTAATCTCCCATCCCAAAACTAGTATATTGTGAGCCACCTAAGAAGTTTAATCTGTATCTAACTTAATGTAATTATGCAGTTTTGTAAAGTGTGAGGAAGAAACTGAACCATTTCTGTGTGCCTTTGGTTTCAAATCACATGTTTCTGGAGTCCTTGTCAGGCCTGTCTGACTACCCCAGATTGTGAATACCCCTGCTCCTGAGTGGACTTCTGAGCCAGGGGCCCTGAAGAAGATGACATCAGATGCAGACGGCTTTCCCAAGAATCTGGACCAGGCCTGCACAGAAACTGCTACAGCTTTAGCTTAGTGTTCTGTATTCTCATTGTGCTACCCCTTGATCCTTGTTGTAGCCTGCTCTTCTTGCTTGTATTGCAACTGACTTACATATGTGGGGATATCCAACTGTTTAACTATTATTCTAAGTGCCCCCTATTTCAGGAAGTGATTGGGAACCAATATCCACCATCAAAAGGGACTAGCCAGAGGGGGGTTGATGAATTAGAAGGGCAACGTGAGAATATGCTCCAATCTTTTGAAAACGGGGAGAGTGAAAGGATGCTAAAAGAATTCAATGAGAAACTACAGTAAAACAAAACTGGATGATGTGGGACAGAATGTGGTTTCTCAGGTAGACTATCTGCTAGAGTTCCTTGTTTCCTGTCACCACACACGCTGTCAGGAAATTAGATAGAGATTGAGGGGAACAAATGAAAATATTCCCATAAAATAAAGGAGACAGTCCCCAAACTTGAGCTGGGCTTTAGCCTTGATAGGCCCAAATTTTGTTTTTCTATAATGTGTCTGCCAGCTGCCTGTCTTTGGTAAACAAGAAAAGCAACAAGTGATCCATAAATTGCCTACTTTTTGCAACAAGTAATATGTTTGCCAGGGGGTTCTGTAAATTCTCTGCTTTTTGGAAAACAAGAAAAATATGTAATTAGTGATAAGCTAACTT
>CM053602.1:52471968-52496945 GCA_028646575.1 Pseudocheirus occidentalis
AAAAAAATTAAAAAAAAAAAGAACAGAAGAGTCAAGGCTTGGAGGTGCATGTAGAGAAAGTTTATTGAGTCCTCTCCATGGGGAAGCCTTACAGCAAGATCTAAAGATGGACTTCAACCTTGCCCTCAAAACCTGAGTCTTTTATCTCCCAGACTCACATATCAAACGTGGCAAACAACAGAGCCCAGCTGCAAGGAGCAGGATGTAGCAAAAATGTGGGAGTGGGAAGTTGCAGTTACAAGGGTATCCTGGCCCCAGGGTAAGGAGATGCTTACCTGGAAAATCTGGTTTCCACACACAGGAGAACCTCGAGCACCGCTGCACCCCATGGCCCCTGAGAGACCCAGGGTGTATGGCCCGCTCTGAACTCTATGTGACCCAGGCTTTTCCAGGGCTTCAACTCTCCCTGGGCCTCAACATAACCACCTGCAGCCTGCGTGTATTTCCCAAACCTCACAGATATATATATATATATAAAATTAAATATAATATATTTATAATTTTATATATTTATTTATAATATGTAAATAATATACATATAAAAAATGTGACATGTTATCTTTTATTATATTAAGTCATACATACATAATATACTATTTATAGGTCTTGGATACTCTTATCAGAAGAATTTGATACAAAGAAGCCCTTTTCCCCTTTGATCTCTTCCATTCTTATTCTAGATGCATTAATATCTGTGCAGAAGCTTTTCAGTATCAAGTAATAAAAAGTCATCTATTTTATCTTTGGTAATTATCTCAGCTTTGGTTAAGAGTACATCTATTATCTATAGTTGTGAATGGCATATGATCTACTTCACTTCTAATTTTTTTCAATAGTCGCATCATTAATTTTAAGGTTGTGCATCAACTTATAATGTAGTAAGGAATGTGGTGTAAAGTGTTAGTCTAAGCCTGATTTCTGCCAGACTACTTTCTAGTTTTCCAAAGTTTTCATTAAATAAGGAGTTTTTTCTAGATTAATTTATGTTTTCTACTTTATCAAATACTGGGTAATACATTGCTTATGATTCTTCTTTGTCTAGTCTCTTCTATTGGTCTTTCACTATTTTTTTTTTTGCTTTATTTTGACTTTTTTTGGAGGGCAGTTGGGGTTAAGTGACTTGCCCAAGGTCACACGGCTAGTTTTTGTGTTAAGTGTCTGGGTCTGGATTTGAACTCAGGTCCTCCTGACTCCAGGGCCAGTGCTCTATTCACTGCGCCACCTAGCCGCCCACAATCTTTCACTATTTTTTAACCAATACCATATCATTTGATGATTGTGCTTTATAGTTTGAGGTTTGGAAATGCTATTTCCCCTTCGTCCTACTTCTTTTCATAATTTCCCTCAATATTCTAGATCTTTTGTGTTTCCAAATGGTATTTTCCAAATACCTTTTTTCAAGGTATTCTTTTAGTTCTTTTATGTCCTCGGATTTGTTAGCATATAACTGTGCATAATATGTTCTGAATATTCTTTTTATTTCTTCTGGTTTTTTATTTTTGGTCATTTCACCTTTCTCACTTGCTATTTTCTTGACTTGATTTTCTGCTTTTGTTTTTGTTGTTTTTTGCTTTTTGGAGGGGGAAGGCAAGGTAATTGGGGTTAAGTGACTTGCCCAAGGTCACATGGCTAGTAAGTGTTAAGTGTCTGAATCCCAATTTGAACTCAGGTCCTCCTGACTCTAGGGCGGGTGCTCTATTTACTGCACCATCTAGCCGCCCCTAATTTTCTGCTTTTTAAAAAGAGATTAGACGAAGTTTTATCAACTTTATTTGTCTTTTCAAAGAACTGGCTTTTAGTTCTATTTATCATTTATATATTTTGGGGGGGGCATTCAAAATTACATATTTACTCTCTAATTGGTATTATCTCTTCCTTTGTGCTCATCTGAGATTTATTTATTTTTTGGCATTCTAATTTTTAAAATATGCATTCAGTTCATGAATCCTCCTCTTCCATCTTGTTAACGTATGTTCATAGGGATATGGTTTTCTCCTGCTGATTGCTTTAGCTACATCTAGGAAAATTTGGTATGTTATTTCAGCATTATAATTTTCTTTTACATAATTATTATTTCCATGATTTGTTCTTTGAACCATTTGTTATTTAGGATTTCACTGTTAAGTTTCTACTAGAGTCTATATCTTTTGTTTGTGGTCTCTGAACCAATTTCTATTTTTATTTATTTTTAATTTGATTTACTTTTTGTTACATTTTAAGTTCTGCATTGTCTCCCTCCCCACCCTACACTACAGAAGGCCAAATATACATATACACTCATATACACACATACACACATATATGTATGTATACACACACACACACACACATATATATATATATATATATATATATGTAAAACCATATGATGCATATTTCTATTTATCAGTTCTTTCTCTGGAGGTGGATAGCATCTTCCTTCATAGGTCTTTTGGAGTCGATTTCAGTATTTATAACACTTTGAATAGCTTAGCTGTTCATGTTGTTCTTCAAACAGTATTGCTGTTCCACTTCTACTCATTTCACTCTTCATTATTTCATGCAAGTCTTTCCATGTTTTTCTAAAACCAACCCGCTCATCATTTCTTACAGCACAGTTGTATTTGATTACAACCATATACCACAACTTGCTTATCGATTCCCCCAATTAATGGCTATCCCCTCAATTTCCATTTCTTTGTCACCACAAAGAGAGCTGCTATAAATATTTTAGAACATATAGGTTCTTTTCCTTTTCCCTTGATCACACAATTTTATTACTCTTTGGGCATAACTTAAGATTGCTGTCCAAAATTTTCGGATCAGTTCACAGTTCCGCCAATTTTTGCACATGTCCTCTACCAGTTGTCATTTTCCCCTTCTATCATTTTAACCAATCTGATGGGTTTGAGATGATATTTCAAAGTTGTTTTAATTTGCATTTCTCTAATCAATAATGACTTAAAGCAACTTTATATGACTATATAGCTTTGATTTCTTCATTCAAAAACTGCCTGTCCTTTAACCATTTATCAATTGAGGAGTGACCCATATTCTTATAAATTTGACGAAACTTTTTTATGTATTTTAGATGAGACCTTTATCAGAGAAACTGTTTATAAAATTTCTCCTCAGTTTTCTATTTTCCTTCTAATCTTGGCTACATTAGTTTTACTTATATAAACCCTTTTAAATTTAATATAATCAAAATTATCCATTTATATCTTATAATACTCTCTATCTCTTGTTCGTTCATAAATTCTCCTCCTATCTAAATGTTTGATATGTAGTATGTTCCATGTTCTTCTAATTTAGTTATGATATCTCCCTTTATACCTAGGTCATATATCTATTTTGACCATATCTTGGTAAATAGGGTAAAATATTGATCTGTACCTACCTGCCAGATGGCTTTCCAGTTTTCCCAACAATTTATTTTTTTACTAAATAGTGAGTTCTTATCCCAAAAGCTTAAATCTTTACATTTGTCAAACACAAAATTACTATACTCATTTACTGCTGTGTATTATATATACACACACTCTGTTCTATTGATCTGCCTTTCTATTTTTTAACCCAGTACCAGATTAGTTTTGATAATTTCTACCTTATAATAATACAGTTTAAGATTGGTACTGCTAAATTTCTTTCCTTTACATTAATGGTTCTCAACCTGTGGGTCGCAACCCCTTTGGGGGTTGCCTAAGACCATCAGAAAACACATATTTCCGATGGTCTTAGGAACCCAGACACTGCTCCTCTGTCCATCTCCAGGCAGGTCTGCCCACATGCAGATACTCCCACATACAAGTATTAAAGGGTCCTGGCATTAGGAACGTTGAGAACCACTGCTTTACATTCTTTTTAATGAATTTTTTTATATTCTTGATTTTTTGTCATTACAAATGAATTTTGCTTTTATTTTTTGTAGCTTAATAGAATACCTTTTTGGTAATTTAATTGGGATGGCATTGAATAGGTAGTTTATGTAGAATTGTCATTTTATTATATTGACTCTATCCACCCATGAATAATAAATATTTCTCCAGTTTATTTAAATCAGACTTTATTTGTATAAAAAGTGTTTTATAATTTGGTTTATTTAGTTCCTGGGTTTATCTTGGCAGGTATACTCCCAGGTATTTTTGTGCTGTCTATGGTTATTTTAAATGGGAACATTTCTTACTAATTCTTCTTGTACGGCTTTGTTGGTGATATATATATATATATATATATATATATATATAAATGCTGATGATTTATATGGGTTTATTTTATATCTTGCTACTTGCTAAAATTATTCATTATTTCAATGAGGTTTTTAGTTGAATCTCTAGGTTTCCAAGTATACCATCATATCACTTGCAAAAACAGATAGTTTTATTACCTCATTGCCCATTCTGATTCCTTTGACTTCTTTTCTTATTGCTGTTTCAAATTTTCTCATTTCATTTCTCATATAATATTGAATAATATTGGTGACAATGAGCATCCTTGTTTGATTCCTGATCTTATTGGGAAATCTTCTAGCTTATCCCCATTACAAATAATTCTTGCTAATGGTTTTAGGTAGAGACTTATCATTTTAAGGAAAATCCATTTATACCTATGATTTGAAGTATTCTTTTTTTTTTTGGAGGGCAATTGGGGTTAAGTGACTTGCCCAAGGTCACATGGCTAGTTTTGTGTTAAGTGTCTGAGGCCAGATTTGAACTCAGGTCCTCATGACTCCAGGGCCAGTGCTGTATTTACTGTGCCACCTAGCTGCCCCAATTTCAAGTATTCTTAAAAGGAATGAGTGTTGTATTTTGTCAGCAGCTTTTTCTGCATCTATTGATATGATCATATGATTTTGTTACTTTTGTTATTGATATAATTAATTATGTTAATAGTTTTCCTTATGTTAAACCATGTCTGCATTCCTGATATAAATCCCACTTGGTCACAGTGTATAATCTTTCTGATATACTGTTGTAGTCTCCTAGCTAGTATTTTATTTAGGACTTTGCAATCATATTAATTAGTGAAATTGGTCTATAATTTTCTTTCCCTGTTTTTGCTCTTCCTGGTTCAGGTATCAGAACCATATTTGTTTCTTAAAAGGAGTTGGTAGGACTCCTTCTTTGCCTATTATTCCACATGATTTATTTAATATTGGAGTTACTTGATTTTTAAATGTTTGGTAGAATTTATTTATAAAGTCATCTGGTCTTGATGCTTTTTTCCTTAGGAAGCTCATTTATGGCCTGTTTAATTTCTTTTTTAAAAATAGGTGTATTTAAAAATTCTTTTTCCTCTTCTGTTAATTTAGGCAGATTATATTTTTGTATGTATTCTTCCATTTCACTTAGATTGTTAAGTTTATTGACATATAACTGGACAGAATAACTCCTGATAATTGCTTTGATTTCATCTTCATTTTTGATATTTTTTTGGTTTTCTTCTCTCTTTTAAAAATAATATTAGCCAGTGATTTGTCTGTTTTAGTTTTTTCATAAAACGAACCCCTAATTTTATTAATTCAATGATTTTCTTAAATTTAATTTTTATTAATCTCACCTTTAATTTTTGGTTTTCCAGTTTTGTGTTTAATTGGGGATTTAAAATTTGTTCTTTTTCTACTTTAAAAAAATTGTATATCCAATTCATTGATCTGCTCTTTCTCTATTTAATTGATGTAAGCATTTAGAAATATAAATTTTCCTCTGATTACTGCTTTTGCTGCATCCCATCAGGTTTTGTATGTTGTCTCATTATTATCATTCTCTTTAATAAAACTATTTATTGTTTCTATGACTTGTTCTTTAACTGATTCACTATTTAAGATGAGGTTATTTAGTCTCCAATTAATTTTTAATATGTGTTTCCATGGTCTTTTGTTAAATATAAGTTTTTTAAAATTAAATATATGTTTTTTGCATTATGATCTGAAAAGGGTACAATTAATATTTCTGCTTTTCAACATTTAACTATAAAGTTTTTATGCTCTAATATATGATCAGTTTTTGTAAAGATACCATGTACTACTGAGGAAAAAGTATATTCCTTTCTATTCTTATTTAATTCTCTCTGGATAGGTATCATATTTACCTTATCTAAGGTTCTTTTTATCTTCTTGACTTCTTATTTATTTTTTGGTTAGATTTATCTAGTTCTGAGAAGGGAAGGTTGAAGTCCCCCACCATTATAGTTTTGCTATCTATTTCTACCTCTAATTCATTTAGCTTTTCCTTTAAAATTTTTGATGCTGCAGCATTTGGTGCATATAGGTTTAGTATGGATATTACTTTATTATCTATGGTACCTTTAATACAATGTTGTTCCCCTGTTTGTCTCTTTTAATTAAATCTACTTTAGCTTTAACTTTGTCTGAAATCAGGATTTCTACCCCTGATTTTTTTTCTTGCATCAACTGAAGCATGATGAATTCTAATTCAGCACTTTATTTTTATTCTGTGTGTATTTCTCATTTTTAAATGTGCTTCTTGTAAACAACATACTGTCAGATTCTGGTTTTAATCCATTCTGCTGTTTCCATTTTATAGGTGAGTTCATCCCATTCACATTAAAAATTATAATTACTAATTGTATATTTCCCTCCATCCTATTTTTTCTATTTATCCTTCTATCCCTTTCTTTTCACCCTATTCCTCCTCAGATGTCTAATTTACCTCTGACCATTGCTTCCCTAATTTGCACCCCTTCTAAGAATCTCCTCTTATCCTCTCATCTTGCCCTTCTATGTCTCTGCAAGTTAAGAAGACTTTTATACTCTTCCAAATGTATATGTTATTCACTCTTTAATCCAGTTCTGATGAGAATAAAGTTCTAGCTTTACCAGTCTTCCACCCCCTCTTGCCTTCTACTTTAGTATTTCCTCCCTTCATGCTTCTTTTGTATGAGATAATTACTCCATTTTGCCTCTTCCTACCCAATTTTATTCTATAGGATCATCCCATCATAATCAACTCTGCCTCCAGCCTTCTATTTATGTATGTTCTTTAAAACTAGTAATGATAACATTCTTAAGAGTTACAGATAACATTTTCCCATTTAAATCAACAGTTTGACCTTATTAAGTCCCTTGTAATTGGTCTATCATGTTTGCCTTCTTATGTTTCTCCTGATTCCTGTAAGTCAGATTTTCTGTTCAGTTGTGTTCTTTTCCTTAAGAATACCTGAAAAGTTCCTTAATTCATTAAATATTCATCTTTTTCCTTGCTGTATTATACTCCCACTGTGTGTCTATAAATTACACATTATTTGGAGTTCAGACAAAGGAACAAGGAAACAGCAGATGATTGGCCAGCACAAAGGCAGTTTCTAGATAAGACACATGGGTTGCTTGAGATGTATGGCAAACAAGGTCCCAGGCTGTGGCTGTGGGTGAGGAGGAGCAAGTGCACTCTGGTGAGTGCAACCCTGCGGACTGTGGTCACTGGTTTCAGTTCCAGGGAAGAGGAGTGAGCTGAAGCTTGTAGTTGCCAGAGCAAGAGCATTTGTGGTGGCAGTGGTGCCTCAGGGCCCTCAGCACCACTGCAGGAGAAAATTCTTTACATTAATTTTTGGATCTGACTAGGTTTCTGAAAAACATAAACTAGGTCCTGAGTTGAGCATTAAACAAATCTGGTCTTTTAAACTATAAGCCTGGTTCTTTAGCCACGCAAGGCTAGGTTTAAACAATGCCATAAAATTTTCCCACAATTTCCCCCCTTTTGGGCTTAAAGTCCAACCTTTATATATTAGCAGAAATATAATTACAAAAGCAGATATTTAGGCTAAGGTTTAACACAACTTGAGTCAGTGGAGGCATCTTCTCCACTGCTCATCTTATCAAGAGCTTCCTAGAATTGTTTTAAAGAATGATGGGTATCATCATATTGGGGGCAACTCCTAGTCAGAAGGATCCAATTGAATAAATTTCAGGAGTTGTAGGTCAGGGCACTTAGACTTGCATCAGTAAATAAGTGCACTCACAATAAGGGGGGATTTCTCAGACATTGAAAGAACATATTATAGCCTCAAGTATCACAAAAAGGTTTTTTTTAAAAGACATAGTCCCATTCCTTCAATGTCATGAAAGATGAACAAATTTACATATTCCTTAAGGAAACAAACATAGTTAAACAGATTCTATAAGTAAACTAAGTCAGGTTACACATTAAACTACATTTAATCAACTTATTTCATCTTGATTATTAGTTGTCACATGTAGTTGGAAACATTTTTCCTCAGAGATTCTGGAATAAGCCTCATTCTCAGGGCAGTTGTGGAGGAGGGTTTCTCTTAAGGTTGACTTTCTAGTAACTAGTTCATGTGGGGAAAACCAGTTTAAACCTTATGGAGATAGTCTTATACATATTCTTTTGTCATTGTTTTTAATGGAAATATTTAAAAGCATATTCATGTATATATCCATTTTTAGAGAAAATAATCGTATTGCTTTTCTCAGAATGAAGCTTATTACACCATTAAAATGTAAAACTTTTACAGCTTTATTATGATTATCACATTTTTGTCTTAATTGTTTATCCCCCCTTTGAGAATATATTATCATTCAGAGGGAATGAGATACTTTAATAACCTAATCTTATTCAGACAATTCTTGCTTTATGTAAGTGGACCATTCTGCAGACCTCTATATAAAACAATTTTTATGTAATATGAATTTGCCCACTGATGTGGGAAAGGGAGGAAGGGTAGCTGGAAGGAGACTGCAAGCCCAGATAGGGAGAAGGCCAGCACACAGTTTAAGGACACATGGGGGTTAGGGATAGAGAAGCAAGAGCAAGAGGGGGAACATACTGGGGCTGGGACCAGCCATGTGGAAGCCTGGCTGGAACCAAGAGGAAGAACTCAAAGTGGGGTGAGAGAGACACATGGTGGTTGGATATAGACACAGACAGGAGAGGATGTGCAACATATGGGGTTGGGGACAGATATGAGGTGACAGAGTACAGACAGAAGACAGATATGTAGGGCCAAATATGTGGGTTGGTGGTAGGGGTGGGGCAAGGGTCTTTTTTCTTAGTTCCCAAGGTCTCAAGCCAAGTGCTGGGTCTGGCAACAGTGGTGGTGGTCTCTCCACATGTTCATTCTTCTGCTTTCATTTGGAGGTTTTTTTGGTGGGCTTAGGGAGAGGCTGCAGAGTGCTGAGCAGAGGGATATAGTGGAGAGAGAAAGCACAGTACTGTGTAGTAAAGTTAACATGGGTGTTTTTTTGGAATGCAGATTTCTTTCAGGATTCTTTATATAAAGTCAGGTTTGCATAATGTGAATTTACCTAAAGTGAGAACTGTCTGTACATGAATATATGACTATTAGTGATCTCAAATTCAGAATAGTAACATTAAAAACAGTAAGATCTTTCATACTTGTATCCCATTATAGTAGTTCAGAGATGTTGAGAATTGCAACAGCAGGATTAATCACATATATGTATATGTATGTATGTATCTATATCTATATATCTGCCCTTGTTATAGAAATTTACTATATATGAAAATGTTTATAATAATATCAAGACTAGCCTTTCAGGGTCACAGAATGAATATACATAAGCATCATTAGCTCTGATTCCAGGTAAGAGTTATAGCTATCCTTTAATTTGGAACACCCAATCACTTAGCAAAATTCCACATTGTTCCAAGGGTACCATAGCCAGTATCATAATTAACCAGGGGGGAAATTTTTCTGTTTGGAAGGAAATAGTGCAATGGAGAAGCTGAGTCAGGAAGATCCCACTATCACATTTGCAAGGTTATTTTCTCAACCTTCTCAGGCACAGACATCCACTTGTAGCAGTGCTCAGACTACACTCCCTGCACTTGGCATTTCCACTAAATGATAGATTATTGGCTTAATGACAATTCAGATAATTATATCTGAAACCAGAACTCAGAATAATATAAAATTACAGTCCTAAGAAATGTTTTTTCATGTTGTTGCAATAAGAATTAACCATAAACACATATGAGTCTTATCTTATTCATCCTTTTTAGTTCAAATATATCCTGGAGCAGATATAAGTCATTAGAAATTAGAAAAATAATCACACTCTATGATTACATACATACAGTGAATACATTCAAAATCCACTCAAAATTCAGAAAAAACACTGACTCCTGTAAACCTTAAAGCGGATAGATATCCACATCTGAAGGTATTGTATATTTACCCTAAGGCCAAAATAATTTTTTTTGGCTCTTTGGAGGGGGGAAGGCAGGGCAATTGGGGTTAAATGACTTGCCCAAGGTCATATGATTGGTAAGTGTTAAATATCTGAGGCTGGATTTGAACTCAGGTCCTCCTTACTCTTGCTCTATTCACTGCCCCACCTAGCTGGCCCCAAAATAAAATTTTAATCTGAGATCTATTGATACTAAATTGGCTCAGAGATGTACTGTAATATATACTATTGCACGTGTACTTTCATAATTTTCATAAGCAGTGGCCAAACAATTTATTAGATAAGAGTCACTCTATAAAATAAACTTATAAGGCTCTTTACTTTGGCTGTGAGAGATCCTAGTTTCTACTTCATTATTTTAGAACTTCATAACATTCAGCAACTTCCCTGAGAGTCGGTTAGGTTTATGACCTCATTAAGACTGAAGATCCAAGGTACTGAAAATCTGGCAAATCTCCAAAGAATTTCTTAGATATTCACAAAGTCCATGGTACTTTCCCAAAGTTTAAGTAGTTACATTATTATTATTCATTTTCAAGCAAAATATGCCCAATTAAATACTTGACATAAAAAAAAAACATAATGGCAACAGTCTCTATCAGTTTTCCAATGGTAAAATTGTATCATCCTCTGGATATCATTTTTTAAATGAACAACATTTTGTCTAAGAATACAATGATTTTCCCAAAATCACAGTACAAGAAAAATTAGAAGCTTAACAATAACACAAACAGTATTATGGATTTTTAAATTGTGCAACAAAACATTTTGCCAGTCAAATAACATCAATTCACTTGAATGCATGTCTGAATCATCTTATATGGAAAATCACTTCATCCATCTATCAGTTTGTCATTCTATACTAATCACATTAAAAACCAGTATAGAATACTTACACTTTTAATTTTTATTCATGCAGTTTCTAAATATCTTACTTTAATGCCAAATATTAAATGGATTTTCAATTAAGGTCAGCTCTATCTACTCAAGCATCACAACTATTTCACTATAAATGGGACTGTGTTATAATTTAGTTTTAGGACAAATTCAATAAAATCAACTCTGAATTTACGACCACAAATTCTATCATTCAAAATCTCAATTTCCTCAAGGACTATTAGCTGCCAGCATCTCATATTGTAGAGCTCACTCTTTCAGTCAGGAAAATGGTGGCAAGCTCCCATTCTCCTTTCTTCTTCAAACATTTTAGCATTTACAAAATTCTTCAAACCATAACGTGGACATTTATAGCAAATACATTACATTTCAGTTACAAATTTAGTCTTGAATTAGTTTATAATGCCATAAATTTCTACAAACCAGGGAAAAAAGTTTTCCCTTCTTTCTCGTCTGTATTTTTGTAACCCCAGCTGGTCAGTGCTGAAATGACAGAGAGAAAGTATCTTGCAATTTTCTTTTTGTTCTTAGTAAAACTTCATGTCCCAGTGAATGTCTGAAGTCCCTGCTTACTAGAATGGAGAATTTAGCATTAGATTACAGAAACCTTGGATAATTGTTTCAAATAAAAACTGGCTGTAGTTTTTTACATAGCAGTCTTTATGGCTGGCTGCATTTTCTCCTTAGAAATCTTCCACGGTAGCAGAATCTGCAAATACCAGATTTGATGCAAGATAGAGGTTTTCCTAAGAAGCACATAGGGAAGGTAGAGAGAGAGAAAAAGAGGGGTGCCCTACTGTTGGGGTATAAGCATTTGGCTTGGGAAATGTGCAATGCTGGACAACTGTTTATTTTGACTGGTACATATATGAGCTTCCCTTATTAACCTAAGTCGAAATGATGTGTATGGGGTGGTAGTGGTCAGGGAATTCAGGGAGTCCAGGAACCCCAATAACTAGAGTCCCTGGAAAGCAGCCTGGAATGAATTAATGGACTCAAGCATTCTCTAAGTCAAGGTGGCAAAGATTTATTGTTATGCTATACAGAGGGCAAGAGTTCTTAGGGAACCTGCAACCTTAGAGGGGGTATATTATAATTTATATAGGATAACTATAGTAAAACCTGTGCCAAATAGGCTAACTAGGTGAGTCGGGGTGGGATTAGGGACAAGTTAAGGAGTGGTCAGTTCTTAAAGGAACATGCACTTTTAATATCTACTGTCCAGGCATATTGTCCAGAATTCACTGGGAAATAGCCCAGGGCCGGGGGGAGGCTGCATGGAGGTGTGGTTTTAAGCTTGAGATGTCACTAAGTCAGCTAACGGTCAGGGCTAACCAAACTGCCACCCATCAATGTCATATTTAACAAGATGGATGTTGGGAGTTTAATATATCCCAGGCTAAGAAGGGATTCAGGATGTATATAATGAGGTAGGGAATATACATATGACTGAGTCTAGGATATATATGATAGGTATGACCCAGTACACAGCTGCTTCAGCCAGTACACATTTGGGTCAAACTACTAAATTCTATAGGGGCAGCTGGCCACTGTATCAGGAAGAGAGATTTTGTATTTTGCTAGGGCATGTTGCCCTTGAGCTAGGTAGCAACTGCCTGAGATACTGTTTGAGGCTAGGGAGAAATGTGATTGATTTTACAAACTGGGGTTCAAGCACAGGCACTCAAGCACCCCATCAATCCTAAGTGAATGAATGGCTGATGTTAGCTGACCTGTTCATCAGGTTGTTCTATCAACTAAATGGATAAAGGATTCCTTCTTGGCATTTCATGTGGTTCAATTGGCACCCATTGTGTTTGAGTCATGGATTATAGTTCCATACTCACCAGGATATCAGGGTAGCTGCTGCTAGTATAGTCATGGACCCAGTGGTCACAGAAGGATTGAGGGAAATACAGGAAAAGAAAAAGGGAGAGAGACAGAGATAGAGATATCTACCAGAGGACTATTGGCCGAATTTAAAGATGACAGATCTACACTCAGAACCCTTAGTTGATCAATCCAAGAGGATTCATTTGCCAACAAGTGTGGTTAGGCTTGTTCTAACCTTATTCTGAGTAATTCCACAGGTCAAGGTATCACACAGTCCCTTACATTATGTAGAGTTCAGGCAAAGGAACAAGGACTGTATTCCACTGAAACCTTCAGATTACTTACCTGGTTCTTGCTGTGCAGATTGATCCTGTCTAGGTCGATTCCTACCTCTCGGGTTAACCATCAGAGATCCCACTTCTGAAACCATTACTGATAAATGCTTCAAGTGTGAAATATTAAAAACATTACTTTAGAACTGAAATAATTTAGAAAGAAGTTTTTAAAGTCATCTTGAAGAAAAGAGAGCTGAAACAAGGGGTGTCCTACTCCCCCTGAATGTCTGTAAATTGCACATTATCTTGAATTCCAAAAAGATGAGCTCTGACCCCTTCTTCCCCCTCCTCACAGTATCCCTTTTCAAGATGGTGGTAGCAGCTTTTTCCCAGTTCTTAGGGCAGTGGTGATGGGGGGCAGGGAATCAAAGAAGGCTATGAAGCAAGAATTGGTGGTCTTGAGGGTGGGGCCTGGGCACAGGTTCTAGAGGATGCCTCACAGACCTACCCCTCCAGGGCTTCTTGGACCCCCTATATCCCTTCAAGTGACAACCGGAGTCTAGTCATACTCTAGGATATTTCTTCAGATTCTAGATTGGCCTTTCCTGCTGACTTTGCTTGTGGACTCTCAGCTGGCTGTCCTGCTATACTTGTCCCTTGGTGGTTTCTGTAGCCTTGGAACCCTATTTGGTCATACTCCAGGCCCTAGCTTTGATTATTCATGACCCTGTGATGGCTAGTCTAACCTCAGCTATCTGTCTAGGGCTCCTCCTACCCCAGGGGCTCCTATGACTCTGGATACTTTGCTCTACTTCCCTGAACACTTCCTACTTCTAGTGGGTCTTGTGTCAATGTCTTCTAGCCCAGTGTCATCAATGGCACAGATTTTGGAGAGGAACCCCTAAGTAGAGCTAGGGGGCCAGTACCATCCAGGGGACTGTGAACCTTGATCTCTCATTGTCATCATCGCACCACATTAAGTTCAGGAGCCCCATCTTTCTGCAATGCCAGCACCTTGCCTATGGCATCTATATCATCCACTTGGCTAGAAATAGAACATTTAACAGGGTAAAGTTGTTGAATCTGGGGATATGGGAGGCCCTTTGTGATAAAGAGTAGGACTGACTATTTCTGAATGATGCGCACTTGCTGCCTGAAAATGATTACAATCTTTGTGTGTGTGTGTGTGTGACCCTGGGATGGGGCAGAGGCAGGCATGTCATTGTTTTCATAGTACTCACAGTACCTTGGGGGTGGGGGTCTCATCTCTTATTCCTGATCAGTGCCTGAAGATGAGTGGCTTCCCTAATGAGTACTGGGGTTGGGGTGGACAGAATGATGATATTGCCACTAGAGTTCACCTAGCTTATACGAAGATCTCTTGACCACTCATCTCTGTGGGACACTACAAGATGGTGAAACACCAAGGAGAAAAAGGAAACGTTTGACCTGTTGAATCAGACATAATGTTCATGGACGCAAGATGGGATGAAATCATTGACATGCTGATTGCTGGTTCAGGAATTGGGCCCACTTTATACCAATATTACAGTATACATCAAGGTTGATCCCCTATTGTCCCAAGCCTCCCTCAGGTCCCAAATGGTTCCTCTTAGGTCTTTCATCATGAAATGCTATAGCACCAGCCCCTGACAAAGCCTGGTCCTCTGTTTATGTTTCTCCCTAAAAATATTCTATAGAGTAGGGCACCCAAAACTCACTAAGATATTTCAGCATTTATAAAAACATTCAAACCACAATTTGGAAATCCATAGTAGAGAAATTGCATTTCAGCCACAAATTTAGTTTCTAATTAATTAATGACTCCCAGTCTACGGACTGGGAAAAAAGATTTTTTTCTTATGTCTCTTTTCTGCCTTTTCAATTTAGCCAGGGTCAGAAATGCAGAGAAAGAACATATATTTTTGAAGACTGAAAGTTCCACAGGAACGTTTTCACTCTTTGCATCTTTTTTCCTTTGACTGATCAGGCCACAGGAAAAAAGTCAATTGGGTTTACCAAGACATATAATACAGAAAATACTAACGACATACTTGACATTACACAAGATACAACATTTCTCACTTCAAATTTCCAATAATCTTTTGCTCTTTTTACTCCTAATTAAAATGCAGATCTCCCATAAATTCTTACAGTAGATGAACTTGTCAGGATTGAAACTGCCATCATCTGGCTATTGCCAAAGTGTCCCTGAATCTTCACATAAAATGAGCCCACTTACTGGTTTGGGCTATCATAGTGAAAAATGAAAATAAATGTTAGCAACCTCAATTCTTACCTAGCCTTAATCATTGAAGGAGCATTGCCTCAGAAAAATTGACACCTGAGAAAGAACTTAGCTTAAAAAGGCCAAAGTCTCCCACTGTATCTAGGGTCATTTCTAGTTTTAATCTATATCTTGCCACTGCCAGATGGTTCTAGAGGAGAGAGTGAGGCTTGGTGACTTTGCACAGCCCTGTCTCACTTAAATCCAATTCACCTGCAAGTCAAGACATCACCTTCCTGATGTCATTGGTCCTCTTTGAGAACAAAGGACAAACAACAGTTAAGTCTAGTTCTTTATCTGAGATTGGGTTAAGATCTTTATTTGGTCTTCTAATAGTTTGGATAATTTGTATTTTTGAAGGTGTTTTCAACTTTGTTAGCATATAACCATGCATAATGTGTTCTAATTATTCTTTTTATTTCTTTTAGCTTTGCTGTGATTTCTTACTCATTTGCTACTTTGCTGGTTTGATTTTCTTCTCTTTTATTTTATTCATTCATTCATTCATTCATTTATTCATTTATTTATTTGTTTGTTTGTTTATTTATTTATTTATTTGCTTTTTGGAGGGCAGTTGAGGTTAAGTGACTTGCCCAAGGTCACACGGCTAGTTTTTGTGTTAAGTGTTTGAGGCCGAATTTGAACTCAGGTCCTCCTGACTTCAAGGCCAGTTCTCTATTCACTGTGCCACCTAGCCGCCCCCTTCTCTTTTATTTTTAAAGAGTTTAACCAAGGATTTATCAGTTTTTCTTTTATTTTCATTTTCAGTTCCAAGTTCTCTTCTTCCTCTCTCCCCTCCCCTCCCCAGTGAGAAAGCAAGAAATATGATACCCATTATACATATGAAGTCATATAAAACATGTTTCTGCATTAGTCATGTTCCTCACACCCCTTCCCCCCAAATCAAGGAGAATAAAGAAAGGAAAAAATATGCTTCAATCTGTTCTCTGAGACCATGTCCATTTGGTAGTGGTTAGCATTTTACAATCATGCATGTTTTGGAGTTGTGGTGGATCATTGTATTGATCAGAGTTATTAAGTCTTTTATAGTTGATTATCTTTGCAATATTGCTTTTACTGTGTAGATTGTTCTCTTGGTTCTACTCACATAACTTTGATTCAGTTCATATAAGTCTTCCAGGTTTTTCTGAAACCATATCCTCCATTATTTCTTACAGCATAATAGTATTCCATTGTGTTCATATACCATAACTTATTTAGGTACTCCCCAATTGATGGGCATCCCTTCAATTTCCAACTCTTTACCACCACAAAAGGAGTTGCTAAAAAGGTACATA
Organism: Pseudocheirus occidentalis; assembly: GCA_028646575.1. Taxonomy (NCBI): domain Eukaryota; kingdom Metazoa; phylum Chordata; class Mammalia; order Diprotodontia; family Pseudocheiridae; genus Pseudocheirus; species Pseudocheirus occidentalis. The sequence continues at coordinate 52,488,727 of CM053602.1, forward strand.
TAAGACCTTTTATTTTTTCTTTGATCTCTTTGAGATACAGACCTAGAATTATTTTCATTTGTATTTTTCTAATTGTTAGTGATTCAGAGCGTTTTTTCATGACAATTGAAAGCTTTGAATTCTTCCTCTGAAAACTGACTGTTTGTATCCTTTGGCAATTTGTCAATTGATGAATGGCTCTTATTTTTATCAATTTGACTTACTTACATATTTGAGAAATGAAACCTTTATCAGAGAAATTTGCTACAATTTTCCCCACCCACCCCCAGGTTCCTGCTTTTTTTCTAATTATGGCTGCATTGGTTTTGTTTGTGCAAAGACTTTTTAATTTTATGTAATAAAATTATCCATTTTGCCTTCCAGGAATGTTTATCTCTCTTATTTGGTCATGAACTCTTCCTCTATCCATAGATCTGCCAGGTAATTTCTTCCATGCTTCACTACTTTGTTTATGATATCCTCCTTTATGTCTAAATCATGTACCCATTTTGAGCTTATCTTAGTATACAGTGAGATGTTTGTTTATTCCAGGTTTCTGCTAGATTTTTTTAAACACTATTCCCAAAAGTTTTTGTTGACTAGTGCAGATAGCTTTGGATTTCTCAAACACTAGTTAACTGTGCTCATTTGCTTCTGTATATTTTGTACTTAATCTGTTCCACTAATGACCCTTTTTATTTCTTACCCAGTACCAAATTGTTTTGATGCTAAAAGCCTTGTATAGTTTGAGATCTGGTACTGCTAAGCCCACCCCTTCCTTCCCATTTTTCCATTGATTTCCTTGATAATCTTGACCTTTTGTTCCTCAAGATGGATTTTGTTACTATTTTAAATAGCTCTATAAACTAATTCTTGGATAGGTTAATTAGAATGCACCGAATAAGTAAAATAATTTAGATAGTATTATCATTTTTATTATATTGGCTTGGCTTGCCCATGAGAAATTAATATTTCTCTAATTGTTTAGATCTGTCTTCATTTGAATGAAAAATGTTTGATAGTTGTGTTCAATGCACTTCCTGTGTATATCTTGGCAAGTAGATTCCCAAGTATCTGACGTTATTTTAAATGGAATTGTTTATATCTTCTTGCTGGTTTTTGTTGGAAATATATAGAAATGTTGGTGATTTATGTGGGCTTATTTTATATCTTGCAACTTTGCTAAAGTTGTTTTGATTAGTTTTTTAATTAATTCTTTAGAGTTCTTAGCACCATCATATCATCTGGAAAAAAGTAATAGTTTTGCTTCCTCATTGCCTAATCTTATTCCTTCAATTTCTTTTTCTTGTCTTATTGATATAGCTAATATTTCTAGTATAATATTGAATAATAGTGGTAATAATGGATATCCTTGCTTCACTCATGATCTAATTGGAAAGGCTTCTAGTTTATCTCCATTGCAGATAATACTTGCTCTTGGTTTTAGAGAGATACTACTACCATTTTAAAAAAAGCTCAGTTTATTCTTATGCTTTCTAGTGTTTTTTTAATAGGACTAGATATTGTATTTTGTCAAAAGCTTTTTCTGCACCTATTGAGATAATCAAATGATTTTTGTTGTTTTTGGTATTGATATGGTCAATTATGCTTATGGTTTTCCTATTATTGAACCATCCATGCATTCCTGGTATAAATTCCACCTGGTCATAGTGGTTGATCTTTGTGATATATTGCTGTGTATCCTTGCAAATATTTTATTTAATTTTTGCATCAATATTCATTAGGGAAATTGATCTATAGTTTTCTTTTTCTCTTTTTTCTCTCCATAGTTTGGTTATCAAAATGTGGTTTTGATAGAAGAAATTTTGATAGGAGAAATTTCTTCATCATAGAAGAAATATTGTAGGACTTTGTTACCTATTTTTTCAAATAATTTATATAGTCTTTTTATTTTTAATTTTTGCTTTTTGGAGGGGGGGAAGGTAGGGCATTTGGGGGTGACTTGCTCAAGGTCACAAAGCTAGTAAGTGTTAAGTGGCTGAAGCCGCATTTGAACTCAGGTCCTCCTGACTCCAGGGCTGGTGCTATAGCCACTGTGCCTCCTACCTGCCCCTATATTTTTTTATTATAAAATCAATTCCTAGTTTTATTTATTGGTTAAGTGATTTTTTTCTATTTTCAATTTGATTAATCTCTCCATTTATTTTCAGGGTTTCTAATTTGGTGATTTCTAACTGAGGATTTTTAATTCGCTCTTTTTCTAGTTTATACTTTTTTTAGTTGCAGGCCCAGCTTATTGATTAGCTCTTTCTTTCTTTTATCAATAAAAGCATTTAAAGATACAAAATTTCCCCTAAGTACTGCTTTGGCTGCATCCCACAAATTTTGGTATGTTTATCTCACTGTTGTCATTGTCTTTAACAGAATAATTGATTATATTTATGTTTTGTTCTTTGACCCACTCATTCTTTAGGATTAGATTATTTAGTTCCCAATTAATTTTGAATCTCTGCTTGAAGTGTAATTTTCATTGCATTGTGGTCAGAAAAAGATTCATTTAATATTTCTGCTTTTCTCCATTTTCGTGAAGTTTTTATGCCCCAATCCATGGTCTGTTTTTGTAAATGTCAGCTGAAAAATAGGTATGTTCCTTTCAATTCCCATGAAAATATTCTCTAGAAGTCCATCATATTTAACTTTTCTAAAATTTCATTCATCTTATTAATTTCTCTCTTATTTATTTTGTGGTTAGATTTATTTAGGTCTGAGGGGGGTAAATTGTGGCCCTTTACTATTACTATCTAGTTTTTCCTGTAAGTTGTTTAACTTTTCCTTCAAATTAAGGTGGGGCATCAAATTTTTTTTCTCAGCAAATTTTTTCCCTCAATTTTCATCCAGCTAAGGTAATGCTTTGTATTTGGCTGTATTTCAAGACCTGAATTTTAAATCAGAGTATCAACATGGCACTGAGAGAAATTATATTGAAAAATTATGCATTTCATGCCCTAAATATATTTTGATATTGATTTTTAAATTTATCTATCCCCCAAAATTGGATCTCTGAGCACAGAAACAAAACTTGTTCTTAGCAATGATATTGTGTATTCTCAGGACCATCTGAGCTCTGATAACCAGTGCTGTAAAAGACTCAGCAAGTCTGACACTGAGATTTTATGGTCAAAGCTAGTCTTGAAATTGCAGGTTCTAATCGTTTTGAAAGCTCTGATATTTCTTCTCCTAAGTGCCCTCCACTTTCTGAAATTTCCTTTTCTATGGATTCTCCTAGGCTTGACATATGTTTAGATCTTACAGAGTTAAGAGAATTTCAGTTCTCTGGCTCTGATCAGTTCCTTTCAAGTTTGATAATCTAGGTAGGAAGGTCCCATCCAGCTCATACTCAATGAATTCCAAGCTGCCTCCCCTCATGTTTGATAATCTAGATTAGAGGGTCCTATCCAGGTCAGGCCACATTGATTCTAAGTTGCCTCCAAGCTCAGACATTCTATGTTGGATAGGCACTCTTAAGTGCTATATTTTGGCTTCTGCATAAATTCCCACTTCCTATAATTATCATCACCACCACCATCATCAGTTAGTGATTAAATAGCATCTTCTATGTACCAGGCACCATACCAACCCTAATCATAGGTTCTTCAAGGGTGGCACAAACCACCTGGTATCACTCCTCAGCTCCACAGGTGCAGGAACCCCTCCATACCGACTGTGACCTAGGCTAACAGTAAGAATAGAAAACATAATGAAGATGAGAGTGTAATCCACTCTTCGACAACCAGTGCTGATGTTGAACAAGCACCTGCCAAGAGAATTCTAGAGAAGAAAGAGCTCTCTGATGCAGAGGAAAGGTCGGCTTTGGGATCAACTGATCATGAAGAGGAAGAAGAAAGAAATTCAGAAAAGGAAAATTTCTCACAGCTGGAAGGGAAGCAAAACAGCAAAAGTTTTGATCATTCAGATTATTCATTTGAGGCAAATAAAAGATAATAATTGTCTTGTGAATCCTGTGTACTTACCTTATTTTTTCCAACAAATACATCACATTCATCAGTAACAATAGTAATATGTACAGCAACCTTAAACCTTGAAAAAACGACATGCTTTTTCTTTTTGTCAGTTTTTTCTTTTAATTATTTTTCTTTTAATTCAGATTAGGTACTGCATATTCAAATTTCCACTTTTGCTGTGTGATTCAGGACATGAGTTTTTATTCAGAAGATGACCATTGTGCTTATAAATATTATGTTGATATATATGTTGCATTTTAGAGAATAAATATACTTTTTCTAATGTTTTAAAAATTTAACTTACCTTTGCAATAATTTGTTCCCCTAAACACATGCAAAAGACTCCCTAGTATTGATACTATGTGTTCTAAGGACCATCTGAACTCTGATAATCCATATTCTAAAAACTCTTGAGCTTTGACATAATGTGATTCTATGGTGAAAACTAGTCCTGAAGTACTAGGTTCTAAGGATTTTGCTGTGTCTGATATCACTTATTCTGCTTACCATGTTGGCTGACATTCTCTTCTCTATGATTCCTCCCAGGCCTCATATTCTGTGTCCTCACTTCCCACAGTATCAGACAATTTCTCTTCTGTGACTCTGGACATCTGTCACTTTCTGTGATTTAAAGTCCCTCCCATGTTTGATATTCCAGGTTCCAGATCCCATGGATTCTAAATTGCTTCCAAGTTCAGACATTCTTTGTTGGCTTTACAATTTTAAGTCTCATTATGACTTCTTTGTCAACTCCTAGTTATGATATTCAGAGCCTGGAATGCCATTCCAGTCTTGAAATTCTCCTTTCTAACCTCTATCCCTCCTCCAATATGTTCTCTTGAAAGGCAGCTCCAAGTCAGATGTTGCATTTTCTAAAGACCTCTCAGTCTTATCATTTCATGGTCAATGTCCCCTCCCTCCTCTGATATCCTAGGGTTGATTTTTCCTTTTCTCTTATTTAATTGGTTTTAATATGTTAAAAAGCATATGTATATTAACTATAAACTTATTTAATGTCACAAAATTTTTCCCCTCATGAATTCTTTGTACTGATTTTTTCCCAATAAATGTAGCCCATTCATTAACAATAATAGTAATATTCACTGCAGCCTTATTGCCCTTTGTGATGCTTTTAATTTTTTGTCTCTAAATTGTTTTAATCTAGATTAGCCACTGTTTTATCAAATTTTCTTTTTGGCTGTGTGAGTCAGGATGTGTGAGTTTTAATTCAGAGGATTACCATTGTGCCTATAGATATTATATTACCATATGTGTTGAATTTCATATCAGAAATATACTTTTAGGAGGCCTGGATGTCGCAGCATGTGGAGGTCAGGACAAGCCTGGTCAATGTGGTGGCAAGTTGATCCACCAACCACAAGGGCCATTCCCAGGCCTATCACTGCAGGGCAGGGATCAGGATGGGATGGAATTGGGTAAGAAACAAAGGCAGGGTCCACGGCAGGGGCAGCAGCTCCTCCTGGGACTACCAATCCACAGCCTGGAAATTTAAAAAGCCCCTATCCAAACTTCTAGGGACCAGGATGGCAGAGTGAACCCCGGCTGCTCCAATCCCCTGCTCTGGCCCTGAAAACACAGTAATTATTGCCTCAGAGAAAAATTTTTATACAATAAAGGCTTGGGAACCCTGAGGAAGGGCGTGGCTAAGGCCCTGCCTCAAAATGGGTAAAAAGCAGACTACAAAGATAAAGACTCTAGAATCCTGTTACTGTGAGTAGAAGGAGCCAAGTTCAGAAGGAGACAGTATTGACTCCACATCCACAGCTGAAGCCTCAACAGGGATTATGAATTGGTCTCAAAAACAGAAAGCATTCTTAGATGAGCTCAAAAAGAACTTTGAAATCCAAATTAGAGAGGTAGAAGATAAAATCAACACCTTTTTTTTTTTTGCTTTTTGGAGGGCAATTGGGGTTAAGTGACTGGCCCAAAGTCACATGGCTACTTTTTGTGTCAAGTGTCTGAGGCTGGATTTGAACTCACGTCCTCCTGACTCCAGCGTCAGTGCTCTATTTACTGCGCCACCTAGCCACCCCTAATCAACATTTCTTTTAAAATCAAAACTGAAAAATTAGAAAAACAGTACAATGAAGAAAACAGCTCCTTAAAAAGAAAAATGTGTGAACTAAAAATGAAATCTGAATATATGGAAAAGGGGCTTCACAAACTAACTGAGGAAAATAATTCACTAAAAATTAGAATCAACCAAATTGGAGCTAATGACTATGAGGAACCAAGAATCAGTCAAACAAAACATTAAGACTGAAAAATTAGAAAAAGAGATAGAATATCTCAATGGAAAAATAACTGACCTGGAAAACAGATCCAGGAGAGATAATCTGAGAATTATTGGTCTACCAGAATGTCAAGATTAAAAAATGAGCCTGAACAACATCTTCCAAGAGCTTATCAAGGAAAACTGCCCTGCGATCCTAGAACCAGAGGGTAAAATAGAAATCAAGAGAATCCACTGGACACCGCCTGAAAGAGATCCGAAATTGAAAAGTCCATGAAATATTGTGGCCAAATTCTAGAACTATCAGGTAAAGGAGAAAATACTCCAAGCAGCCAGAAAGAAACAATTCAAATATCACAGAACCACAGTGAGGATTGCACAGGATCTGGCAGCTTCTACACTGATAGATAAGAGGAACTGGAATATGATTTTTCACAAGGCAAAAGAGCTCAGGTTACAACCAAGGATCACCCATCCAGTGAAACTAAGCATAATTTACCAGGCAAGGAGATATAACAGAATTCCAGACCTTCCTGATGAAAAATCCAGAGCTCAATGGAAAATTCAACCTCCAATCACAAGACTCAAGAGAGACATAGAAAGGTAAATAAGGAAAACACATACACACACACACACTCACAACTTGTTATTTAATAAGAGAAAACTGTTTACATGCCTATGTGGAAAACTGATACCTGTTAATATAGTGAATTCTATACCTATGGTGACATCTAAAAGAGATAGAGATAAATAGAGGGTATAGGTATGAATTACAGAAAATGATGATAAAAAACCTTATTAAGGGCTGCAAAGGGACTGCAATGGAAGAAGAGGAAAGAATGAAGGAGAAAAGGGCCAATTATGCCACACAAAGAGGCATAAACACATTATAGTAGAGGGAAAGAAGGGTGGGAGAAGAGCATTATGTGAGTTTTTCCCTCATTGGTTTTGGTGCAAGGAGGGAATAACATAATCAGTTAAGTATAGAACTCTATTGAGAAAAGACATAAAACTTATAATGGAGGGAAAGAGGGGAGGGACAGGAGCATTGCATGAGATCTATTCTCATCAGTCTTGGTTTGAGGAAGAAATAACATACTACGTTAAGTATAAAAATCTATCATATCCTACAGGCAGTAGGAGGGGGGAAGGGCCAAGAAAGGGTGGGGGTGGTCAGAAGGGAGGGAAGAAGTAGTAAAAGGGAAGGGTAGGGAAAGGGAGGGGGACTGATAAGAAGGGAATACTGAGGGAGGCAGTGGTCAAAAGGAAAACTCATAAGGAGGAGAAGGGAGAAGGGAAAAATAAAAGCATAAACGAGAGGGAATAGGATGGAGGGAAAGACACAGATAGTAATCATAACTGTGAATGTGAATGAGATGAACTCTCCCATAAAATGGAGGTGGATAGCATAATGGATTAAAAACCATAATCCTACAATATGCTGTTTACAAGAAACACATCTGAAACAGGGGGATACACACAGGGTAAAGGTAAAATGCTGGAGTAAAATATATTATGCCTCAGACAAAGTAAAACAAAGCAGGGGTAGCAATCTTTATTTCAGACAAAGCAAAAGCAAAAATAGATCTAATTAAAAGAGATAAGGGAGGAAACTATATCCTGCTCAAAGGCACCATCGAAAATGAAGCAATATCATTACTAAACATTTATGCACCAAGTGGTACAGCATTCAGATTCCTAAAAGAGAAATTAAGGATGTTAGAGGAAGAAATATATAGCAAAACTATACTAGTGGGGGACTTCAATCTCCCCCTCTCTGAGCTTGATAAATCTAACCTCAAAATAAACAAGAAAGAAGTTAAGGAGGTAAATAGAATCTTAGAGAAGATAGATATGGTAGACCTCTGGAGAAAAGTGAATGGGGATAAATAGGAATGTACCTTCTTCTCAGTGGTACATGACACATATACAAAAACTGACCGTGTACTAGGGCATAAAAACCTAACAATTCAGTGCAGAAAGGCAGAAATATTAAATGCATC
>CM053602.1:52497445-52519484 GCA_028646575.1 Pseudocheirus occidentalis
TAATGAAAAGAAATGCTAGGGAAGGTGGCCTATCCATACCAGATTTTAATCTGTATTATAAAGCAGCAGTCATGAAAACTACTTGGTACTGGCTGAGGAATAGAGCAGTGGATCAGTGGAATAGATTGGGTACATGAGACTCAGGAGTTGAGTACAGTAATTCACTGTTTGATAAACCCAAAGACCCCAGTTTTGGGGATAAGAACACCCTATTTGACAAAAACTGCTGGGAAAACTGGAACATAGTATGGCAGAAATTGGGAATAGACCAATAACTAACATTGTACACCAAAATAAAGTTGGAATGGGTGTATGATCTAGGTATAAAGGCTGATACTGTAAGCAACCTGGGAGAGGAAGGGATAGTTTACCTGTCAGATCTATAGAGAGGGGAAGACTTCATGATGAAATAAGAGTTAGAGAGCATTATAAAATGCAAAATGGATAATTTTGATTATATTAAATTGAAAAGTTTCTGTACAAACAAAGCCAATGTTAGCAAGATTAAAAGGGAAGTGGAAAATTGGGAAAGAATTTTTATAACCAGTGTCTCTGGTAAAGGCCTCATTTCTAAAATATACAAAGAACTGAGTCAAATCTATAAGAATATAAGCCACTCTCCAATTGATAAATGGTCAAAGGATATGAACAGGCAATTTTCAGAGGTAGAAATTAAAGATATCTATAAGCATATGAAAAAATGTTCCAAATCACTAGTGATTAGAGAAATACAAATCAAAACAACTCTGAGGTATCACATCTCACTGGCCAGATTGGCTAAGATGACAAAACAGGAAAATGATAAATGCTCGAGAGGATGTGGAAAAATTGGAACACTAATGCATTGTTGGTGGAGCTATGAACTGATCCAGCCATTCTGGAGAGCAATCTGGAACTATGCCCAAAGAGCTATAAATAAGTACATACCCTTTGACCCAGCAATACCACTTCTAGGGTTATAACCAAAAGAGATCAGAGAAGTGGGAAGAGGATCCATATGTACCCATATTTATAGTGGCTCTTTTTTGGTGGCAAAGAACTGGAAAACAAGGGGATGCCCATCAACTGGGGAATGGCTGAACAAGTTGTGGTATATGAATGTAATAGAATACTACTGTGCTATAAGAAAGGAGGAGCAGATGGACTTCATAATAACTTGGAGAGACTTATATAAACTGATGCTGAGTGAGAAGAGCAGCACCAGGAGAAATTTGTACACAATCATAGACACAACATATGTGTGTCAGTTAACCTCAATAGACTGTCTCCTCTCAGCAATGTAAGGTTTATAACATCTCCAAAAGACTCATGATTGAAAGAGATATCCACATCCAGAGAAAGAGATGAGGAGTCTGAGAGCAGATTGAAACAAACTACTTCCTGTGTTTCTTTTTCTTGTTTTGTTTTGTTTCCTCTTTTCCACTGATCATTCCACCTGTTATAATCCTTCTTTACAACCTGACAAATGATTAATGTGAAGATATTTGTACATCCCATATTTGAGTGCATGCCGCCATGAGAGGAGAGGGAGGCGGAAAAAATCTGAAACTCAAGGGACTGTGGAACTGAATGTTGTAAACTAAAAGTAAATAAACCAATTTAATTTAAAAAAGAAATATACTTTTAAAATATTTTTAAAATTTAACTTTTTCTCCCCATAATTTGGACTCATGAGCACATAAACAATGTTAGTTCTCAGCAATGATGTCATATGTTCTCAAGAACATCTTAACTCAGTAATCTAGGTACTAAAAGCTCTCCCAGCTTTAACAGTGTGTTTTTATTTCTAAAACTAATCATGAAGTTGTATATTCTAAAAACTTAGTTAACTCCAATATGACTTGTCCTACTTGCCTTTCCAGTTCTGACATTCTCTTCTCTCTGCCTTCTTGTGGGTCTGATATTCCATGTGCTGACATCCCATAGAGTGAGGTAATTTCTGTTCTCTGGCTCTGATCACCCCCTACCCCCACCACTCTCTGTGTCTCTCCCCTGTGTTCCCAGATAGCTCAGGGCACACTGATTCTAAATTGCCTTCAAGCTCCAACGTTCAATGTTGGCTCAATCCATCCTCAAATCCATTCTCTTGAAAAATACCTCTAAGTTAGATAATGTATTTTTTAAAGATACCCCTCCCCGACCTGTCATTTCATGCTCAAAATCCAGTCCCTCCTCTGATATCCAAAGATTTTTTTCTTTTTCATCAATTTAATCAATTTTCGAATGTTAAATTAAACCTGTTTATTGATAATACAATTATATAAAATTATAGATTTTATACTTGTGAATACTATATACTGACCTTATTTTTTCATAAATACGGCCCACTCATTAAAAGTCATATATAGAGCATTCTTACCCCCTTGAAAACACTGTATACAATTACTTTTTGTCCATGTTTTCACTTTTCATTGTTTATCTGTTAATCCATATTAGGTAAGATATATTCCAATTTCCTCTTTGGCTGTGTGAATCAGGATCTGAGTTTTAAACCAGAGAAGCACCATTGTGCTTATACAAATTATATGATTATATAGGTTGCATCTCATACCCTTAGTAAACTTTTTTATTGTTCAAATTAATGTCTTGCCCCATAAGTTATAAACCTGAGCGCAGAAACAAAGTTTGTTCTTAGCAATATTACTGTGTGTTTCAGGCCATTCTGAGATCTGATAATCATTACTCTAAGAGCCCTTCTTCCTACTCTGACACTGTGTGGTTTTATGGCTCATTCTAGTCCTGAAATTAATTGTATCTTCTAAGGCCATTTTCTTTGTTCTTCAGCCCCTTCCCCTAATTTCTCGGCCAGCTCTAACATTCTCTTCTTTCTGGCTTCTCTCGGGCCTCCCATTCTGTGTTCTCAGATCCTAGAATAAGATAATTTCTGTTCTGAGGCTCTGAACATCTACTACATTCTGTGTTTTAAGGTCCCTCACACCTTCGATATTCTTTGTTTTACATGCCCTCCCAAGTCTACTTTTGAACTTTCTATTTGCTAACATTCCAAGTTTGGATGACCTTTACAGAAACCATCCCTTGTAAGCTTGGTCCCTCCTCCAAGATACTCACTTACAATGCATCCCAAAGTCAGACATTCTATGTTCTAATGAATCTACAGGTTCTGTCATTTTCTGTTCAAAAGACTGCTTGCCAAGAATTTTTTCCTTTCCACTTATATAGTTAGTTTTATTATATTAAATTACACATGTCTGAATAATACTATTATTTGCAGTAATAAATAGGACCCCTTTTAGAACAGCTAATGTGTTAGGAAGACAACAACCCCTATTCATTGACAATAATAAAAATATTCATAGCAGTTTTGCCAGGTTAAAGGAATGGATGAAATTTGTTTTTCTCAGAATTATTTTTTCTGATTTTCATCCAGTCAAGGTAATATCTTTTTACCTTTAATTATTGGCTGTGTTTCAGGACTGGACTTTTAAATCAGAGCATCAGCATGGTACTGCTAGAAATTTTATTTAGACATGTTGCATGACATAATCAATATATTTTAAACACTGATTTTTAAATTTACTCATCACTCCTGCCAAATTAGAACTCTGAACACAGAACAAAACTCTTTCCCAGCAATGGCATTGTATATTCTCAGGACCATCCATGATCTGATAATCAGGGTCCTGAGAGCCCTCTCTGCTCTTACACTCTGGTTTTTTGGCCAAAGCTAGTCCTGAAATTGTATGTTCTGATAGCTCTGATTTTCCTTGCTCAGTGCTTTGACAGCTCTGCCATTCCCTTCTCCCAGGGCTCACATTCCTGGGCTTCTCCCAGGCCTCACATTCTGTATGCTCAGACTCTTGGAATCACAATATTTATTTCAATGGCTTTAGCCATCTCTCACTTTCTGTGATTTAAAGTCTTCCCCCCCACCCAAGTTTGATAATCTAGGTTAGAGGGTCTCATGCAGCTCAGGCCCATCCAAGCTCAGACATACCCTCACAAATCTCATTACCTGGCTTCTTTGTCAATATTCAGTTCTGATATCCAGAGACTAGAATGTGATTGATATCTATTCTCTTGAAAGCTACCTCCAAATCAAACGTTCAGTACTCTAAAGACACTCCTATCAGTTCGTGCTCAAAATTCCCTCCCACTTCTTATATTCCTGGGTTGTTTTTTTCTTTCTGACTAATTTTTTCAGTTTCAACATATTAAATTTTGCATACACATACATACATAAAAATATATACACATATATATGAATTAGCAATGAGATCATTTGAAAATACGGATTCTTTCTCTTTTGAATGTTTTCAGTGATTGCCAAACAATAATAATGGTACAACATTCTTAACCCAAGATTCTGCAAGTAATTATTGTTTTGTCAGGTTTTTTCCTGTCATATTTTTTAAAATTGAAACTCAATAGGCCACTGCATGCTTATCTTTTCTCTTTGTGTGATCCAGGACATGAGAGTTAATTCAGAGCATTACTACTGTGCTGATAGAAAATGTACTGAAATATATGTTGGCATCTCTTACCTGAAATATACTTTTTGTGGTATAAATTTACCTGTATTTCGCCATAAGTTGAGCAATTCTGAGCACAGAAACAAAACTTGTTCCCAGCAATAATATTGGGTGTTCTCAGGCCATCTATGCTCTGATAATTATGTTAAGCACTCTCCCCAGCTCTGACACTGTGATGTTTTATAGCCAAAGCTAGTCCTGTGCTAAGAACTTTGTGAGCTTTCATATTCCTTCTCCTAAATGACCTCCCAGCTCTGACATTCCCTTTCCTGTTACTTTTCCCAGTTACTTTTCCCTTCTGTGTGTACACATCCCATGGTATCAAACAATTTCTTTTCTCTGGTTCTGACCACCTCCTTCATTCTTTGTTCCAAAGTGTTTCATATTCTACATTGGAAGGCACAATCCATCTTGTGCTCCATTGTTTCTAAATTGCCTCCAAGCTCAGACATTCTGTGTTGGACATACCTTCTCAAGTCTCCTCTTCTGGCTTCTATGCGAGCTCCTAGTTCTGATATTTAGTCTCAACACTTCATCCCAGAACAGAAAATTTTCATTAGGAGCTCCATGCAGTCTCCAATATATTCCCTTGAAAGGCATCTCCACTTACATGTTCTACTTTAGGCTTTCCTGCCTCTGAATCCTTTCTTCTCAGTGCTCTGCCTGCTATGATAATTCTCCTCTATGGCTTGTCTCAGACCCTACATTCTGTATACTCACATCCCATGGACTCAGACAATTTTTGTTATCTGGCTATGACCACCTCTGTCTTTCAGTGTTTTAACTTCCCTCCCATGTTTGATATTCCAGGATCTAGGGCTTCATCCATCTCAAATACTTTTGATTATAAATTATCCCCAAGCTCAATGATTTTATGTTCTATATACCCACTGGAGTAAGATATTCTGGCTTTTATGACAACTCTTGATTTTCACACTCAGAGCCTGGAATTTCCTTTTCCTCAGCTCACACATCTCCTCATCTCTCAAGTGGCTACACTAGTGTGAGATTTTATTTTGTTTTCTTTTGTTTTCTTCTTTTTGCTTTTTGGAGAGGGGAAGGTTGGGCAGTTGGGGTTAAATGACTTGCCCCAGGTCACATGGCTATTTTTTTGTGTTAAGTGTCTGAGGCTGAATTTGAACTCAGGTCCTTCTAACTCCAGGGCTCAGTTAACTCCTAACTCTATTCACTGTGCCACCCAGCCACCCTTAGTATGAGATTTTTCTGACTGTCTTCTCTACGTGCTCCAGGATGCTCATTGGGATAACTTTATCATCTTCAAAGACCACAGCAGCTCAGTATTTGACCTCATCACTACCCTCTGTATCTGATTGGAGGTTAGGTTATATGTTCTGAGGGCTTTCCTGGTCCTAATATCTTTTTCTAATTGCACTGCCTACTCTGACATTCCCTTCTCTCTGGCTTCCCCTAGGGCCTATGTTCTGTGTGCTCACACCCCACAGAATCAAACCACTTTTCTTCTCTGGAGCTGACCACCTCTCACTTTCTGGATTCTAAAGTCCGTCCCATACTTGATATTCCAGGTCCCAGACCCTGACCCAGCTCAGGCCTTCTTGACTCTGAGCTACCTCCCATTCTTTCTCTCTCTCAGGCCTGATAGTTTGGCTTTCATGCCAACTCCTGCTTCTCACACTGAGAGCCAGGACTGTTGTCCCAGTGCTGGAAGACTCTATTCTGAGTTCTCTCCAGCCTCCAATAGATTCTCTCGAAAGGGCCCTCCAAATTAGATACTATCAGCAATATTCTCTCTCATCTAGAGTATGTTCTGGTCAAATTCTCTTCCCTCTTTTGATACTCTAGAATTGTTTTTTTCCCTTTCCACTTAATTCTTGAGCTTTATTATATTAATTTACATATATGTTTTTATAATACAATCGTTTGACAGAACAGATTGTTTTTGTTTTCAATTCTGTATTTGTTTTATTTTTTCAATAAATACTGACTATTCATTAACAAAAAGTTATATCTTTAGCAGCTTTAATTCTTCAAGATACTTTGTGCAATTATTGTATTTTCAGTTATTTTCTTCTCCCCTCCTCTCTGCCCTCTTCCCTTCCCATCTCCTTTTCTCTCCTCTCCTTTCTTCACCTTTCTGTCTCTCTGTCTCTGTCTCTCCATCTTTAAAATTAGAACAAGATTAGGTACTACATGTTGACCTGTCATCTTTGAGTGACTGACGCTGGACATGAGTTTTAATTCCGAGGATTACTATTGTGCTTATATCAATTATAATGTGATACAGTTTGCATTTCACACTCTAAATAGACTTTTTTTTTTACTTTTGTTCAAAGTGACTCGTCCTTCCCTATGACTTGCAACTTGGAGTAGAGAAATCAAACTCCTTCCCATCAGTGTTGATTAGTGTTCTCAGGATCATCTGAGTTGTAATAATCTATGTTCAAAGAGCCCTCCTAGCCCTGACACAGTGTGATTTTATGACCAAAGCTAGTCCTGAACTTGCATTTTCTGCTGCTTTTCTTTTTTCTTATATCCTTTCCTCTATGTTTTCTGTTACTTCTAACTTTCTCTTCTCTCTAGCTTCTTCATTTTGTCCACATATCACTGAATCAGTTTCAGTCCTGTGACTCTGTCTCTCACTTACTGTGATCTAAGGTTGGATTTTCTAGTTTGATGGGCCCTAGTTAGCTCAGGCCCCATTAATTCTAAATTGCGTCAGTTCCACGCATTCTTAAGTCTCATGTTCTGGATCCTATCCTACCTCCCAGTTCTGGTAGTCAGTCTGGACTACGGAAATTAACCATTTTCCAATTGATCCACCCACCAATATATTCTCTCAGAAGGCATCTACCTTCAAGTCAGACATTTTATTTTCTATAGATTTTCCCAGCCAAGGTCTTTTATGTGCAAAAGTCCCTCTTTCCCCTGAATTGATGTTGAGACATGTTTTGCATGTCATACTCTTAAGCTGCTTTGTTATTTAGATTTTTAAAAAATTTAGGGGCAGCTAGGTGGGCAGTGAATAGAGCACCAGCCCTAGAGTCAGGAAGACCTGAGTTCAAATCTGGTCTCAGACACTTAACACAAAAAACTAGCCATGTGACCTGGGGCAAGTCACTTACCCAATTGCCCTGCCTTCCCCCCTCCAAAAAAAAAAGCAAAAATTTTTTTTACCTGTCCTTGCCCATAATGGGAACTATGAGTAGAAGAATAAATCTATTGTTCTCTTTGAAGGAGTGTGGTTCCTATGCTTCGAGTTCTGATCATCTATATTCTAAGAATCCTCCCAGCTTTGACATTGTGGAGTTTTATGGCCCAACCTACTCCTGACGTTTCATATTTTAAGGGCTTTCCTGCTCTTATATTCCTTCTTCTAAGTGACTTGCCAGCCCAGTCATTTTATAACAAAAGGCCCCTCCCTACTCTGATATTCTAGGGTTGTTTTTCCCCCCTCTGGATCTATTTATTTTGTTTCATTATTTTAAATTACATAGGTATGTTACCAATACAATTATTGAAGATCACATATTGTATCCCTTTTAAATCCTGTGTATCTAGCTTGTTTTTTTCAATAAATGTCGGCTGTTTGTTAACAATAAGAGTACTGTCTACTATAGCTCTACCTCTTTATGACTTTGAATTCTATTACTTTTTTCAGTTTTTTCCCTTTTCTTTTTTAATAATTGGAGCCAGTTTAGGCACAGTATGGTCTCCTTTCCTGCTGGCCTGTGTGATGCAGAACATGCCTTTTCATTTGGAGGATCACCATTTTGCCGATTTAAATTATGCTGACATATATGTTGCCTCCTCTATATGATCTAGACTTTGTTATTGTTTCTTCAGTTTACCTGTTCCTCCCCGTAAGGTGGAGCTCTGAGCATAGGAACCACACTCCTTCCAAGAGAAAGTATTGTGTGTCCTTAGGACCATCTGAGAGTCTCTCTCCTAAGAGTTTTCCCAGCTCTGACACTCTGAGATTTTAAGGCCATTCCTAGTTCTAATTGATTGTATGTTCTCAGGGCATTTCTGGCTCTGAGATGTCTTGTTCTTGATGCCTTCCCAGCTCTGACAATATCTTCTCCATGGCTTCTCTCAGAACTGACAGCTCTAAGGATTTTTATTTTCTGTGTTTTCAGGTCTGTCCCACCTTTGATATTCCAAGTGTGAAGTTCCCATCCAGATGAAGTACACTTGGTTCTAGATCACCTTCAAGCTGAGACATTCCATGTTCTCTATTCTTTCCCACATTTGTTATTCTGGCTTTTTGTCAACTTCTAGCTCTGACACACAGAATTCAGACTGCCATCCTAGTAGGGAAATTCTCCATTCCAAGCTCCATCCATTCTTCAGTATATTCTCTGGGAGGACCCCTCCAAGTCAGACATCCTATTTTTGCAAGACTGTTGTTTTTAATTCTACTTTTTTCTTCATTGTTTTCTGTTAGATACAGTTTTGGCACTGTATGTTCAATGTTTCACTTTGGCTGTGTAATTCATACATGAGTTTTAATTTAGAGGATCTATGTTATGCTTATAACATTTATTTTGATGTACATGATACATTTTGTATCATAATGTACTCTTTAAAAAAATTTTTTTTTGCTTTTTTTTGGAGGGCAGTTGGGGTTAAGTGACTTGCCCAAAGTCACACGGTTAGTTTTTGTGTCAAGTGTCTGAGGCTGGATTTGAACTCTGGTCCTTCTGACTCCAGGGCCAGTGCTCTATTCACTGCGCCACCTAGCCCCTCTCATAATGCACTCTTAAAGTATTCTTAAAATTCAACTTACTTTCCCCAGAATTTGGACCTCTGAGCACATGAAAAAGACTCCCTTCCAGCTTTGATGTGTGTTTTCAGGCCCATCTGATTGCTTACAACCTTTGTGCTAAGAGTCCTCCCAGCTCTAACACTGTGTGACCTGATGGCCCAAGGCAGTCCTGAAATTGTATGTTCTAAGGCCTTTCCTGGTAGCCCTTCCCGTCTGCCAGCTCTACCTTTCTCTTTTCTCTGGCTACTCCTTGGTCAAACATTCCATGTGCTCACATCTCACTCAGTTGGACGATATCTGTTCTCACACTATGAATATCTTTCACATTCTATAGTTTACAATGTCTCACACTTTTGACTTTATTTGTTCTACACGCCTTTGGAAGTCTGCAATTCTGTCTTCTACTTGAAAA
Source organism: Pseudocheirus occidentalis (assembly GCA_028646575.1). Classification (NCBI taxonomy): domain Eukaryota; kingdom Metazoa; phylum Chordata; class Mammalia; order Diprotodontia; family Pseudocheiridae; genus Pseudocheirus; species Pseudocheirus occidentalis. The sequence continues at coordinate 52,507,092 of CM053602.1, forward strand.
CCCATTTCTAACAACTTGAGCTTGCATTGTCATCTTAGTGCAGAAACTCTCCATTTTAAGCTCTTTGCTATTGTTGTTCACTTGTGTCTGAGTCTTCATGACCCCACGTGGGGTTTTCTTGGCAAAGATATTGGAGTTGTTATTTCCTTCTCCATTTCATTTTACAGAAGAGGAACTGAGGCAAACAGGGTTAAGTGATATGCCCAGACTCCCACAGTACTGTAATTGTCTAGATGTCTTCCTGATTCTACAGCCAGTGCTCTATCCACTTCAGCGCCACCTAGTGTCCATTCTAAGCTATATCCAATCACTAATACATTCTCTTGTAATTCACCTCCAAGCCAAAGCATTATCTGTTCTAAGAATCTCCTGGCTCTTTTATTTTAAGTTCAGAGTCTCCTCAATTCTATCACATTCAGGTGTTTTCATTTTTCTTTTTCACTCATTTTATTCAGTTATATTAAATTAGAACATGTTTTAGCAATACAATTATTTAAGATAATAAATTATGCCACTTTAAAAATTGAGTCTTTAATACTTTGTTAAAATCAAAAGCTCCCTCTTCCTTAGGAATAATATCAGCCTTATACTATTGAGACAGCTTTTTTCCTCTCATGACATTTTATTTTTCCTGATTTTCATCTAGCTTAGGTAATATAGTTTTACCTTTCCTCATTGGCTGTGTTTCAGGACATGAGTTTTACATTGGAGCATTAGCATGGCACTGATAGAAATACATTAAAACACAGATTGAATGTCATTCTCTAAATATATTTTGTATCGATTCTTCAGTTTACTTATTGCTCCCTAACAAATTCTGAGCACAGATATAAAACTCATTTCCAGCACCGATATTGTATATTCTTAGACCCCATATATGGTTTGATAGTCTTTATTGTAAGAGCCCTAGTAACTCTGAAACTTTGCAGTTTTATAGTCAAAATCAGTTCTGAAATAGGAGGTTTTAAGGGCTTTGTAGCTCTGATATTCCTTCTCCTCAATGCCTTGCCAGCTCTGAAATTCTCTTCTCTGTGGTTTCTCCCAGGCCTAACATTCTGGGTGTTCATATCCCATGGAATCGGACAATTTCAGTTCTCTGGCTCTGACCATCTCTCACTTTCTGTGATCTAAAATCCCTTCCAGGATTGATATTCTAGGTTGGAGGGCCTTATTTAGCTCAGGTCCCCTTGGGCCTTATCTAGCTCAGGTCCCCTTGTTTCTAAACTGCCTCCAAGTTCAGACATTGAGAAGGTCTGCACTGCCATCCTAGCCCTGGAATTCTCCATTCTAAGCTCTCTTCATCCTCCTCCAAGTTAGACATGGTACTTTCTGATGACCCTCCCAACCTAGTTATTTTATGATCTATCCTCTAATACTCTGCAGGTTTTTCCCCTTTCCTTTATTTTAGCATATTCATTTTACTATATTAGAAGGCATATGTTTAGTAGCACTATCATTATTTAAAATCACAATTTTTCCCTTGTGAATCCTGTGTATTGTATCTTATTTTTAAAACAAATGCAGCTCATTCCTTAACAATAATAGTATTATGTATAATAGCCACTCCCCTTGAGAATACTCCAGGCAATTACTTTTTTTGTCAATTTCTTTTTTTTCCTTCTCTTTATTCATTTAATTCCAGATTAAGAATGGTATATTCAAACTTCCCCTTTGGCTGTGTGATTCAGGACATGATTTAAAATTCAGAGGATCACCAGCATGCTTATAGAGATTATATTGTATGTTGCACTAAATGTATTTTTTGTTGGTTTTTTTTGGAGGGGGGAGGGCAAGGCAATTGGGGCTAAGTGACTTGCCCAAGGTGACCCAGCTAGTAAATGTTAAGTGTCCAAGGGCACATTTGAACTCAGGTCTTCCTGACTCCAGGGCTGGTACTCTATTTACTGTACCACCTAGCTGCCCCTCACTAAATTATTTTTTTTTTGCTTTTTTGGAGGGAAATTGGAGTTAAGCAACTTGCCCAAGGTCACACGGCTAGTAAGTGTTAAGTGTCTGAGGCTGGATTTGAACTCAGGTCCTCCTGACTCCAGGGCTGGTGCTCTATTTACTATGCCATCTAGCTGCTCCAAATAAATGTATTTCCAAAAAATGTTTTTTTAATTTATCTTGTCTTCTGCACAACTTGGACCCTTGAGCATATAAACAAGAATCCTTCCCAGAACTGACATTGTAGGTTTTTCAGGCCCTTCCAAGCCTTTGTCTGATAATTTTGTTCTAATAATTTTCCTGGTTCTGCCAATGTGATTTTATGGCTAAAGCTAGCCTTTAAATTGTGTGTTCTAAGGGCTTTCCTGGCTGATCCCCTAAGTGCCTTGCCTCTTCCAACATTCTCTTCTCTGTGACTTCACCCAGGTCTGTGTTCTCCTGTCCCATAGAATCAGAAAATGTCTATTCTCTTCCTTCTCTTCCTTTCTGTGTTCTAAAGTTCCTCCCATGTTTGCTAGTATAGGTTTCAGAGCCCCATCCAGCTCAGGCACTCTTGATTCTAAGTTGCCTCCAAGGTCATTCCTTCTATGTTCTACATTCTCTTCCAAGTCTGATCATTCTGGCACTCCTACTTTTCACACTAAGAGCTCTACCAGTTTCTTACTTTCTGTTTTCGGGACCCTCCCACCCTTTGATGTTCAAGGTCCCATCCAGGTGAAGCACACTTGATTCTAGATTGCCTCCAACCTGAGACATTCTATGTTCTATATTACCTCTTAGTCTGGCTTTTTGTTCACTTCTAATTCTGACACTCGGAATCTGGACTGGAGCAGGAATATTCTCCATTCTGAGCTTTTCATCTTACAGTATATCCTCTTGAAAGACACCTCCAAGTTAGACATCTTATTTTCTAAGGGCTATTTTTTTTTCTACTTTTTTTCTTGTTTTCCATTGGATTCTATATTTAACGTTTCACTTTGGCTGTGTAATTTAGGACATCAGTTTTAATTCAGAGGGTCAATGTTGTGCTTATAGAAACTCTATTGAATTATATGATGCATTTTATACCATAAATATACTTAATGTTTTTAAATGTTAATTTACTTTCCCCAGAATTTGGAGCCCTGAGTATATAAATAACTTCCCAACACTGGTGTTGAGTAAAGAGCCCTCTAAATTAGGACACTGTGCTTTGATGGCCCAAGGGAATCCTGAAATTGCATGTTCTAACTTAGGCTTTTCTGGCTTTGCTATCCTTTCTTGGTGCCCTGCCTGCTCCAACATTCTGTTATCTCTGACATGTCCCAGGCCCTCTATCCTGTGTGCTCACATCCCATGGAATCAGACAATTTCTGTTCTCTGGCTCTGAACACCTTTTTGGGTTCTAAAGTCCCTCCCACATTTGATATTCCAAGGTACAGGGCCCCATCCAGCTCAGGCCTTCTTGATTCTGAGATACCTCCCAGCTCATTCCTTCAATGTTCTATATTCTTTCCCAGGTCTGATCTGACTTTCATATCAATGCTTGCTTTTCACACTTAGAGCTGAGACTGCTGTCCCAGCACTGTAAGACTCTATTCTGAGTTCTCTCTGTCCTCAACAGAATCTCTCAAAAGTACCCCCAAGTCAGACTCTATTATCGATGTTCCCTCTCAGCCAGGGCATGTTCTGGTCAAAGTTCCCTTCCTCCTCTTATATCCCAAAGTTGTTTTTTCCTTTTCACTAATTTGTTCAGCTTTATTATATTAAATTATATATATGTATCAGTAATACAGTCATTTGAGAAAACACTTTTTATTTTGAATTCTGTGTACTTCATTTGTTTGTTTATAATAATGACAATTCATTAACAATAATAGTGGTATCTACCACAGCCTTAATCCTTCAAAACACTGCATGCAATTATTTTCAGTTATTTTTTCTTCTCCTCTCCTTTCCTTTTCTCCCTTTTCCTTCTCTCTCTCTCTCTCTCTCTCTCTGTCTCTGTCTCTCTCTGTCCCTCTGTTTCTCTCTGTCTCTGTCTGTCTCTCTTTGTCTCTGTCTCTCTCTCTGTCCCTGTCTCTGTCTCTCTCCTTCCTCTTTCTCTCTGTCTCCCTCCCTCCCTGTCTCTTTTCCTATGTGTCTCTGGCTCTTTCTCTCTGTCTTTCTTGGAAGCAGATGGGGTAAGTTGACTGTTGATCTTTAATGAGAGATACTGGACATGAGTTTTGATTCAGAGAATCACTATTGTGCTGATGTTAATTATAGTGTAATATAGGTTACCTCTCACCCCCTAAATAAACCTTTTAAAAATTGTTGTATATGTTTACCTGTCCTAGGTACAACTCTGAGCACAGAAACAAAACTCATGCTTAGCAATGATACTATGTGTTCTCAGAACCATCTGTGCTCTGATAATCCATGTTCTAAGAGCCCTCCCAGCTCTGACCCTCTACTAGTTTTATTTTGACCAAAGCTTGTCCTGAAATTCTATGTTTTTACTGATTTCCTGCTCTGACATTCTTTTCTCTATGGCTTCTCCTGGGCCCAACATTCTGGGTGCTCACATTCCATGGAATTGGTCAATCTCAGTTCTCTGCCTCTAGCTATCTTTCACTTTTTGTGATCCAAAGTCTCTCCTAGGTTTGATGCTCTAGGTTGGAGGGCCCCAACTAGCTCAGGTCCCATTAATCCAAAATTGCCTCCAAGCTCAGACATTCAGTATTGGTCATACATTCTCAAGTCCCATGTTTTGGACACAGTCAGCTCTCCTTTTCAATACTCAAAGTCTGAACTTCTAAAATTCTTCATTCTGAGCTTGTCTAACCTCTGACTTGTTCTCTTGAAAGGTACCTCCAAGGAGGACATTGAATTTTCTCTCTCTCTCTCTTTTTTTTTTGCTTTTTGGAGGACACGGCTAGTTTTTGTGCCAAGTGTCTGAGGTCAAATTTGAACTCAGGTCCTCCTGACCCCAGGGCTGGTGCTCTATTCACTGCGCCACCTAGCCGCCCCAGACATTGAATTTTCTAACAACCTTCTCAGCCTAGCTATTTTCAGAGAACTTTCTGTATCAGAGGACTTTTCCATCCTCCAATATTCTGTGGGTGTTTTTCTTTTTCACTTACTTAATCAGTTTTTAGTATGCTGTATGGCATATATTTATTAGGAATACAATTATTTAAAAGTCACAATTTTTTCCCATGTGAATACTATGTAGTTACCTTTAAAAAATAAACTAGAGCCCATTTGTTAACAATTATAGTAATATGTACAGCATCTGTTTCCTTTGAGAACAATGCAGGGAATTACTTTTTTGTCAGTTTCTTTTTTCCTTTGTTTTACTCCTGATTAGGTATAGTGTAGCCAAATTTTCATTTTGGCTATGTAATTCAGGACATAATTTAGAATTCAGAAGCTCATCACTGGGTTTATTGATATTATATTAACATATGTGTTGCATTTAACACCACAAATATCTTTTTTGATGTTTTTTAAAATTTTAACTTGCTTTCCCCATGATTCTCACCCCTAATCACACAAACAAGACATCTTCCCAGGATTGATATTGTGTGTTCTCAGACCTTTCAGACCTCTGAAAATATTTGTTCTAAGAGCCTTCCCAGTTCTGACACTGTGCAGTTTCAAGGACAAAGCTAGTCCTGAAATTTCATGTTCTAGGGGCCTTCCTGGCTCTGATCTCCTTTCTTCCATGTGCCTTGCCTACTCTGAAATGCTCTTCTCTGTGACTTCTCCTAGGTCCTATAGTCTGTGTGCCCACATCCCATGCGATAAGACAATTTCTGTTCTTTGGCTCTGGCTACCTCTTACTTTCTGTGTTCTGAAGTCCCTCTCACCTTTGCTATTCCAGGTTCCAGGTTCCCGTCTAGCTCAGTTGCCTCCAAACACATTCCTTCCTTGTCATACATTCTCTCCTAGATCTGATATTCTGGCTTTCATGTCAACTCCTGCTTTTCACACTTATAGCGAGGAGTTCTGTCCCAGTACTAGAAATCTATTCAAAGATTGATCAGATCTCCAGTATGTTCTCTTTGAAGATACCACCATACCAGAAATTCTGTTTTCTAAACACTCTCCTAGTCCTGTCTTTTTTTTGGTGAAAGTCCCAGTTTTCCTCTGGTAGTCTGTGGTTTTTTAAACTTTCTATTTATTCAGTTTTTGTATATGAAATGATATGTGTATTAGCAATATAATTATTTAAAATCACAAATTGTTTTCCATTATGAATCCTGCATATTTACTTCAATTTTTAAAAATTAGCTTAGTAGTATTGTGTATAGAAGCCTTACTCCTTGGAAACACTGCATATATTTTTGTCAGCTATAATTATAGTTTTTTCAGCATTTTCTTTTGGAGTCAGATTAGGCATTATATATTCAAATTTGCACTTTGGCTATGAGAATTAGGACATGAGTTTTAATTAAGAGGATAACTATTATGCTTACAGAAATTATATTGAAATAAATATTATACATCATATCACAAATATACCTTAATTTTAACAAACTCAACTTTTCTGACTTGACCTCCCGATCATCTAAAAAAGATTCCTTCACAGAAATGGAATTGTGGGTCTCTGGATCAACAAGTTTCTGATAATCAGTGTTCTAAGACCCTTCTCAACTTTGACACTTTGGTTTTATGGCCAAATCTAGTCCTGACATTGTAGGTTCTAAGCGCTCTCCTGGCTCTGGCATTCCTTCTTCTGAATTTCCTGCCAGGTCTGACATTTTGTTCTCCATGGCCTCTCTGGGGTCTGACATTCTCTATGCTCAGATCCAACTGAATCAGATCATTTCAGTTCTCGGCTTCAGACTATCTCTCACATTCTATGTTTTAAAGTTCCTGTCATGTTTGATATTCAAGATTGGAAGGATCCATCCAGCTCGGGTTCTGTGGATTCTAAATTGCCTCCAGGTTCCGAATTTTTATGTTGGATATAGCCTCTCTAGTCTCATATTCTTCCTTCTAGGTCACCTCCTACCCCTGATAGTCAGAGTCTCGACTATTCTCACAGCATGAAAATTTTCCCCTCAAACCTCTATCCACCTTCCAATCTATTCTCTGGGAGGGCACTCTGACATTTTGTCTTCTAAAGAAACAAGGCACTATGTGTTTTTATGGTCAAATTCGGCTCCTGCCTCTGATTTTCTGTTTTTTTTTCTTTTAATTTATTTCTGTTTTTTTAAATATTAATTTACATTTATGTAATAGCAATATAATCATTTGAGAGCACAAATTGATTTTCTTTTGAATTCTGTGTACTTTATTTTTCAATAAGTACTATTCATTAACAAACGTAGTGAAATCTGTAGCAACCGTAACCTTCCTATATACTGCTCACAGTTTTGGTGTTTTCAGTTACTTTTTCCTTTCCTTTTCTTACTTTCTTCTTCTTGTTTTTTTATTGGAACCAGATTGGCCATTGTATGTTGACTTGTCATCTTTGACTGAATGATGTTGGATCTGAGTTTTAATTCAGAGGATCCCCATTATGCTGATATAAATTATAATGTAATACAATTTGTTTCTCATAACCTAAATCAACTTTTTTTGCTGTTTATATTTACCTGTCCTAGCTACAACTCTGAGCCCAGGAACAAAGTTCATTCTCAGTGGTGATATTATAGGTTTTCAGAACCATCTGAACTCTGTTAATCCATATTCTAAGAGGCTTCTCGATTCTGATACTTTGTCACTTTATGACCCAAGCTAGCCCTGCAATTATATCTTCTGTTGGCTTTCCAGGCTCTGGTACTATTTCCTCTACCTACCTTCTTCCAGGCCCGAGAGGCTATGTGCTCATATCCCAAGGATTCAGACAATTTCTGTTCTCAGGCTCTGAATGTCTCCCATAATCTGCGTTTTAAGCTCTGTCCCACCTGTGATAATATGGATTGAGCTCTTAGATTGCTTCCAGGCTCAGGCATTCTATGTTCTATATGGCCTCCTGAATCTGATATTATGGCTTCCATGGGAACTCCTAGTTCTGATATTCAGAGCCTGGACTACTTTCCCAGTATGGAAACTCTCCATTTTATGCTCTGTCCAGCCGTCAAGATAATTCCCTTGTAATACATGAACATTCTGTGTTATAAGGATTCTCTCAGCTCTCTTATTTTCTGTTCAAAGTCCCTTCACTCTAGTTATATTCAATGTTTTTTTCTTTTTCCTTTTCTTGTATTGAATTATATATGTGTTTTAGCAATACAATTATTTAAAATCACAAGTGATGTCCCTTTTAAAAGTGCATACTTAATTCCTTATATGCTTAAAAACCCCTCCCCTTTCATTTCCTATAATAGGATTATCAGTAGCAATCTTACCAAATTAAGGCAGTGCATGGAATTATTTTTTTCTCAGGCTATTTTTTGGTTTGGATTTTAATCCCACTAAAATAACATATTTTTGCTTTTGTTATTACCTATGTTTCAGGACCTGACATTTACATAAGAGCATCAGTATGATGCTGATGTAAATTATTTTGAAAAAATATGTTGCCTGTTCTATGCTAAATATGCTTTGTCATCATTTGTTAAATTTACCTGTCCTGGCCATCAATGGGAACTCGGAGCACAGAAATAAAATGCTTTTAAATAGATTTTTTTCTTTTTCACTTACATATTATTTTCATATATTAAATATTTTACAATGAGAGCATAAATTATATCTTTTAACTTTTTTTTTTTTTTTTGCTTTTTGGAGGGCAGTTGGGGTTAAGTGACTTGCCCAAGGTCACATGGCTAGTTTTTTGTGTTAAGTGTCTGAGACCAGATTTGAACTCAGGTTTTCCTGACTCCAGGGCCAGTGCTCTATTCACTGCGCCACCTAGCCGCCCCTATCTTTTGACTTTTGTGTACTTCATTTATTTTTTCAATAAATAGTGACCATTGATTAACAATAAGAGCAACCTCAACAGCAGCCTTAACCCTTCAAGACACCACATGGCCTTACTGGGTTTTCAGGTCTATTTTCTTTCCATTTTTAAAAAATTGGAACTCGAATAGTCACTCGATTTTGACGTATCTCTCCTCTTTGCATGAGTTTCAGATCAGAGGATCACCATTGTGCTGATATAAATCATTCTGTATTATGTGGTGCAGCTCATACCCTAAATACAGTTTTACTGTTGTTTACATTTACTTGTTATTTCCTGTGAGTTGCAATTCTGAGCATAGGAACAAAACTCATTCCCAGCAATGAAACTTACCTGATGTTTTCAATGAATTTCGATGATTCATTAATAACAACAATAATATCTACAGCATCTTAAACCCTTAAAGACACTTCATGCAATCATTGTTTTGTTAATTAATTTTTCCGTTTCTTTTAATTTTTGGAAAAATTGGAACCAGATTCGACATTGTATGTTCACATTTCCTCTGTGATTATGAATTTTAATTCACAGTTTTAATTCACTATTGTCCTGATAGAAATTATATCGAAATATATGGTGTATTTCTTACCTAAATACACTTTATTTTGTTGTGCATATCTTTCCATATAAATTGTAACTCTGAACACAGAAACTAAACTCATTCCCAGCACCATCTGAGGCCTGATAATTGATATTGGAAGTGACCTCCCAGTTCCAACACTGTGTGGTTTTATGGCCCAAACTCTTCCTGAAATTGTATGCTCTAAGGTCTTTCCTGGCTCGGATATTACTTGTCCTAACTGCTTTCTCAGCTCTGACATTCTCTTATCTATGACTCTTCCCAGGCCTTACATTCCCATGGAATGTATGGAATCCCATGGAATCAGTAAATTTCTATTCTCTGGGGCAGCTAGGTGGTGCAGTGAATAGAGCAACAGCCCTGCAGTCAGGAGGACCTGAGTTCAAATCCAACCTCAGACATTTAACACTAGCGGTGTGACCTTGGGCAAGTCACTTAACCCCAATTGCCCAGACTTCTCCCCTCCAAAAGCAAAAAAATAAATAAATAAATTATATTTTCTGACTTTGACCATCTCTCACTTTGTGTGTTCTAAAGTCCTTCCCATGTTTGATATCCTAGGCTGGAGGGTCTCATCCAGCTCAGTTCAGTTATTCTAAATTGCCTCCAAGCTCTCAAGCATTTTACGCCATACGTACCCTCTAAAATCTCATATGTTAGACACTGTGGCACCTCCCAGCTCTGATATTCAGAGCCTAGACTGCCATCCTAAGCTCTGTCCACCTTTCGATGTATTCTTTTTGAAAGACCTTCGCAGCCTAGTGATTTTATGTTCAAAAGCCTCTCGCTGCTTTGATCTTCCAGGTTTTTTTCCTTTTTCAGTTATTTAATCAGTTTCAGTCTATCTGATCGCATATGCTTATTAGCAATGCAATTATTTAAAATCAGAAATAATTTCCCTGGTGAAGCCTATATAATTACCTTATTTTCTTTATTAAAAAATCAATAATTGTAATGCGTACAGCAGCCTTTCCCCTTGAAAATCTTTCATGAAATTACTTTTTTGTCAGTTTTTAAAAAAACTTTAAATCAAGACTAGTCATGGTATATTCAAATTTCCATTTCAACTGTGTGATTCAGGACATGATTTTGAATTTGGAGAATCACCATTGTGCTTTTAAATATTGTATATTGCCATAAACACATATTTTAAAATGTTTTTAAAATTTAGCTTGTCTTCTCTAGAATTTAGACCTCAGAGTACATAAATATATATATTTTATATTTCACAGTCAATGCCATTAACATACATTTTAGATATTCTGGAAATTTTTTGTCTTAAGTGCTTTTCTTGTTCTGCTATCCTTCCTTCCAAGTGCCTTGCCTGCTCTAATATTCTCTTCTCTGTGGATTCTTCCAGGCCCTTCCTTCTATGTGTTCACATCCCTTAGACTCAGAAACTTCCTGTTCTCTGGCTTTGACCACCTCTCATTTTCTGTGAGGTCCCTTTTCCCTCCCTTGATCCCTCCCATGTTTGATGTTGCCATTTGTGGGGTCCCATTTAGCTTAGGTCTTCCTGATTATAAGATGCCTCCAAGCCCATTCCCGCTATGTTCTACAATACATTGTCTCCTAGGCCTGATAGTCAGGCTTTTCTGGCACACTGTAATCCAGGCCTGCTATCCCAGCACTGGAAGGAAGCCTCTGTTCTGAGCTCATTTAAATCATGCAGATATTCTCTTTAAGGAGCCCTCCAAGTCAGATGTTATTATTGATGTACTTTCTCAGCCATGGCATTTTCTGATGAAAGTCCCCTTCTTCCTCTGGTATTCTAAGATAGTTGTTTTTTTTTTCTTTTTACCTGTGTTTTCAGTTTTAGTATATTAAAATACCTATATGTATTAATAATATAGTCATTTGAGAGCACAGATTGTTTTTACTTGAATTTTGTGTGTATTTTTAGTGAATAAAAACTATTCATTAACAATAATAGTAAAATCTACCACAGACTTCAACTTTAAAGACACTCTGTGTAGTTTTCTTCTCCTCTCCCCTCCACCCTCATTACCTCCCAACTCCTTTCTTCTCCTCTCCTCTTATTTCCTCTCCTTTCCTTCTCTTTCTCTTTCAGATAGCCAGATTAGGCACTGTATATTAACTTTTTTATTTTTGACTGAATGATGCTGGACATGAGTTTTAATTCAGAGGAACATTTTTGTGCTGATACCAATTATAATATGACAAAGGTCATAGTTCAACTTTTATTGTTGTTCAGACATACTTGTCTTTAACCATAATTTGCAACTCAGAGCACAAAATCAAAATTTGTACCCTACAGTAAAACCATGTAGTTTTAGGACTATTTGAACTCTAATAATCTATATTCTAAGAGTCCTCTCAGCTCTGACAGCCCTTTTTTTGGCCAAAGCTTGTCCTAAAATTCCATGTTCTTACTGCTTTCTTGCTCTGCTATTCTCTTCTTTGAAGTCCTACCAGCCCTGACATTCTCTTCTCTATGGTCACTCTTAGGCAGAGGCTCTCAACCTGTGGGTTGCGACCCCTTTGGGGATCGAACAACCCTTTCACAAGGGTCGCCTAAGACCATCGGAAAACACACATTTCCGATGGTCTTAGGAACCAAGACACCACTCTTCTATCCATCTTCAGGTGGGTCCGCCCACATGCAGATATGCCCACATATGAGTATTAAATGGTCACGGCATTAGGAAGGTTGAGAACCTCTGCTCTTAGGCCTCACATTCTGTGTGCTCAGATCCCTCAGAATACGGTAATGTCCATCTCTCTGATCGTCTCTTACTTTCCATGATCTAAAGTCCCTTTAATGTTTGATATTCAAGGTTGGAGAGCCCCATGCAGCTCAGGCCCCACTGATCAGACATTCTGTGATGGGCCATACTTTTTCAAGTCTCATATTCTGGACACTGTCACCTCCTAGTTCTCATATTACAAGCCTAGACTGTCATCTCAAAATGGAAATTCTCCATTCTGAAGTCTGTCTGTCTATCTGTCTATCTGTCTGTCTGTCTGTCTG
>CM053602.1:52519984-52643066 GCA_028646575.1 Pseudocheirus occidentalis
GCATAGTTCCAGATTGCCCTCCAGAATGGTTGTATCAGTTCACAGCTCCACCAACAATGCAATTCCAATTTTTCCACATCCTCTCCAGCACTTGTCATTTTCCTGTTTTGTCATCTTAGCCAATCTGACTGGTGACATGTGGTACCTCAAAATTGTTTTGATTTGCATTTCATGAATCAGTAGTGATTTGGAGCATTTTTCCACGTACATAAATATATCTTTAATTTCTACCTCTGTAAATTGCCTGTTCATATCCTTGGACCACTTATCAATTGGGGAATGACTGGCGTTCTTGTAAATTTTATTTAATTCCCTGTATATTTTAGAAATGAGGCCTTTATCAGAGACATTAGTTGTAAATATTCTTTCCCAATTTCCCACTTCTCTCTTAATCTTGGTTACATTGTCTTGCCACCTCTTCTTAATAATCTCTTCCACTTCTGTTAAGCCCCTACCAGTTTTGTCTTTTATCATGCCTGTTTTTGCATGAAATGTTCTGTTGTTATCTCTAATTTTCTTGAAGAGCTCTCTTGTCTTTCCCATTCTGTTGTTTTCTTCTATTTCTTTGTATTGCTCATTTAAGAAAACCTTCTCTCTCCTTACTATTTTCTGGAATTCAGCATTCAGTTAGATATACCTTTCCCTTTCCATTTCCTTCTTTCCTCAGTTATTTATAAGGCCTCATCAGACTGCCATTTTGCTTTCTTGATCCTTTTCTTTGGGGTGCTTCTTGTTGCTGCCTCCTTTACGATATTGCAAACCTCTGTCCATAGTTCTTCAGGCACTCCATCAGGCCTAAATCCTAAAATCTGTTTATCACCTCCACTTCATATTCATAAAGGATGTTATTTAGGCCATACCTATATGGTCTGATGATTTTCCCTTCTTTCTTCAATCTAAGTCTGATTTTTTCAATAAGAAGCTCATGATCTGAGCCACTGTCAGCTCCAGGTCTTGTTTTAACTGACTGTACAGAGTTTCTCCATCTTTGGTTGCAAAGCATAGAATCAGTCTGACTTTTATATTGACCATCTGGTGATGTTCATATGCAGAGTTACCTTTTGTATTGTTGAAAAAGAGTGTTTGTGGTGGCCAGCGAGTTGTCTTGATAAAACTCTATCAGTGTGGGCCCTGCTTCTTTATGTACTCCAAGGCCAAACTTGCCTGTCACTCCAATTATCTTTTGATTTCCTACTTTAGGATTCCAATCCCCTATGATGAATGTGCCATCTTTTATGGTGTTGTTTCTAGGAAATGCTGTAGGTCTTCATAGAACTGATCAACTTTGGCCTTTTGGTTGGAGCATAGACTTGTATTACTGTGATGTTCAACCGTTTGCCTTGGATTCAAACAGATCTCATTCTGTCATTTTTGAGATTAAGCCCCAGGACTGCTTTTCTCACCCATTTATTGACTACGAGGGTTGTTCTTTCTTCTAAGGGATTCTTAACCAGAGCAGTATGTGTAGTGACCATGTGAATGAAACTCACCCATTCCCATCCATTTCAGGTCACTGACAAGATGTTGCTGTTTAATCTTTTCCTCTTCTGTCTGCCCACATCCAACTCACTTTGGTTCATAGATCCAAGTTCCATAGAGCCATAGTTCCAGGTTCCTATGCAATATATATATATTTTTTTTGCTTTTTGGAGGGCAGTTGGGGTTAAGTGACTTGCCCAAGGTCACACGGCTAGTTTTTTGTGTTAAGTGTCTGAGGCCGGATTTGAACTCAGGTACTCCTGACTCCAGGGCCGGTGCTCTATTCACTGCGCCACCTAGCCGCCCCCTCCTATGCAATATTGATCTTTACAACACTGGATTTTCCTTTCGTCACCAGATCCATCCCCAGCCATGCTCCCTTTCTGCTTTGGCAGATGCTTCATTGTTTCAGGAGCTCCCTGAAGTTGTCCTCTGCTCTTCCCAAGTAGCTTGTTAGACACTATCTGACCTGAGCGGCTCATCTTCCGGCATCCTATCTTTTATCAGCTGAGTATGGTCCATGGGGTTTTCTTGGCAAAGATACTGGAGTGGGTTTGCCATCTCCTTCTGCGGTGGATCACGTTTTGTCAGAACTCTCCACTATGACCTGTCCACACCGGGTAACTGTGCACGGCACAGCTCATAGCTTCATTGAGCTACGCAAGCCCCTCCGCCACGGCAAGGCAGTGATCCAGGAGGGGATACACTCACACACACACTCATCTGCCATACATACACACATACACACATGCATGCACACACATATATATGCTGTAATATTAAGATCATATATTATTTCCCATATGAATCCTGGGTACTGACGTTATTTTTTTTTCAATAAATATGCTCCATTCATTAACAGTGGAAACTGTTGAAAATACCACATGCTTTTTACTTTGTTGTCAATTTTTTTTCTTTTTAATGTTTTTCTCTTAATACAAACTAGACACTCTATTCAAATTTTCACTTTTGCTGTGTGATTCAGGACATGTTTTAATTGAGAGTTTCACCATTTGGCCTATAGATATTATTTTGATAAAAGTTTTATATTTTATACCACAAATATACATTTTAAATATTTAAAAATTTTAACTTACCTCCTGCCAACTAGAAACCCTGAGCACATAAACAAAACTCCTTTGCAGTAATGCTACTGTGTATTCAAAGGACCATCTAAGCTCTGATAATCCATGTTCTAAAGCCTTCCCAGCTAGCCCAAGCTAGCTCTAAAATTGCATGTTCTAAATATTCATCTAACTGACAGTCTAGAGTTTTTTTCCCTTTAATTTATTTAATTAGTTTTAGTATTTTAAATGACCTATAGAAACTAGTCATATGATTGTTTAGACAAATAAATAGGACAATAATAGTAACATATACAGCAGCTTCAAAAACATCACATGCTTTCGCATTTTTTCTGGTCATTTTCCTCCTTCTCCTTGTTTTCCTTTCAATCCAGATTAGACAGTACATATTCAAATTTTCCCTTTGGCTGTGTGATTCAGGACATGAATTCTAATTCAGAGGAACACCAATATTGTACTGACAGAAATTATATTGAAACATATGCTGCATGTTTATACACCAAACATCTTGATATTGATTTTTAAATTTATTTATGACTCCCCCCAAATTAGACCTCTGAGCACAGGGACAAAACTCCTGCAAAGTAATGCTATTGTACGTTCTCAGCACCATCTGAGCTCTGGTAATCTGTGTTCTAAGAGCCTTCCTAGCTCTGATAATCTGCTGTTTTACGGCCAAAGCTAGTCTTGAAATTGCATGTTCTAAGGGCCTTGAGAGCTCTAATGTTCTATCTTCTCAGTGCCCCGCCTAGTCTAATATTCCTTTCTCTAGGGCTTGTCCTGGGCCCAACCTTCTCTGTGCTCACATGACATGAAATCAGACCAATTCAGTTCTCTGACTGACCATTTCTCACTTCCTGAAATCTAAAGTTCCTCCCAAGTTTGATAATCTAGGTTAGAGGGTTCCATCCAGTGTAGGCCCCATTGTTCTAAATAGTTTTCAAACTCAGACATTCAGTTTGGATGCATCTTACATATCTTTATCTGACTTCTGTATCAGCAGGCAAGTCTGATATCTAGAGCCAGGACTAGGGTCCAAATAAATTCTCTTGGAAGGAATCTCCAAGTTAGACATTTCGATTCTCTAAAGACTCCGCAAGGCAAATCATTTTGTGGATAAAATCCCCTCCTGCCTTTTATATTCTAGGGTTGGTTTTTCCTTTTCATTTATTTCTTCAGTTTTAGCATATTAAATTGCATGTATGCAATATTCTCTTTTGAATTCTATTTACTTTATTTTTTCAGTGAATACTGATCATTCATTAACAATATGCTCATGTTACTATTGTTGATAATAATAATAATAATAATAATAATAATAATAATGTTATTAATGTTAATGATGTTAATGTTATAGTGATATATACAGCAGCCTTAACCATTCAAGACACTGAAAATAATTAAGCTGTTGGATATTTTTTCCTTTCCTTTCCTCATTTTTTTATTGGAACCAGATTAAGCACTTCATCTTTGATTGTATGATACAAAATATGAGTTTCAATTCAGAGATCATGATTGTGTCAATACCAGTTATGCTAAAATATATATGGGATCTCATAGTCTAACAAAATTGTGTGTGTGTGTGTGTGTAAATTTGCCTGCTCTTCCTCATAAACTGCAACACTGAGCAGAGAAACAAAACTCCTTCCTGGGGACAATATTATGCTTTCTCAGGATCACGTGAGCTCCAATAATCTGTTTCCAAGCTCTGACACTGTGTCCTTTTATGGCCAAAGCTAGTTCTGAAATTGCACCGTCTAAAGACTTTGCCAGCTCTGAGATTCCTTCTTTTAAGTTTCTTTCCAGATCTGTCATTTTCTTCTCTATGACTTCTCCCAACCTGACATTCTGGGTGACATTCTGACATTCGTCTCTCAGAATCAGACAATTTCAGCTCAGTGACCCTGACCATTTCTCACTTTCTGTGATCTAAAGTCTTTCCAAGGTTGATATTCTAGATTGGAAGGCCTCATCCATTCAGGCCCCATTGATTCTAAGATGTCTCTAAGCTCAGACATTCTATGTTGGTCATACCTTCTCAAGTCTTGCATTCTGGAAACTGTCAATTCTCATGTATGATAGAGCCTCGACTGCCATCTTAGCCCTGAAATTCTCCATTTTAGCTGCGTTAAAAATATACTTTCAAAAGGTACCCCCAAGTCAAACATACCATTTTCTACAGAGTCTCCCAACCTAGATATTTAGTGTTCCTTTCCATCCTCTCCATATTCTAGGTTTGTTCCCCATTTATTTAATTGGTTTTATGTTAAATGGTATACGTTTATTATCAACATGGTTATTCAAAAATCATAAATTGTTTCTCTGGTGAATTCTTTTGGTTTTATTTTTTTCCATAAATATGACCTATTAATAATAATAGTAATATGTACAGCAGCCTTTCCCCTTGAATACAATGGCTTTTTTGCCCATTTTCCCCCTCATAAATCCAGATTAATAATGGCATATTCAAATTTCCCCTTTGGCTGCAGATTCAGGACGTGAATTTTAGAGGATCATAATTTTGCTTGTAGACATTATATTGATATATATGTTGAATTTTATACCATATACATTAAAATGGTTTTAAAAAAATTTACCTTGGCTTCCCAATAACTTGTAACCCTGAGCACATGGAAAAGATTCCTTCCTAATAATGATATTTTGTTCTTAAGACCATCTGAACTTTACTAATCTATGGCCTCAGGGTCCCTACCCTCACCTCCCAAGCTCTAACACAGTATGAATGCATGGCTAAAATTAGTCCTGAAATATCACGTTCTAAGTTTTTGCTATAACTTGTTCTAGTTACCATTCCAAATCAGACATTCTCTTCATTATGGCTTTTCTCAGGCCCTACATTCTGGGTGCTCACATCCTATAGAGTCAGACAATTTCAGTTCTGTGGCTCTGACCATTTCTTACTTTCTGTGATCTAAAAGTTCCTCAAAAGTTTAATATTCTAGGTTGGAAGGCCCCGTTGAACTCAGGCCTCATTGACTGGCAATTTCCTCTTACCTTTAAAAAAAAGGTATATAAACTTTATAAACTCCCAATTTTCTGATATTCAGAGCTTCGAATATTGTCTTAACCCTGCAATTTTCCATTTTAAGCTCTATCCATCCGCCAATGTATTCTCTTGAAAGGAAGCTCGAAGTCAGGCATCCTATTTTCTGAAGACCCTTCAGCCCTGTCATTTTATTGTCAAAGTCCCCTCCCTCTGAAATCCAAAAGCTATTTTTTTTCTTTTCACTTATTTAATCAGTTTTACTATGTTAAATGACATCTGTTTATCAGTAATAGTTATTTAAAATTGCAAATTGTTTCCTTTGTTCTTTAAATACATTTCTCTAAACACAGCCCATTCATTAACAACAATAGTGATATGCTCAAGCAGTCTTACTCTTAGAATAGCAGGCTTTTACTTTTTTGTCATTCCCCTCCTCCTGCCCCACAGGTACCACGATTAGGTACTGTATATTCAAATTTCCACCTTGGCTGGGTGATTCAGGACACGAGTTTTAATTCAGAGAATCACCAGAGTGTAGATTTAAATCATACACTCATAAAGGCTGCACTTCTTACCTTGATAAACTTTTTAATTGTTGTTTCAATTTACTTGTCCTTCCATATAACAAGCAACTATAAGCAAAGAAATGAAGCTTATTCCCAGCAGCAATATGGTGTTTTCTCCCCTTTGCGCCTGCTGGTCTACCTGGTTTCAATTCCAAGGAATGAGATACTCCCCCCATTAAGCTCATCATTTCTGATTTCATCACCATGTGGCTAACTCATCTTGCCACCATTTCTCCTAGCTTCCTCTTCCCTGTCTGGAGGGCAGAGGACCAGATTCTTCCCTTTAAAGCAGGCTGCAATTGGAATCAGCTAACTGCACTTTGCCTCATTGTTCTGTCTGCTTTTGGAACAAGATGCCCCCCCCCTTCCACGCCCTTGCCAGGCACTCCAACCCTTTTTCTGTCTCCATTTGGGTTTTATCCCCCCCTCCCCATTAGATTATTAGGACCTTGACAGCAAGGCCTGCTTTTCATATTTGTATCCCCAGAAATTAACATGGTTCCTGGCCCATAGTAGGCACCTAATAAATGTTTTTTGAATTGAATTACATCAAGACCCCCTGAGTTCTGGTAATCTATGCTCTAAGCGTCCTCCCAGCTTTGACATTGTATGGTTTTATGGCAAAATTTGTCCTGAAACTGCCTGTTCAAAGGGCTTTCCTCATTCTGCTATTCCTTCTTCTAAGTGCCTTCCCAGCTCTGACATTCCCTTCTCTATGGCTTCTCTTGGGTGCAATATTTTGGGTGCTCACATCCCATGGAATCAGACAATTTCAGTTCTCTGGCTCTGACCATCTCCAAGCCCCTTTCAAATTTGATATTCTAGGTTAGTGGAGACTGTCTAGCTCCGGCCCCCTTGATACAAAATTGCTTAGAGGCTCAGACATTCTATGTTGGATAGACCTTCATATTCTGTCCACTCCCAAGTTCTGCTATTCAGAGCCTAGACAGCCATCTCAGCACTGACATTTTCCATTCTAAGCTCTATCCATCCACCAACATGTTTTCATGAAAGACACCTTCAAGTCAGACATTCTATTTTTTAGAGACTCTGCTTTCCTATTCTATTTCTCTAATTTTCAACATTTCTTTTTTTTCTTTTCACTTATTTAATCAATTTTAATATATCAGCATATTTGGCACATTAAATAGTTTATTAACAATATAATTATTTAAATTCACAAATTGTTTCCCTTGTGAATCCTGTGTCTTTTTTTTCAATAAATATCACCCATTCATTCACAAAAATAGTAATGTGTATAGCAGCCTTTCCCCAGGAAAACATTGTATGCAATTATTTTTTGTCAGTTATCTTTTCTTTCTTCCCTTCTTCCTCTCTCTCTCTCTCTCTCTCTCTCTCTCTCTCTCTCTCTCTCTTTCTCCCTCTATCTTTCTCTCCCTCTCTCTCTTTCTCCCTCTCTCTTCCTTCTTTTTTGCTTAAATCCTGATTAGGTACTACATATTAAAATTTTCTCTTTCTGTGATTAAGGACATGATTTTGAATTCTGAGGATCATCACTGCACTTATTGATATTTTATTTTAGTTTTTGCTTTTTTGGAGAGACAGTTGGGGTTAAGTGACTCGCCCAAGGTCACATGGCTAGTAAGTGTTAAGTGTCTGAGGATGGATTTGAACTCAGGTTCTCCTGACTCCAGGGCCAGTGCTCTATTCACTGTGCCACCTAGCCACCCTTATTGATATTTTATTAAAAATACATTGCCTTATATACCACTGTAATGGTTATGGGATTTGAAGATCTTCCATTCCCCTTGAACTTGCTGACAACTTGTTGACGTAGCAGGAAGGGATGGAGCAAGAGAAAGCTAGAGCCAAGCTAGAGTCAGTGCAGTGGTGACTAGAAGCAGCAGCAGCACCTGCAGCTGTGGTGCGAACTCCTTTTTTTGAGCTGTCCAGAATCTCTGCTAAGGACTCCTGCTGAGGACTGCCAGGGATGGGAACTTCAGGGGGGCTGGAGCTGCTGGGAGCAAGCTGCATGGATGCTGAGCAGCTGCTGTGAGTGAGGAAAGGAGGATCTTTTCCTGAGGTAGCCTGTCCTGTTTTGAAGGCTTGAGAATGTGGGTGTTTACTACATTAACTACATGTGCCAACTTCATAACTACTATGATGGCTTTGACTTTCTGGTTTGGGGACTCAGTTTTTTTGGTATCTGAATAAATGTTCTAGCTATATTTCCTATGTAGAGAGCCTGTTACATTTTGTGATTAATAACCATACCAGTATATTTATAGTTAGTGTAGGCATGGTAAATACTGCATTGTTGATACAAACATAGATATCCGTTTTAAAGTGCTTTTAAAAATTCAACTTCCCTTCCATAAAACTTGGACCTCTGAGTATATCAACAAGTTTCCTTCCCAGCACTAATATTGTGTTTTCAGGATCACTGGAGCTCTGATCATCTTTGTTCTAAGAGCCCTCCCAGCTCTGAAACTGCAGTTTTGTGGCACAAGCTAGTCCTGAAATTAAGTGTTCTAAGGGTTTTCTTAGCTCTGATAACCTCTCTTCTCAATGCTCTGCCTGCTCCAACATTCCCTTCTCTGCTTTCTCCCAGGCCCTCCATTCCATGTGCTCACATCCCACAGAATCCAATACTTTCTATTCTCTGGCTCTGAGCATGTCTAACTTTCTGTATTCTAAGTCCCTCCCATGTTTGCTCTTCTCTAGGATCACTCCCCTGCCCAACATTCTGTGTGCTCACATCTTAATGAATCAGAATCTGGTGTTGAAGGTTCTTGACACCTTTGATATTATTTATTTTGCATGCCCTCAAGCCTGCCATTCTGCTTTCTATTTGACTCTCTGTTTCTACCTTACTGAGCTTAGATTTCCATCCCAGGGTACAAACTCTCCATTTTAAGCTCTCTCCAGCCTCCAAGATATTCCCTCAGTACAAGTCCAAGGCAGATGTTCTATGTTCTAAAGAATCTGTCAGTTCTCATACTTTTTGTTCAAAGCCATCACACTCAGGTGCTATTCAAGGGTTTTTTTCTTTTTACTTATTTTTCCAGTCTGATTATATTAAATTATATGTGTGTGTGTGTGTGTGTGTGTGTGTGTGTGTGTGTGTGTTCAAAGAATGCAAATATTTAAAATCACATTTGGCTTCCTTTGGGTGCTTAACGTTGTATTTGTTAAGAAAAAATGTCCATTCATTGCCAATAACTGATATATCAGTAGCAGCAGCTTAACAAGATGAAGGCAGTGCATGGAATTTTGTTTTCTCAGAATATTTATTTATTTTTTTTCTGATTTCCATCTAGCTAAAGCAGTGGTTCTCAACCTTCCTAATGCTGTGACCCTTTAATACTTGTATGTGGGCGTATCTGTATGCGGGAACCCGCCTGGAGACAGATAGCGAAGCAGTGTCTCGGTTCCTAAGACCAATGGAAATATACGTTTTCTGATGGTCTTAGGTGACCCCTGTAACCTCTGTGAAAGGATAGTTCGACCCCCAAAGGGGTCACAACCCACGGGTTGAGAACTGCTGAGCTAAAGTTTTGGGGACTGATTTTTAAGTCACACCCTCAGCACGACACTGATAGAAATTATATTGAAAAATTTTGCATGTAATATTAGGGTATTATTGATATTTATTGATATTGATACTGATATTATTGATATTGATTTTTAAATTTACTTATTTATTGCTCAGTTATTTCAGTCATGTCTGTCTCTTTGTGACCCCCTTTGGGGTTTTCTTGGTAAAAATGTTGGAATGGTTTTGCCCTTTCCTTCCCCAGCTCATTGTCCAGATAAGGAAACTGAGGCAAATAGGTTTAAGTGATTTGCCCAGGGTCATACAGCTAGTAAGTGTCTGAGGCCAGATTTGAACTCATGATAAAGTGTTCCTGCCTCCAGGCCCAGTACTCTATTCACTGAGCCACCTAGTTGCCCCTAAAATTACTTATGGCTCTCCCAAAATTCGATTGTTGAGTACAGAAACAAGAAATTTGCTGGAAAAAAATTCCAGCAGTAATATTGGGTATTCTAAAAAAACCCCAACAAACCCATGAACTCTCATAGTTCTGACACAATGGAATTATGGCCAAAGCTAGTTCTGAAATTACAGATTTAAAGGGCTTTCTTCACTCTGATATTCCCCTAAGTGCCTTAGGTTCCTTCTCTATGCTTTCTCCAGGATGGACATTCTATGGGGAATCAGGCAATTTCTGTTCACTGACTTCTATGTCTCTCCCATGTCTGATATTCTAGGTTGGAAGGACCTGTCTGTCTAGCTTGGGCCCCATTGATTCAAAATTGCCTCCACGCTGAGACATTTAGTTATTCTGTTGGCACAACCTTTTAGGTCTCTCTATCTGTTTTTTTTTATGTGACAACAGTTGGTTCTAATACCAAGACCCTAGAATGTGTTCCATATATATTCTCTTGAAAGGTACCTCCAAGTTAGACATTTAGTTTTCTAAAGACCTATTATTTTTGGTTAAAATTCCATTCTAGCCCTTATATTCTAAAGGATTTTTTTTTTGCCTTTTCACCTATTTGTTCAGTCTTAATATATTTAATTACATAAATGCATTAGCAGTGCAATTATTTGAGAGTCCAAATTCTTCCTCTTTTGAATTTAGTTATTTTTAAATGAATACTGACCATTCATTAACACAATTGTCATATCGAACAGCAGGGTTAAGGAGTCTTAACCCTTCAAGACATTGCTAGCAATCGCTGTGCTGTTGGCGTTTTTTCCTTTCCTTTTCACTGAAAAGAAAATGGAACCAAATCCGGCACTAGTCACTGCCCCTTAGCTTTGGCTTAGTGATGCTGGACATTAGTTTTAATTAGAGGGTCACCATTGTGTGAATATGGATTATGCAGTAAAAGAAGTTACATCTCATACCCCAAATAAACTTTGAACATTTTGTTTAAATTTACTTTGCATTTCCCCATAGGTTGCATTTCTGAGGACAGAAACAAAATTTATTCCCAGCAATGATATTGTGTGGTATGGGCTCATCTGTATTCTAAGAGACATCTCACCTTTCATACTGTGTGGTTTTATGGCCTGAAATAGTACAGAAATTGCATGTTCTACAGCGTTTCTTGGCTCTCATAGCCCTTCTTCCAAATTCTCTGCCAGCTCTAACATTCTCTTCCCTATGGCTTCTCCCAGGCCTGCCATTCTGTGTGCTTCTATGCCACAGAATCAGACACTTTGGGTTCTCAGGTTCTGAACATCTCCCACGTTCTATGTTTTAAGCTCTACATACCCTGCTGAGCCTACTATTCCAGCTTCCATTTGTACACCCATTTCTAATATCCTGAATTTGGAATGCCATCTCAGCATTGAAATCAGACATTCTAAGCTTTCTCTGGCTTCCAATATATTCTACCACAATTCACATCCAAGTTATACAATCTGTGTCCAAAAGATATCCTGGCTCAGTCATTTTATGTTCTAAACTTTTACCCCACTCCACTTCTATGATATTCAAGAGGTTTTTTTTTCCTTTTCACTTATTTATTCAGTTTTATTATATTAAATTACACATAAGTCTTAGTAATACTGTCATTTACAATCAAGGATGTACCAGACCCTTTTAAAACTGGGTATGGCCCTTCTCAGCAGGGCAAGGATCTAAGACAACTCCAAAAGATTCTTGATGGAAAATGCCCTCCACATCCAAGGAAAGAACTATGGAGCCTGAATGCAGAGCAAAGCAGACTGTTTTTTGTTTTTATGTTTTGTTTTTCTTTCTCATGGTTTGTCCCATTCATTCTAATTCTTCTATACAACATGACAAATATGAAAATATGTTGAATAGGAATGTATATGTAGGGACTATATTGGATTTCAGGCCATCTTGGGGAGGGGGAGAAGGAGAAAATTTAAAACTTATGGAAGTGAGAGTTGAAAACTAAAAATGAATAAATTAATGTATTATTTTTAAAATGGGTAATCCTTAATTTGTTTAAAAAACCCCCAAAACCTTCCCCATCCATTTCCAATCATAGGAATATCAGTAGCAGTCTTACCAGATTAAGGCAGTATATGGAATTCTTTGTTTGTCAGGTTCTTTTTTTTGGTTCTGATTTTCATTCCACTAAAGTACTATATTTTTCACTTTCCTCATTGACTCTTTCAGGACCTGCCATTTATGGAAGAGCACTGACATGGCACTGTATGCACTTACTGTATTTTCAGGTATTGTTTTTCTTTTCATTATTTAGAAAAAAAATAGAATCAGAACATTTAAACCTCAGAAGATTATGGAATTGAATGCTGCAAACTAAAAATAAATAAATGAATTAATTGTAAAAATTGGCATCAGATCAGGCACTTCATTTCATGAAGTCATAACTTCATCCTCAGATTTCTTTCCCACCTCTGATATTCTGATTTCCCTTTTCACTTATTTAATCAGTTTTTGTGTGTTAAGTGACATATTTATTAGCAATACAATTAGTTTCCTTTGTGAATCCTGTATATTTATCTAACGTTTTGGCAATAACTACATCCCATTCATGAACATTAATAGTAATCCATAAAGCAGTCCTACTCCTTCAAACCATCCCATGCTTTTCCTTTTTTTACATTTTCATTGTGTTCCTGTTAATCCAGATTACGCATTATATATTGAAATTTTCACTTGACTTTGTGATTCAGGATATGCGTTTGAATTCCGAGAGGCACCATTGTGCTTATGGATATTTTATTGATATATGTTGACATTTATGGCATTTCCTACCATAAATAATACTTTTAAAATATTTTTTAAAATTTAACTTTCCTTCCACATAAATTGGAACTCTGAGCTCCTTTCTATCAATAACATTGTGTATTCACATGACCAATCAATCTCTGTTAATCTTTGTTCCAAGAGCCCCCTAAGCTCTGAAACTCTCTGGTCTTATGGCCCAAGCTAGTCTTGAAATTGCATTTTCTTTGGGTTCTTTGAACTCTGATAGTTCTTCCTTTCTAGTAGCTCTATCATTCCCTTCTCAATGGCTATGAGTTCAGTTCCCTAGGAATCATATAATTTCTGTTCTCTGACCCTGACCATCTCTTACTGTCTGTGATCTAAAATCCTTCCCAAGTTTGCTATTCTACATTGTAGAGTTGCATCTAGCCCAGACCCCAGTGTCTCTAAATTGACTCGTGGCTCATGCGTTCTACGTTGGACATACCTTTTCAAGTTTCATGTTTGGGCTTCTATGTCACCTCCCACTTCTGAGGTTCAGAGGCTGGATTTCCGTTCCAGTACTAACAGTCAACTTTTTGCCAGTCACAATTATGCCGATGTAAATTATGCTGAAATACATGTTGGATATCCTATACTAAATATATTTATTTTATTTTCAAAATTTACTTGTCAATCCCCCTATGTTTGAACTCAGAGCAAACAAACAAAACTCCTTTACAGCTGGGGTATGGTGTTTTTTGTTTTGTTTTTTGAGGCAGGGTGGGGGGGTATCAAGTGACTTCCCCAGGGTCACACAGCTCTAAGTCCCTGAGATCAGATCTGAACTCAGGTCCTCCTGAGTTTAGGACCTCCACTGGGCCACCTAGTTGCCCCACTATGGTATGTTCTTGGGACCATTAGAACTCTGATCATCTGTTTTAAGATTCTTCCTAACCCTGATACTCTGAAGTTTGAAGACCACTTCTAATTCCAAACTTGTATATTCTAAGGCTCTCCAGTTTGTCCTACCTGCCTGTCCAGCTCTGTCATTCCCATCTTTCTGGCTTTTCTTGAGCCTGACAGTTTTGTAAGCTCCGATCTCCTGGAATCAGACAATTTCTGGTCTCTGGCTCTGATCACCCTCCACTCTGAAGTCCCTCTCAAGATTGATTTTTCTGGGTTGGAGGTCCCCATATAGTTAGTTCAGGGTGCATTGATTCTAAATTGCCTTCATGTTCAGTCATTCTATGCTAGACATACCCCCTCAAGTTTCCTACTCTGGCTTCTATCTAAACTTCTAGTTCTGATATACAGAGCCTCACCTGCCATCCCAGAATACAATTTCCATGTTTATTTTTCCATTCTATTCTATTTCCGTTTTCTGTCAACCCTCTGGAATATACTCTTGAAAGGAACCTCCAAGCCATACGTTGTATTTTCTAAAGACCCTCCAGCCTTGGGATTTTATGATCAAAGCCCATTTTCTCTTCTAATATCTAAAGAGTTTCCCCCCTTTTTACTTATGTTACTGGTTTTCAGTATGTTCAATGACATCATAAATTTTTACCCTTGTGAATTCTGGGTACTTACTGTCATGTTTTTAGAAATACAGTAAATATTCAGTAATGATAACATTTGTCTGTATAGCAGGCTTACCCTTTGGAAACACAGCACACAATTATTTGGGGAGTAGCTTTTTTCCTTTTGCCCTTTTCTTGTTAATACAAATTAGGTATCACATGTGCAAATTTCTGATTCAGGACATGAGTTTTAATTCAGAAGATGACCATTGTGCTAATACCATAAATATGTTTTAAAGTTTTTAAAATTTAACTTGTCTTCCTCATACCCCTGAGTGCATAAACCAGACTAATTCCCAGCCCATCTGAACTCTGATCACCTTTATTCTTAGAGCCTTCTTAGCTCTGACTATGATCAAAGAGCTTTCTTGGCTAAGATGTTTCATCTTTGAAGTGCTCTGCTGGCTTTGGTTTTCCCATTTCTCTGGCTTTTCCTGGACCTGACAATTTCTGTCCTCTGCCTCCAACCACCTTGCACTTTTTGTGATCAAAAGACCCTCCAACATTTGCTCATCTAAGCTGTATGGCCCCATCTAGGTCAGGCCTCAGTGATTCCAAGTTGCCTTCAGGCTGAGACATTCTGTTGGACACTTCTTTGTCCATACTTGATTCTGATATGCAGATTCTGGAATGAGGTCCAAATGTATTCTTTGAGAAGTCAGCTCTAAGTTGGACATTGGATTTTCTAAAGAGCCTCCCTTGCCTATCATTTTAAGGTGAAAAGCCCCTCCTACCTTTGATTCTCTACATTTGCTTTCTCCTTTTGGCTTCTACCTTCAGTTTTTGAGCATTAAATTGCACCTCTGTATTAGCAGTGTAATTATTTGAGAGCACAAATTCTTTTTCTTTTGATTTAGGTGTATTTACTGTATTTTTTCAATGATTACTGACCACTTCATAATGTTCATCGTGATATCGACAGCAGGTTTAACAGTTACTTACGTTGTTGTCTGTCTGCTGTCTCCCTTTTTTGCCTACGTTTTTGCTGTTTTGATTAAAGCAGCTCTGGCACTGTGGGTACCCCTTTGATCTTTGGGTGCTATGGGACACAGCTTGTGATTGAGCAGATCCCTGTTGTTCTCACATCTATCCTCTCCCCTAGACTTTTTTTTGTTATGTTCATTTGCCAGCCCTTCCTCATGAGGTGGAACTCTGAGCACAGGAACACAGCTCCTTCTCAGGGACAATATTGTATTTTCTCTAGATCATCTGAGCTTTGACAATCCATGCTCTAAGAGCCCTCCCACCTCTGACACAAAGGTGGTTCTGAAATGCATGTTCTGAGGGCTTTGTGAAGCCTCAGATCCCTTCTAAGTGTCTGCCCCAGCTCTGACATTCCCTGTATGTTCAGATTCCTCAGAATCAGACAATTTCAGTTCTCTGGTTCTGACTATCTCTCACTTTCAGTGATCTAAAATCCCTCCCTAGTTTGATATTTCTGGGTGGAGGGTCTCATCTAACTCAGGCCCCAGGGATTCCAAATTGCCTCCAAGTTCAGACATTCTATGTTGGACATACTTTGTCTCATATTCTGAATTCCATGTCACTTCCCAGGTTTGATACTGAGAGCCTATATGACCATCCCAGGACTGAAAATTTCCATTCTACGCACTATCCACTATTCAATATATGGTCTTAAAGGCACCTCCAAGTCAGATGTCCTAATTTCTAAAGACTCTCCCAGCCTAGGAATTTTATGATCAAAAGCCTTTCTGTCATCTAACAGGTTAACTTCCCCCTCCCCTTTTTCCTTGTGTAATCAATTTTAATGTATTAGATGGCATATAGTTATTAATACAATTATTTAAAATCACAAACTGTTTCCCTTGTGAGCCCTGTGTATTACCTTTTTCTTGATAAATATAGTTTGCCTCTACCCTTGAATGCGCTGAAAGTAATTACTTTTTTTTATCAGTCCCCCTCCCCCTTATTATTTTTTTGGTTTAAATCCAGATTAGGAATAGTATATTCAAACTTCTACTTCGAATGTATGGTTCAGGACAGGATTTTGAATTCAGAAGATCATCATTGTGCTTGTTAATATTATATTGCCGTATACCTTATATTTTATAACATAAAATACTTTAGAAGATGGTTTCTAAATTTAACTTGGTTTTTTTTCTGCAACTTGGAGCCTTGGGCACAGAAATTAAACTCCTTCCTGTGTTCTCAGATCCATCTGAGATTCCATCATCTGTGTTCTAAGAGCCCTCCCAGCTCTGACACTCTGTGGTTTGATGGACAAAGTTAGTCCTGAAATTACATGTTCTAATGGTTTTCCTGGCTCCCTTCTTCTAAGTGCCCCGCCTGCTCTGCCATGCTCTTCTCTATAGCTTCTCCCAGGCCCTACATCCTATATACTCACATATCAAGGAGTTGGACCATTTCTGTTCTCTGGCTCTGAACACCTTTCTGGGTTCTAAAGTCCCTCCCATGTTTGATATTCCCAATTCTAGGTCCAAGTCAGCTCAGGCCTTCTTGATTCTGAGATGCCTCCCAGCTCATTCATTCTGTTCTACATTATCTCCCAGGTCTGATCTGACTTTCATATCAATGCTTGCTTTTCACACTCAGAGCTGAGACTGCTGACCCAGCACTGCAAGATTCTATTCTGAGTTCTCTCTGCCCTCAACAGATTCTCTCCAAAGTACCCCCACGTCAGACTCCAGTATCAATGTTCCCTCTCAGCCAGGGCATGTTCTGGTCAAAGTCTCCTCCCTCCTCTGACAATCTAAAGTTGTTTTTTTTTTACTTTCTCACTTAATTTTCAGCATCATTATATTAAATTGCATACCTGTATTTCCACTACAATCATTAAGAGTAGAAATTAATTGTAGAGCCTAGAATGAGGTCCTCTTAGAAAGCACCTCTAAGTAGACATTCAGTTTTGTCAAAACCTTCCTTGCATGTCATTTGAAGCTTAAACGTCCCTCCCACCTTTTCTATTTGGTCTTTGTTTTGTCCGTTTCACTTATTTCTTCAGTTTTAATATGTTAAATTGCATATGCATTGTAATTGATACATTTGGACATATTCATAGCAGTCTAATTATTTGAGAACACAAATTCTTTCTCCTTTGGCATCTGTTTACTTTTTCAGTGGTAATTGACCATTCATTAAGTATCATTAGACATAGTGAAATCTACAGCAGCTTTAACTGTTTAAGGTACTATGAGCTGTCCAGTATTTTGTTTTTTGGGGGAGGGGCATTGATTAAAGTAGCTTTGGCACTGTATATTCACCTTTCATCTTTGGGTAATTCAGGAAATGAGTTTTAATTCAGAGGATCCCCAACATGCTGGTATCTATTATACAGACATATATGTGTGATTTCATGCCCTTGAGTCTAATTTGGTTCTTTCTGTACAAATTTTCCTGCCCTTTCTCCTAAGATGGAACTCTGAGGACAGTACCAAAACTCATTAACAGGAATGACATTGTGTTTTCTCCAGGCCTTTCAATATATGTGATCTATATCTATACCTATATCTGTCTATGTCTATGTCTATGTCTATATCTGTATCTATGTCTATGTCTGTATCTGTATCTATATCTATGTCTGTATCTGTATCTATGTCTATGTCTATGTCTGTATCTGTATCTATATCTATGTCTATGTCTATGTCTATAGAGCTGATAATCCATGTTCTAAGACCTCTCCCAGTTCTGACCCTGTGCAGTTTTTACAGCCACAACTAGTTTTGAAATGATATGTTCTGAGGGGCATTCATGCCTCTGACCTCACTTGTTCTATCTGCCCTGGCAGGCCTTAAATCCCCTTCTCTGTGGCTTCTCTTGGACCTGCCATTCTGTTTGCTTTGATTCCATGGAATCAGAGAATTTCAGTTCTCTGTCTCAGTCTAGCTCTCTCTTTTTATGTTTTAAAGTCCCTTCCAGGTTTGGTACCCTACCTAGGCCTGAGAGTCCAACCAGCTGAGGCCCCATTGGTTCCAAATTGCCTCCAAGCTCAGAAATTCTATGTTAGAAATGCCATTTCAAGTGTCACCTCTCTGTTCTGATAGCAAGAGCCTACCCTGCCATATTCAAATTGTCCATTCTATGCTCTATCCACCATCCAATATATGCTCTTGATAAAGGCACCTCCAAGTCAGATATCTCATTTTCTAAAGACTTAGCCAGCCTAGTAATTTTATTTTCAAAAGCCTTTCTGTCATCTAATAGGTTACTTTTTTCTTTTCTCTTGCTTAATCAGTTTTAACATATTAGATGACATATGGTTATTAAAAATACAGTTATTTAAAATCACCAATTGTTTCCCTTGTGAGTTCTGTGTCATAGCTTTTTCTTGATAAATGTGGCCCATTCATTAACAATAACAGTAAAATACACAGCAGGCTTTCTCCCTTGAAAGTACTGCAGGCAATATTTTCCCTCTATTTCCCCCCCCCTTAAAAATCTAGATTAGGAATGATATAATCAAACTTCTACTTTGACTGTATGATTTAGGACAGGATTTTGAATGTAGAGGATCATCATTATGCTCATTAATATTATATGCCATATACCTTGTATTTTATAACAAAATACTTTGGAAGATGTTTTCTAAATTTAACTTGGCTTTCTCTATAACTTAAAGGCCTGGGCACATACACAGCACTAGCACTAGTATTATGTCTTCTCAGGCCCATCCTATAAATTCTCTTGGAAAGCACAGTCAGTCCATTTTCAAAAGACTCTGCCATCCTCCTTATTTCATTTTCAACAGCATCTCCCTTCTCTTATATTCTATGGTTTCTTTCCCCCTTTCACTTGATCATTTTCACTATGTTACATGCCATGTGTTTATTAACTGTGGTAGTTCAGTTGTTTCAGTCATGTCCAACTCTTCTGAACCCCATTAGGGGTTTTCTTGGCAAAGATACTGGAATGGTTTGTCATTTCCTTCTCTGCTCATTTTAAAGATAAGGAAATTGAGGCAGACAGGGTTAAGTGACTTGCCCAGGATCACACAGCTGGTAAGTGTCTAAGGCTGCATTCAGGCTCGGGTCTTCCTGACTCCAAGCCCAGTGCTCTATCCACTGTGCCACCTAGCTGCCTATTATTAACAATATAATTATGTAAGATCACAAGTTGTTGTTTTTTGTGATTCCTGTCCTTATTGAATTTTCTCCAATAAGTACGACACATTCATTAACAATAACAGTAATATTATTATTGCTATATTTATACAATGATTCTTTTTTATTTTAATATTATGGGAAGACACTGAATGCATCTACATTTCTGGCAGATATATTTTTCTTTGTTTTCTTTTAAATTCATATTTGGTAGTGTATCTTCAAATTTCTGATTTGTGTGAGTTTGAATTAAGAGATTCAACATTGTGCTTATGGATATTATATTAACATTAATGTTACATTTCATGCCATAAATATACTTAAATTTTTTTTTTAATTTAAATTGCATTCTCAGCAACCTAGCTGCCTGAGTTCATAAATAAGACTCCTCCCCTGCACTAATAACCTGTGTTCTCAGCCCCATCAAGACATTGATAATCTTTATTCTAAGAACCCTTTGACCTTGTGGTTTTATGGCCAAAGCTTGTCCTTAAATTTCCTGTTCTAGGGTCCCTGATATCCCTTCTTCTAAGTCTCCTGCATTTTCTGAAATTCTATCCCTGTATGGCCTCGCTACTAGTTTTTGCAAATCCCATAGAATCTGACAATTTCTTTTGGTCTGACCACCCTTAACTTTCTGTCTTCCAAATCCCTTCCACATTTGATTTTCCTGGTTTCACGGTCCCATCCAGATCAGTCACTCTTTAAAAATTTCTTTTTGTTCAATTTCATTTTATTTTTAGTTCTAAATTCTGTTCCTCTCCCCATCCCTTCCAACATCCATTTAAAACACAGTACATACAAAATCAATTACAAATATGAAATGCAAAACATACTTTTTCCTTATCTGTGTTCCAAGTTGAGAGAGAAAAAGAGAGAGAGAGAGAGAGAGAGAGAGAGAGAGAGAGAGAGAGAGAGAGAGAATGAGAGAATGAGAGTGAGAATGAGAATTAATTGCTTCACTTGGCACTGAGTCCATTAGCTCTCTCTCTCTCTGAAAGGGTAGCATTTTTCATCATGATCTTTTGAAACTGTGTGGGGGGGGTGTCATTGTGTTGATCAGTGTTACTAAGCTTTTCAATTGATTATCTTTACAATATTGCTGTTAGACTGTGTGTTGTTCTCTTGATGGGATATACAAGGTGTTCAGGGAGGACTAGCACCTCTGGTGTCTATCTGGCACTCAGCTCTCACTTGAGGCTCCACGAAGCTGTAGCATGGACAAAGGCCACATCCTGGTAAACTGACTCGGCAGATGGACTAAATCAGGTTGAGGGTAACTGATGGGCCTCAAACCTATTGGTGAGTTGGGGGATGTCTACCCTAAGTATGTGAAGACTTTCCCTGGCATAATGGATGGATCAGAACAATTTGTTCAAAGTTATGAAGGTAACTGAAGCAGGTGCTGTGGAGCTCTTAAGAGCTTGGTCAGACATTGGAGATACCAAGATCATCCATCATCCACTGTATCCCACGACAGTTGTCTTGACTTTTGTCTTGCCATTCAACTTTGATGACTTGGGAAGAGAGAGTGAGGCTGATGATTTTGTGCAACTCTGCCTCACTTAAATCTATTTCACACACAAGTCAAGACATTACCCTATGATGTCATTCCTGGTTCTGCTCACTTCACTTTGTATCATTTCATATATGTCTTCTTCAGGTTTTCTGAAACTATCCTCTTCATTTCTTATAGCACCATAGTATTCCATCAGATTCATAAAAATTCGTTGAATTTTTCAGCCATTTTTCAATTTGTGGATATCATCTCAGTTTCCAATTTTTCACCACCACAAAAAGAGCTACTATAAATATTTTTATACATATGAGATATTTTTCCTTTTTCTTTGATCTCTTTAGGCATATAGATTTTGTAGGGTTTTGCAGAGTCAAAGGATATGAACTGTTTAATAATTGTTCTCCAGAATGGACTAGTTCACAGTTCTCCATCCCCTCTAGCATTTGCCATTTTCCTTCTCTGTCACTTTGGCCAATCTGATGGGTATGAAGTGATACCTCAGAGTTGTTTAATTTTCATTTTTCTAATTATTAATGATTTAGAGCATTTTTCATACAGTTTTTTATAGCTTTGATTTCTTCCTCTGAAAACTGCCTGTTCATATTCCTTCACCTTTAATCAATTGAGGAATGGCTATTACTCTTAAAAGTTTAGCTCAGTTCCCTACATATTTGAGAAATGAGAACTTTATCAGAGAAACTTGTTACACAGATTCCCTGCCCCCCTGCCAGATTTCTGCTAGTTTTGGCTGCCTTGGTTTTGTTTGTGCAAAATCTTCTTAATTTTATATTATCAAAATTATTCCTTTTAACTTCCATGGGCCTCTCTCTTTTTTGGCCATGAACTCTTTCTCTACCCATTGAACTGATAGGTAATTTCTTCCATACTCCCCTAATTTGATTATGCTATCACATTTTATGTCTAAATCATGGACCCATTTTGAGTTTATATGGTGTGAGATGTTGGATTTTGCCTAGTTTTTGTCTAACTAGTTTCCAGTTTTCTCAGCAGTTTTTGTCAAATTGTGAATTCTTGTGTCAAATAGCTGGGATCTTTGGGTTTATCAAACCCTGGCTTACAGTGCTCATTTGCTTCTGTATACCTAACTTGTTCCTCTGACTAAACACTCTATTTCTTATCCAATTGTTTTGATGATTAAAGTTTTGCAGATAATTTTAAATCTGGTAGTAAGGTCCCCTTCAGATTTTTTCATTGATTCCCCTGATATTCTTGGTCTTTTATTCCTCCATGTAAATTTTGTTATTGCTTTTTCTAGCTTTATATAGTAATTCTTTGATTGTTTGATCGGTATGGCACTAAATAAGTAAATTAATTCATATAATATTGTAATTTTTTTCTGTTGGCTTGGCCCATTCTTGAGCAACTAATATTTCTCCAGTTATTTAGATCTACCTTTATATGTATGAAGTGCTTTATAATTGTGCTTGCATAGTTCCAGTGTGTGTCTTGGCAGGTAGAGTCCCAAGCATTTTGTACCATTTCCAGTTATTTTAAAAGGACTTTCTCTTCCTATCTCTCCCCGTAGGGTTAACACTGACAATTTGTATGGGTTTATTTTATATCCTGCGAGTTTGCTGAAGCTGTTAATTATTTTGACTAGCATTTCAGTTGACTCTAGGATTCTCTGTGTAAACCATCCAGTCCCTGTTTTACGTATTGAGAGCATATTTATATAATAGTAGGGATTTGGTAGGACTCATTTACCTATCTTTTTTCAAGTAGTTGATGTACTATTCTTTAATTTTTTTTTTTTTAGAATTTGCTTGTAAATCTGGTCCAGGGTTTTTTTCTTAAATAGCTCATTTATGGCTTGTTCACTTCCTTTTTTGATGATTGGGTTATTTAAGTATTCTACTTCCTTTTCTATTAATTGTGTGTGTAAGTGTGAGTGTATGAGTGTGTGAGTGTGAGAGTGTGAGTGTGAGTGTGTGTGTGTGTGTGTGTGCATGTGTGTAGTGCCTGAGACTGGATTTGAACTCAGATATTCCTGACTCCAGGGCCAGTGCTCTATTTGCTGCACCAACTAGCTGCCTAGACAATTAACCTAAACAATTGATATTTTTGTATATGTTCATCCATTTCATTTAGATTGTCAGCTTCATTGCCATATAGTCAGGCAAAATAGCTACTAATAATTGTGCTTTTTTATCTTTATTGGCTATGAATCCATCCTTCATATCTTCTATTTTATTAAATGTACATTTTTTCCACCATAGGATTATGTTCAGTTTTTCTGGCTAGACTATTCTTGGTTGTAATTCTTATTTCTCTGCCTTCTGGAATATTATATTCTAAGATCCCCATTTCTTTAGAGTAACAGTCGCTAAATCTTATGTGATTCTGACTGTGGCTCCATAGTATCTGGATTTTTTTCTTTCTGGCTGCTTTTTTTCTTTCTGTATTTTCTCCTTGACTTTAGAATCGAATCTCACCTATAATATTCCTGGATTTTTTCATTTTGTGATTTCTTTCAGAAGACAACTAGTAGATTCTTTAAATTTCTACTTTGTTCTCTGGTTTTTAGATATCTGGGAACTTTTCCTTTGTGGTTTCTAGAAATACGATGTCTAGGCTCTCTCTCCCCTCCCCCCCCTGCCATGATTTTCAGGTCAATCAACATTTATTAATCTCCTACTATGTTCCTGGCAGTATATTAATCACTTGTGATATAGAATGAGGCAAAAGACCATCCCTTTGGAGGAGACAACATAAGAACATATATACAAAGCAAAATATATAAAGAATAAATAAGAAATAATCAACAGAGTGAAGGCACCAGAATTAAGAAGAGTTGGGGAAGGTTTCCAGTAAAAGACGGGATCTTAGTAGGGACTTAAAGGAAGCTGGGGATGGGGGGGGGGGGGTAAATAGTCAGGTCAAGGGAAGTAAAGCATTTCAACCATGGGTGACAGCCTGAGAAAATTCCCAGAGCTGAGAGGTGGAACAGCAAGGAAGCCATTGTCATTGGATTGATATGTCTGAGAGGGAAGAAGACTGAAAAGGTAGGAGGGAGGGAAGTAATGATGGTCTTCCAATGCCAAATTGCATTTTGCATTTGATCCTGGAGGCAGTAGAGAATCACTAGAGCTTATGGAGGGTATAGTGGTGGTCGTGGGGTGCTGATCAGCATTTGGTTTGGTGCATTTTCTAGGTCACTGTAGAGGGAAATGGGCAACATTTCTACCTCTCTTCTGCCATCTTGCCTCTGCCTCTCTGGCACAGGCACTCTTGATTCTAAGTTGCCTCAGAGTTCATTCATTTTACGTTCTACATTCTCTTCCAGCTCTAATAAATATTCTGGCTTTTTGTCAACTCCTACTTTTCACACTTAGATCTGTAACTGCTGTCCCAGTGCTCCTCTCCTCCCCAGCTTTCAATAGATTCTCTTGAAGAGTTCCTCCAAGTCAGACACTATTATCAACATTCTCTCTTAGCCGGAGCATGTTATGGTCAATGTCCTTTCCTTTTCTCTTATTTCTTCAGTTTTATTATATCAAATTACACAATTTGACAGCAGGAATTATTTTCTTTCAAATTGTAATGATTTTTTCAATAAATACTGACCTAATAATAATAATACTAATTAATATTAGTAGTGCTATCTTTAGTAGCCTTAACCCTTCAAAACACTGCCTGGGATTATTGTCAACTATTTTTTATTTTTTTTATTAGAACCAGATTGTTCACTGTATGTTCACCTTTCATATTTGATCACATAATGAAGGCTATGAGAATTAATTAAGAGGATCCCTACTCTGCCGATGTCAGTTATCCTGAAATATGTGTGGTATCGCATATCTTAGGGATACATTGTTATATTTGTTTACATATTCCTGTCCTTCCCCATAAATTGCAATGTTGAGTACAAGGGAAAAAAACACAACATAACTGATTCCCAGCAATGATACTGTGTGTCCTCTGGACCATCTATTTCTGATCATCTATGTTATAAAAGTCCTCCCAGCTCAGACACCGTACAGTTTTATGGCCAGCTTATTCCTGAAATGGCATGGACTCTCCTGGCTCTGATATTCCTTCTGCTAAGTGTGTTGCTAGTTCTAACGTTCACTTCTCTTTGGCTTCTCCCAGACCTGATGTTTTAGGTGCTCACTTCTCATTGAATCAGGTTTCTCGGACTGAAAATCTCTCACATTTTGTGTTTGAAAGCCCCTCACATGTTTGATATTATGGGTTGGAGGGCCCATAGGCTCAAATTGCTTCCAGACATTCTCTGTTCTATATGTCCCTCCCAATTCCAATATTCTGACTTCTATATGAAAACTGATTTCTAACGTCCTGAGCTTGGAATGTCATCCCAGTGTAGAAATTCTCCATCTGAAACTCTACCCAGCCTGAGATATTCACTTGTAGTGCACTCCCAAATAGGATGTTATATCTTCTAAAGCATCTCCTGTGTTAAATGATTGTAATGGAATACTATTGTTCTGTATAAAATGATGATGGGGATTGGGAAAAGCTGTACGAATTGATTTAAGTGAGCAGAATCAGGAGAACAATTTAAATAAAACAGCATTATTGTAAAGATAATCAGTAGTGGAAGACTTAATAATAACTCTGATCAGTACAATGATGCAAGACAATTCCAAAGGACTCATGACAAAAAATGCAATCCACCCATAGAGAGAGAACTGATGGACTCAGTGCAAACTGAAGCTCTTTCTCTCTCTCTCTTTCTTTCCCTCCCCCTCCTTCCTTCCTTCCTTCCTCCCTCCCTCCTTTCCTTCCTTCCTTCCTTCCTTCCTTCCTTCCTTCCTTCCTTCCTTCCTCCCTCCCTCCCTCCCTTCCTAACATGGCTAATGTTTTACATGACTCTATACTTGTAATGAATTTTACATTTCTTGCCTTATCAATAGCAATGATACGGTAGAAGGTATATGGGAGGTATGGAAGAAGGGAGAGAATTTGGAGCTGAAAATGAAATATAATTAACAATAAAGAAATAAAAAAGAAGAGAAAGAAAATGAAGAATCTTTGGGCTCTGTCAGTTTTTGTTCAAAGATCCCTTCACTCCTATGATATTCAAGGACTTTTTTTCTTTTCAATTGCTTTCATTTGTTAATTCAGTTTTAGTATATTAAATTATATGCCTTAGCAACACAATTTTTTAAATGACAAATGATGTCTCTTTAAAAACTTGATACTTGACACCTTGTTTAAAAAATACTCTCTGTTCCTTATGAATAATAGGAATGTCAGTAGCAGTCTTACCAGAGTAAGAGAGTACATGAAATTAGTTTTTTCTATGCATTTTAATGTTTTTCAATTTTCATCCAACTTAAGTAATATAGTTTTACTTTTCCTCATTGCCTGTATAAGCATGGTGCTGATATAAATTATACAAAAGACGTATTTTGTTGTATTTTCAATTTACTTATCCTTCCCAATAATTTGGAACTCTGAGCACAGAAACAAAGCTACTTCTCATCAGTGATATTGTGGATTCTCAGGACCATCTCATGATCAATGTTCTAAGAGCCCTCCCTGTTCTGACACTGTAGTTTTATGGTCAGAGCTCATCCTGAGCTTGCAGATTCTAAGGGTTTTGTGAGCTCTGATATTCCTTCTTGGCACTTCTTTCCCGGCTCTGACGTTCCTTCTCTCTGATTTCTCCTGGGATTGACATTCTGGGTGCTCTGGTCCCATGGAATTAGACACTTTGAGTTCTCTGGCTCCAAGCTCAGACATTGGTGAACACACCCTCTCAGATCTCATATTCTGGCTTCAGTGGCAACAGTTCTAATACCCAGAGCCTGAACTGCAGTCCAAACATATTCTCTTGGAAAGAACCTCCAAGTCATACATTCTGTTTAAAGACCCTTCCTACCCAACACTGTATGGATAAAATCCTCAATATTCTAGGGTTGCTTTTCCCTTTTCACTTATTTCTTCATTTTCAATATATTTAATTACGTATATGTATTATTATCCTCCTCCAGATCATGCCCTCTAAATATAGGTGTCCCTCAGGGTCCTCATTTTGATTTAATTACTATCTCTATGTGGATAATTCTTAAACCCACCTCTCCTGCTCTAACCTCCCTGCTGACCTCCTCCTGTCTTGCATTTCCAACTGCCCTTCAGACATCTCAAATTGGATATTGTTACTATCTTAAAGTACACATGTCTGAAACAGAACTCATGATCTTCCCCTCTAAACTCTCTTCCCCTCCTACTTTTGCTACCACTGTCTAAGGTAACACTGTCCTTCCAGTTCCTCAGTCTCACAACTGAGATGTCATTTTGGACGTCTCACTCTCTTTCACTCCCAAGATTCAAGATATTGCCAAAACTTGTTTATTTCATCTCTGCAAGATCTCTCTCTCTCTCTCTCTCTCTCTCTCTCTCTCTCTCTCTCTCTCTCTCATACATCCCCCTTTCTGCACTGACACTGCTACCACCTTAGTTCAGGCCCTTACCATCTCACCCCTGGTCTATAACTATAAGTCTGCCTGCCTCAAGTCTTCCCCACTCCATATTACCCTCCTTCTATCCAACAAAGATTTTCCTAAAGCATAGTTCTCCTCTGACCATGTCACTCCTCTACTCAAAAAACTCCAGTGACTCCCTATTGCCTCCAGGATCAAATACAAAATGCTCTGTTTGGTATTCAAGGCCTTCATAGTCTAGTTCCCTCTGACCTGCCCAGTCATCTTACATCTTACTTCCTAGCAGGTACTTTTGATCCAAGTGATGCTTGCCTCCTTGTTCCATGAACAAGACACTCCATCTCTCAGGTCAAGTGTTTCCTCTAGCTGTCCCCCATGACTCAAATGGTCTCCTTCCTCAATTCTGTCTACTTACTTGCCTGGATTCTTTTAAGTCCCACCTAAAATCCTATTCTTTACTATCCATTCCCAACTCCTCTTAATTACAATTGCCTTCCCTCTGTAATCCTTTGTATATATTTGCTTTCATGTTGTCTTCCCA
Source organism: Pseudocheirus occidentalis (assembly GCA_028646575.1). Lineage (NCBI taxonomy): Eukaryota > Metazoa > Chordata > Mammalia > Diprotodontia > Pseudocheiridae > Pseudocheirus > Pseudocheirus occidentalis. The sequence continues at coordinate 52,547,927 of CM053602.1, forward strand.
ATTACATTGTAAACTCTTAGGGCAGGGATTGTCTTTTGCTTCTTTTTGTATTCTTAGCACTTAGCACCATGCCTGGCACATTGTGGGTTACTTAATAACTGTTTATTGATTGGTTGATTAGCAATACAGCTATTTGAGAACATATATTCTTTCTTTTGAATTTTTTTCAATGAATACTAACCATTCATTAACAATAATAATGATGATATCTACAGCAGCCTTAACCCTTCAAGACACTGCATATATTAATGTGTCATTGGTTATTTTTTCTTTCTTTCTTTCTCTTCCTTCTCCTTCCTTGGTTATTTTTGTTTTCTTTCTTTCTCTTCCTTCTCCTTCCTTCCTTTCTCAAATTAAGCATTCTGTCTCTTTGTGTGATATAAGATGTGAGTTTTAATTGAGGGGATCACCACTGTGCTAATGTCAGATATACTGAAACATAGGGGGCACCTCATACCCTAAATATACTTTGTCTTTGTCATGCCTTTCCTCATTAGTTGTAATTCTGGGCATAGAAACAGCAAAGATGCTGCATTTCCCCAGAACCATCTGAGCTCTGATAATCTGTGTTTGAAGGATCCTCTGCTCTCTGCTGCCATGTGGCTTCATGGCCAAGGCTAGCACTGACATGATATGGTTTGTTCTGCTATTGCTTCGCCTGTGTACCCTGCCTGTTCTTACATTCTCTTCTCTGTAGTTTCTCCCAGATCTTACATTCCATATGCTGTATTCTGTATTCAGTTTGTATTCTATATCCCCATGAAATCAGACAATTTTTGTTCTCTGACTCTTTCATTTTTTGTGTTCCAAAGTCACTCCTCCCAAGTTTGATATTCCAAGTTGGAAGTCCCAGGTGGCTCAGGCCTCATTAATCCTAAATTGCCTCTAAGCTCAGACATTCTATGTTGGACATACCTTCTCAAGTCTCATATTCTGGCTTCCATGTAACCTCCCAGTTCTGATATTCAGAGCCTCAACTGCCATCTCAAGCCTTGAAATTCTCCTTTCTAAGCTGTATCCATTCTCCAATGTTCTCTTGGAAGACACCTCCAAGCCACATATTGTATAAGATTATCCCATCCTAATTCTTTTGTTCCAAAGCCTGTCCATTCTCTCATATTGACGGGTTTTTTTCCTTTTCCCTTAGTTTTTATATGGTAAATGACACATGTATATTAGAAATACAATCATTTATCACCTGGCTGAACTACTTTTGGACCTGTCTGATTTCTCCATCATTCCCTGGGAGCTCATTATTGAGACCACCTTATTATCCTATGAGATCCCAGCAACCTTGGTCCTCCACCTTTGCCTGATTGGATGCCAAGGTCATAAACACCAAACCTCTCTTTAAGGAGAAAGGGCAGGGCAGACATCTCACCTGGATGTATTACTTTGAGGTTATCTGATTGACTTCACCTCCCCTCCCATCCTGCCCCCAACCCCTTTTCTCAGCTTCCCTCATTAGATTATAAACTCCTAGAGGACAGGGACTTTCTCTTTTTGTATTTGCATCCCTGGAGCTTAGCATGGCACCTGGCACAAAGTAGGAGCTTAAATCAATGCTTGTTGCCTATTGGCTAAGATCACATATTGTTTCTCTTGTGAAACTTGATTACTTACCTTCTTTTTTCGATAAATACACCCAATTCATCATCATCACCAGCAATATGTATAGCAGCCTGCCCCCTTGAAAATACTACCTATGTTAACTTTTTTGGTCATTGATTTTTCATTTAATTGTTTTCTGATTCCAGACTAGACACTGCATATTCAAATTTCTATTTTGGCTGTTGTAATTCAAGATAGGAGTTTAAATTCAGAGGATCACCAATGTGATTCCAGATATTACATAAAAATATATGTGGCATATTATATAATAAACATATTTTAAAATGTTTTAAAAATTAAATTTGTCTTTTCCATAACCTGGACATATCAAGAAGACTCCCGTCCAGCAATGGTATTTTATATTCTCAGAACTATTTGAGATCTGACCATCTTTGTTCTAAGAGCCCTCCTGGCTTTGACACTGCAGTTTTATAGCCATTACTTGTCCTGAAATTATATGTTCTAAGGCAGTGGTTCTCAACTTTCCTAATGCTGGGACCCTTTAATAATTGTATGTGGGCATATTTGCATGTGGGTCACCTGCCTGGAGACAGATAGAGGAGCGGTGTCTTGGTTCCTAAGACCATCAGAAATATGTGTTTTCCGATTGTCTTAGGCAACCCCTGTGACAGGGTCATTCAGCCCCCAAGGGGTCGTGACCCACAGGTTGAGAATCGCTGTTCTAAGGGCTTTCCTGGCACTGATATCCCTTCTTCTAAGTGCCTTGCTAGCTCTGACACTCTCTTTTCTATGAATTTGCCAGGCCTTACATTTTCTATGCTCTCATCCCACAGGATCAATTTCTCTGACAAGTTCTCTGACTACCCCTTCCCTCTCTTGGGTGCTAAAATCTCTTCCAAGTGGGATATTCTAAGTTGAAAGGCCCTATCTAGCTCAGCCCCATTGATTCTAATGTGCCTCCAAGCTTAGACATTCTGTGTTGTACATACCTTTGCAAGGTTTCATTCTGGTTTCTCTGTCAACTCCCAGTTCTGACATTTTAAGCCTGGACTGCCATCCCATCACTGAAATTCTCCATTCTAAGCTCTGGCTAGAAATCTCCAATTCTCTTGAAAGGCACCTCCAAGCCAGACATTCTATTTTCTTTTCTTTTTTTTTAAATTCAGTTTTATTTTCAGTTTCAGTTTTCTCCCTCCCCTCCACCCTCTCCTCCACCCAATGAGAAGGTAAAAAATACAAAACTTTTTACAAATATGAAGTCATTGAAAACAAATTTCTGCCTTTCCTTAGCCATGTTCTGAAAAAAAAAACAAATACATACACAGAAGAAAAATAAATAAAGAGAAAAAAAATCTGCTTCAATCTCTAGTGAGTCCATCAGTTTTCTATCTGGAGACAGACAGCATGTTTCATCGTGAAGCCTTTGGCATTATGGTGGGTTATTGTGTTCATCAGTTACTAAGTCTTTCACAGATGATTATCTTTATAAAAAGTCCATTACTATGTACATCATTCTCCTGGTTCTGTAACTTCAGTTTACGTCTATTCCTTGAAGTCTTCCCAGGTTTCTGTAAAACTGTCTCCTTCATCATTTCTTACGAGCACAATAGGATTACAATTCTTTGCCAATGCAAAGAGCTGCTATAAATATTTTTGGATACATATGGGTCATTTTCCTTTTTCTTTGATTTGTTAGTGGTATAGACCCAATAGTGGCATTGTGAGGTCAAAGAGTATGCATAGTTTAATAGCTTAGAATAGTTGAAATAGTGCCTAGTTCCACCATTATTAAGGCATGGTTTTGTCACATCCCCTCCAGCATTGTCATTATCCTTTTTTTCTTAGCCAATCTTGTGGGTGTGAAGTGGTACCTCAGAGTTATTTTCTTGTATATTTCTTTAATTACTTGCGATTGAATATTTTTCTTATGTTTATTTATATCTTTGATATCTTCCTCTGAAAACTGCCTGGCCATTTAACAATTGGGGAATGACTCTTTATTTTTATAAGTTTGGCTCAGTTCCCTTATATTTGAGAAGTGAGACTTTTTATCAGAGAAACTCGTGGCACAGATCTCCCCCTGCCAAGGTTCCTGTTTTTCTTGTTTTAGCTACATTGACTTTGTCAAATAACTTTTAAAATTTTATGTAATCAAAATTATCCATTTTACTTCCTCCCTTGTTCAAAGTTCTAACAGGTAATTTCTTCCACACTCCCCTAATTTATATGACCACATTTTATATCTAAATTATGTACCCATTTGGAGTTTATGTAGGTATATGATGTGAGATGTTAAGTTATGCCTAGTTTCTGTCTGACTACTTTCCCATTTTCTCAGCAGTTTTTGTCAAATAATGAATTTTTGTCCTAATAGGATCTTTGGGTTTATCAAACGCTAGATACTGTGCTCATTTGCTTCTGCATATTATATACCCGATCTGTTCCTCTAATTAAACACTATTTCTTGTCTAGTACCAAAGTGTTTTGATGATTATAGCTTTGTAGTATAACTTGAGATCTAGTACTGTCGATTCCCCTTCCTGCTGAGGTTTTTCATTGATTCCTTTGATGTTCTTGACATTTTATTCCTCCAGATGAATTTTATTATTTTTTTCTAGCTCTATAAAGTAATTTTTGGTAGACTGATTGGTATGGTACTGAGTAAATTAATTTAGGTAGTATTATAAAGACTACCTAAAATAAAAATCATTTTTATTAGATTGGCTTGGCTTACCCATTAACAATTAATATTTCTCCAGTTATTTAGGTATCTGTATGAAGTGTTTTGTAACTGTGTTCATATAGTTCATGTGTGTGTTGGTAGGTAGACTATCAAATATTTTATATTGTCTGTAGTTATTTTAAATGGAATTTCTCTATCTCTGCCTGTTGGGTTTTATTAGTATTATATAGAAATGCTTATAGTTTAGTGAATATTGAACTTGCCATGCATTCTTGGTATACATTCAGTCTAGTCATGGTGTATGATCTCTGTGATAATCTCCTTGTTAGTTTTTAAAATTTTTGTATCAGTGTTCATTAGGGAAATTGGTTTTGTCTGCCCCCACCCATTTTGGCTCTTCCTGGTTTAGATATTATGATCCTTTTGAGGGGCAATTAGGTGGCACAGTGAATAGAGCACTGGCCTGAAGTCAGGAGGACCTGAGTTCAAATCCAGCCTTAGACATGTGACACTTAACTAGCTGTGTGATCTTGGGGTCACTTAACCACAATTACCTTGCCTTTCCCCCTCCAACAAAAAGATTATACTTATTTCATAGGAGGAATTTGGTAGGACTCCTTTATTTATTTATTTTTCAACTGTTTGTGTAGTACCAGAATTAATTGTTCTTTAAACGTTTGGTAGAATTCACTTGTGAATTCATCGAGTCTTGTGATTGGTTTCTTTTTCTTGGGGGAGGTCACCTTTGGCTTTTGCAATTTCTTTTTTCTAAGAGTTATCTGAATATTCCATTTCCTGTTCTGTTAATATGGGCTATTTATATTTTTGTAAATATTCAGTCCATTTTATTTCGATTTTAAATTTTATTGGCAAATACTTGAGCAAAATAGCTCCTAATAATGGTTGTTATTTTATCTTCATTGGTTGTGAATTCACTCTTTTTGTTTTTGATACTGGTAATTCCACCCCCACCCCTACTTCTTTTTGGTGGGGGTGGGCAGGGGGGGTGATGGGGAGGAAGGGAGGCAGTCAGGTTCAGTGACTTGCCAAGGGTCACACAGCTAGTGAGTGTCTGAGGCCAAATTTGAACTCAGGTCCTCCTTACTCCAAAACCCATACTCTATCCACTGCACCACCTTTTAAAAATCAAATTAACCAATGGCTTATCTTTTTTATTTTAATAACTAAAAAAACTCCTAGTTTTATTTGTGAGATCAGTTTTTTAAACTTTCAATTTTATTAACTTCTCATTTGATTTTGCTGTTTATTTGGGATTTTGAAATTTTTGTTTTTGTTTTAGTTTGTTTCTGTTGTTGCATGCCTGATACTTTGATCTGTTCTTTTCCTCTTTTATTGCTATAAGCATTGAGTTATAAATTTCCCCCTGAATACAGCTTTGACTTCATCCCACAAATTTTGATGTGTTATGTCATTGTTATCATCTTTAATGAAATTATTGTTTCTTTTATGTTATTTGACCCACTCATTCTTTAGGATTAGGTTATTAGGTTTCAATTAATTTTAATCTATATTTCAAAGTCTCTTTATGGGATGTGGTTTTTATTTTGGGATTTCTTTCAGGATGTAGTGTGAATTGCTGTGAATGCAGTTTTCCTTCATAAGTTCTAAAATATGCCTTGTAGAATCAGTAGCTTTCAGGTATTCCCATGGTTCTTAAATTACCTTTTTAAATTTGTTTTCCAGGTCAGTTGTTTTTCATGGGAAATATTTCACATTCTCCTTTTCTTCTTCTTCTTTTTAGGTTTTTAATTTTGTTTTTACTGTTTCTTGATGTCTTTGGTGTAATTAGCTTCTACTTGGTCAGTTCTGAATGTTAAGGTCTTACCTTCAGTGAGGTTCACTGGGACAATTCTGACTTAAAAGGAATTATTTTCTTCAGTATTTTTGTACTTCTTTTACTAAACTGTTAAATCTCTTTTGATAATTTTCTTGTATAGCTCCTATTTCCCAATTTTTCCTCTTCTGCTCTTATTTGATTTTTAAAATAATCTTGTTTGTTCTTTTTAAAAAATCTCTTTCTTTAGCTCTTCTAGGAATTCTTATTGGACTTATGTTCAATCTGCATTTTCTTTAAATCTTTACTTACAGAGGTTTTCAAGTCATTGTTTTCTTCTTTGTTTCTTGAGCTTCCCTGTCTCCACAGTAGCTGTTTATGGTCATATTGTTTTTGTTGTTGTTATTTGCTCATTTTTCCCCAGCCTATTTCTGGACTTTGGACTTGTTAAAGTTGGGCCTCTGCTCACCTCCACGGGAAATGAGCAGCCTGAACTTCTGTCTTGTATGTCTCATTCTAGGGACCTTAAACTTTGCAGTGCTTCTAGACTGGTGCAATCTGGGGAGAGAGAGGTGTGGTCACTGCCCTCCTGGTCTGTTCTCTGTGAATTCCTGACTAGGTTAAGATCCATTTGCTTATGTGTGATTGAGAGTGTGTAGGCTGCTGTTTAGTCTCCATTAGCCCGCTGAGAGCTTCTGCAGGTTCAGAACCACCAACCTGCTGGCTCACTCTTGGTTTTCTTCACCTAGATCTGCAACTGCAGGCGTATGTGTCAGGTCCTTTAAAATGCTCTATGAATTGGCTTTTTTTTAAAATCAGTTATTTTCTTCTTCCATTGCTTTCCTTTCTAATCCAGATGAGGCATTGCATTTTCAAATTTCCATTTTGGCTGTGTGATTCAGGACATGAGTTTTAATTCAGAGGAATACCATTATGCTTATAGATATTATATCGACATATATGCTGCATTTCAAACCATAAATATACTTTTCAAATGTTTTAAAATTTAACTTACCATTCCCATAACATGGACCTCTGAGCAAATAAACAAGATTCCTCGGCAATGCTAATGTGTGTTTTCAGGCCCAATGGAGCTCTGCTAATCTATGCTTTAAGAGTATTTTCAGATCTGACACTGTGCCATTTTGTCCAAAGAGAATCCTGATACCGTATGTTCTCTAGATTTTCTGACTCTGCTATCCCTTCTTCTAAGCACACTGACTACTCTGGCATGCTGCCCTCTATAGCTTCTCCCAGACCCTTCATCCTGTGTGCTCAGATCCCACATAAACAGACAATCTCTGTTATCTGGCTCTGACTGTCACTACCTTTCTATGATCTAATGTCCCTCCCATGCTTGATAGTCCAGGTTCTAGGGCCCCTGCATGCTCAAACAGTCTTGGATCTCATTCTATGTTCTACTTACTCTTTCAGGTCTGATATTTGGCTTTCAGGTCAATTCCTGCTTTCTACAGTTAGAGCTGGGACCACTGTCCCAGCACTGGAAGTCTCTGCCCCACTTGCAATATATTCTCTTGAAAGGCACCTCCAAGTCAGACATGACTATGGAAGGACATTTTCATGCATGTCATTTTATGGTCAAAGTCCCCTTCCTCTTCTGATAGTCTAAGGTTACCTTGCCTTTGTACTTTCAGTTTTATTATATTAAACTACATATATATATATATATATAATATAAACAATACAATCATTTGAGAGCAGAAATATTTCTCTTTTGAATTCTGTGTATTTGTTTTATTTTTTCAGTGAATACTGACCATTAACAATAGTAGTGATATATTTAGCAGCCTTACCCCTTCAGGACACTAAATACTAAATGCAATTACTCTCTGGCCATTTATTTTTTCTTTTCCTTTCTCATATATATATATATATATATATATATATATATATATATATATATATATATAATTTATTTATCTATCTATCTATCTATTTATTTATTTTTAGGGGGAAGGTAGGGCAATTGGGATTAAGTGACTTGCCCAAGGTCAGACGGCTAGTTTTTGTGTTGCGTCTGAGGCCAGATTTGAACTCAGGTCCTCCTGACTCCGGGGCCGGTATTCTATTCACTGGGCCACCTAGCCACCCCTTCCTTTCCTTTTTTATTATAAGATTATTTTTTTTAAATTAGAACTAGATTAAGCCTGTATATTTACCCTCCATCTTTGACTCTTTGATACAGGACTTGAGAGTTAATTCAGAGATTCCCCACCGTGCTAATATCAGTTATAATGAAATACAGGTTCCATCTCAGACTTTAAATCTCCTTAGTTATTATTGCTTACAAATCCTGTCTTTCCCTTTAAGTTGCAGCTCTGAACACAGAAACAGAACCCTTTCTCAGCAATGCTGTTCTGTGTTCTCAGGATCATCAGAGCTCTGATAATCCATGTTCCAAGAGCCCTCCCAGTTGCATCACTGTGAGGTTGCATGGCCCAAGACAATCCTGAATTGTGTGCTCTAAGGCCTTTCCTGGCTCTCCTAGCCCTTCCTTCAAGTTCTAACATTACCTTCATGGTTCCTCCCAGGCCCAACATTGTGTGTGCTCATGTATCGCAATTTGATTGCAGTCTCTGAACATCTCTCACATTTGGGGTTTTAAGGTTCTTTCCTCTTTGATATTATTTGTTCTACGTGCCCCCCACCACCTGCAATTCTGGCTCCTTTTTGAAAACCCATTTCTGTCATCCTGAGCTTGAACTGCCATCTCAGTGCAGAAATTTGCCACTCTGAGCTCTAGCCAGTCTTGTCTAGTACATTCTCTTGCAATGGCTCTCCAAAGCAACATTTTGTGTTCTAAAACATCTCCTAGCTTTGTTATTTGAAGTTCAGCATCTCCTCACTTTGGTCATATTCAAGGGTTTTAATTTTTTTCTCTTCAATTATCTATTCAGTTTTCTTATATTAAATTACATGTGTCTTAACAGTACAATTATTTAAAATGGTGCACTTAAATCCTTATTCGTTAAAAAAGAAAACCACTCCTCATTCATGACGAGTAATAGAAATGTCAACAGTAGTCTTAACAACTTAAGGTAGTGCATGGAGTTTGTGTGTACATATTACACACACACTTATTTTGTTTTCTTCAGATTTTTTATCTTGTTAGGGTATTTTGCCTTTCCTCACTGTGTTTTGGAACACATCTTTTAAATCAGAGCATATACATGGTAGTGATAGAAATGCTTATTGAAGCATATGTTTTATGTCATACTCTAAATGCATTTGATACTGCTTTTTCTATTTAAATTTCATTCCCCCAAAATTTGACCTCTGAGCGCAGAAACCAGACTCCTGTCCAGCACCTGATATGGTATGCTCTTTGGACCATCCAAGTTCTGAGAATCTGACACTGCAGTTTTATGGCCAAAGCTAGTCCTGAGATGGCAGTTTCTAAGACCTTTACTACCTCTGGTGCCCTGCCATTCTCTTCTCCCTGGCTTCTGTTAGGCCTGACATTATGTGTGTTCATGTCCCTCAGAATAAGACTGCTGTTCTTCTCAGTCTGTGAACATCCTTCACTTTCTGTATTCTAAAGCCCCTCCCAAGTTTGATGATCGCAATCAGAAGGTCTTGTCCAGCTCTGGACTCTGAGATGCTGTTGGCTCAGCCATTCTATGCTGACCACACCTTCTCAAGTCTCATATTTTAGATGTTATCTCAACTCCCAGTCTGATAGACCCTGGCCTGTCATCCCAGCCCGGAAATCCTCCCTTTCCTGCTCTGTTTAGCCTCTAATACATTCTTTGGAAAGCCGTCTCCAAGTCAGGCATCTTATTTTCTAGAGACTTTCTCAGTCCAGTTATTTTATGGTTAACAGCATCTCCCTCATCTGACATCCTAGGATTTTTTTTTCTTTTCACTTAATCAGTTTTAGTATGTTAAATGCCAGCTGTTTATTAGGAATACAATTATTTAGATAATAAATTGTTTTTTATTTCTACATCCTTATCATATTTTAATAAACAAACATGGCCCATTCACTAACAATAATAGTATTATGTATAACAGCCTTACCCCCTGAAAACACTGTAACTATGTTTTTTTGGACAGTTCTATTTTTTTCCCTTTAAATCTGGATTAAGCATGGTATATTCAAAGTTCCACTTTGCTTGTGTAATTTGGGACATGAGTTTTAATTTAGAGGATCACCACTGTGCATATAGATGTTATAAGGATATGTATGCTACATTTCATACCATAAAGACCATAAAAAACTTTAAAAAAATCTCTAAGACTTGAACCCCTTAGCACAGAAATAAAACGTCTTCCCAGCAATGATATGATGTATTCTCAGGCTCATCAGAGTTCTGACAGTGTTCTAGGAGGCCTCCCATCTCTGACACTGTGTAGTTTGATGGCTCAAGCCAATCCTGAAAACTGTGTGTGTGGAGGTTTTTCCTGGCTCTCCTAGCCCTTCCTCTATGTCCTCTGCCAACTCTCCCCTTCTCTTCCCTCTGGCTTCTCCCAGGCCTGCTTTCTGTGGGCTCCCATCTTCCTCAGTCAGACAACTCCTGTCCTCAGACTCAGAACATCTTCCACATTCAGTGTGGTAAAGTCCCACACCTTTGATGTTATAGAGGCGAGGCCCTGGGACCTTACATTATCTCCAAGGTCAGACATTTTGGTTTATATTCATCCTCCCCAGTCTGATATTCTAATTTCTATTTGAAAACCCATTTCTAACATTCTGAGCCTGGGCTGTCATCCCAGTGTGGAAGATCCTCCTTGCTAAGCTCCCTCCAGCCTTGGATATATAATCGCTGCACTCATCTATTTACCAGCACTGTCATTTTATGATCAAAGTCACTTCACTGCAGTGTTATTCAAGGGATTTTTTCCCTTTTCACTTATTTATTCAGTGTTACTAAGTTAAATGACACAATTATTTAAAACCACAAATTGTTTCCTTTATGAATCCTGTATACTTACCATATTTTTTCACCAATAAATATACCCCACTAACAAAAATAGAAACCCTTAGAAAAACCCCATGGTTTTGCTTTGTCATTTTTTTCTTTTTCAATGGTTTCTTGTTAATTGAGATTAGGCATTGTATATTCAAATACCAACTTTGGTTGTGTAATTCAGGACATGAGTTTTAATTCAAAGGATCACCATTGTGCTTATTGATATTATACTGCTATAAGTGTTGTGTCATCCCATAAATACACTTAAAATTCTTTTTAGCTTAACTTGCTTTCCCCATAACTTGGGCCTCTGAGCACATAAACAAGACTCCTGCCCAGTAATAATATTATGTATTTTTGAGCTCTCATAATCTTTGTTCTAAAAGTCCTAAAATCATACGTTCTAAGGGATTTCCTGGCTCCGATATCCCTTCTTCTCAGTGCCCTGCCTGCTCTGACATGTTCTTTTCTCTCTCTTCTCCCAGGTCCTCCATTCTGTGTGCTCACACCCCACCAAATCAGACCCTTTCTCTTCTCTGTTGCTGACCAACTTTCCAAGTCTTAAGTCCCTCCCATGTTTGTTATTCCTGATTCCAGGCCTCCAGGCAGCTCAGGCCTTCTCGATTCTAAGCTGTCTCCAAGTTCATTCATTCTCTCTTCCACATTCTCTCCCAGGTCTTATAGTCCAGCTTTTTGTCAAGCCCTATGTCTCACATTGAGAGCCAGAACTGCTGACCCAGTGTTGGAAGACTCTATTCTGAGTTCTCTCTGGCCTCCAATAGATTCTCTCAGAAGTACCCCCAAATCAGATACTATCATCAATGCTCCCTCTCAGGTGGGGAATGTTCTGATCAAAGTCTTCTCCTTCCTCTGATAATCTAAGATTGTTTTTTCCTATTCACTTATTTCTTCAGTTTTGGTATATTAAATTACAAATTTAAATCACAAAATATGTTATTTGCAATACTCTTATCTGAGAGTATGAATAGATTTTTCTTTAGAATTCTGTGTACTTTAACTTTTCCAATGAATACTGACCATTCATTAACAATAACAGTGCCATCTACAGCAGCCTTAGCCCTGTAAGACACTGCATGCAATTAGTTTACAGTTTTATTCTCTTTTCTCATTTTTTCTTTTTACTTTAATCACTATCAGACTAGGCATTATATGATGACCTTTAGTCTTTTGACTGGGTGATGTAGGACATGTTTAACTACTAGAATCACCATTATGCCAATATAAATTATAATGTAATATAGGCTGATTCTCTCAGCCTAAAGAAACTTTTTATATTGTCCAGATTTATTTGTCTGTCCCCATAACTTTGCAGCTCTGAGCTCAGAAACAAAACTCCTTCCCAGCAATGATATTGTGTATTCTCAGGCCCATCTGACCCCAGATAATCAGCATTCTGAGAGCTCAACCAGCTCTGACAGCGTGTGGTTTGACGACCCAAGCCAGTCCTGAAACTGTGTGGAGGTCTTTCCTCTACGTACTATGGCTCTCCTAGTCCTTCCTCTATGTCCTCTGCCAGCTCTCCCCTTCTCTTCCCTCCAATTTCTCCCAGGTCTGCCTTCTGTGAGCTTCCAGCTCACTCAGACAACTCCTGCTCTCAGGCTTGGAACATCTCCTATATTTGGTGTTTTTAAAGTCCTTCACACAATATGATTTGTTCTTCATGCCCTTCTGAAGTTAGATATTTTGGCTTCTATTTGAAAACATTCCCAGCATCCTAAGTTTGGACCACCATAGCTTTTCATAAATTCGCCATTCTAAGTTCTATATCCAGGTTCTAATATATTCTCTTGAAATGTATCACCAAGTAAAATATATCTTCTAAAGAAGGGACCAGCTGTCTTTTTTTTAATTTAAAAATCTCATCACTTCAGTAATATTCATTTTTTCCTTTTCACTTGTTCAGTTTTATTACATTAAATTACATATATGTATGTGTTAGCAGTATCACAAGTGATATTCCTATTTAAATTGGATACCTATAATTTTATTTATTTAAAATAAAATACTCCTTATTCATTACAATCTTAAGAGGAAAAGGAAGTGCATGGAATTTTTTATCCCTGAGCATCTTTTTTTCCTGTTATCCAGCTAAGGTGATGTACTATTCCTTTTCTCATTGACTGTATCTTAGAACCTGACTTTTAAATCAAAGCATCAGCATTGTATTGATAAAAGATTACATTCAACATATGTTGCAAGTCATACCATATATATGTGAATACAGATATAGATTCATAAATTTTGTCATCACTCTTCCCAAATTGGAACTCTGAGCACAAGAAACAGGACTCCTTCCCAGCAATGAGTTTTCATCATCTGTGTTGTAAGAGCCCTCCTAGCTCCGACACTGCGATTTTTATGGCCAAAACTAGTCCTAAAATGCTATATTCTTCCTAAAGGCTTTCCTGGCTCAGATCCCCTAAATGCTCTGCCACTGTTCCCTCTGCCTTCTTCCAGGCTCCCCATTCTTTGTGCTCACATCCCATGGAATTAGACATCTCTGTTCTCAGGTTCTGACTGGAGGCTGGAGCACTAAACTTCACCCAAAGTTTTCCTTTATAAAAGCCTAGACTGGACATTGTAGCTCACTCCACTCTGCAACTTTAGCTCTACTTGCTCTGAAATCCATGGAACATGATTTCCTCACCTCCTCCAGCCCCCACACTCCCCCCACCTCAGTGTCCTCTGACTTTCCCAATCCCTGCCGACCCCCAGCTTTCTCTTCTGTTATCTTCTTACTTTAGATTGTAAGCTCCTCCAGAGAAAGGGCTTTCTTTTTTCTTATTTGTATCCCTGGTGCTCAGCACAGTGCCTGGCACACAGTAGGTGCTTGTCCGAATTGAATAGAATGGAATTGACCTCAGACACTATTGATCCTAAGGTGCTCCCAGCTCAGACACTCCATGTTGGACATACCTTCTCAAGTCTCATATTCTGGCTTCCATGTGACCCCCCAGTTCTGATATTCAGAGCCTCGACTGCCATCTGAACCCGGAAATCCTCCATTCTAACTTCAAGCCACCCTCTCATATATGACCTTGAAAGGTACCCCTGAGTCCGATCCTGTACTTACTAAAGTTTCTCCCATCCTAATTTTGTTACCAGTTCTCCTAGGGCTTTTTTCCCCTTCCCATTTATTTCATCAGTTTTAGTATGTTAAGGGACATATGTTTCTAACAATCCACATATTTAAGATCACAGGTGGTTTCTCTTATGAATCCTGTGTACTTACCTTTTTTCCCAGTAAGTACAGCCCATTCATTAACAATAACAGTGACCTGAATAGCAGCCTTACCTCCTGATAACACTGTATAATTCATTTTTTGGTCAGTTACTTTGTTCTTTTCATGAGCTTACTTATAATCTTGATTGGGTGCTCTATATTCAAATCTCTTCTACAACTATGTGGTGCAGGATATGTCTTAATTCAACCATGCTGCTAGAATTATACAGTGTCATATATTGCATCTCATGCCCTAAGTATACTTTTTATCGTTGTTTACCTGCATCTCCTCAAACATGGAAACTCTGCAAAGAAACAAAACTCATTCCCAGCAATGATACTGTGGGATCTGTCTTCTAAGGGCCCTCCCAGCTCAGACACTGTTGTTTTCTGCCTATTAGTCTAGAACTTGTGTGTTCTAAGAGCTTCCTTGGCTGGAACATCACTTGTTCTACCCACCCTGCCTCCTCTGACATTCTCTTCTCCCACTGTGCTCACATCCTGGGGAATCAGACAATTTCTGTTTTCTTACTACGACTTTTTTTTTTTTACCATCTGTGTTCTAAACTCCCCCTTTCCCTTGATATTCCAGGTTTATGCACTTTTGATTCTAAATTGCCTCCAACGTTCATTTTGTATTCTACATGGCCTCCCAAGTCTGATAGTGTGGCTTCTATATCAGCTCCTGGTTTTCATACATGAATACATACACATACATATATACATAGGGCTGTCGTCCCAATACTGTAATGCTCTCTTCTAAACTTGAATTTTCAAAACCTTTGCTTAAAAGGCACCTCCATGTCAGACATTCTATTTTTTAAAGGTACTTCCAGCCCTGTCATTTGATGATTAAAGCCTCTTCCTGACTCTGATATTCTAGGGTTACTTTTTTTCTTTTCACTTATTCACTTTCACTATATTAACCTGTATGTGTGTGTGTGTGTATACACATACATACATACATACATACCGATCTGTCTCAGCAATGTAGTTACTTTAGGGCACACATTCTCATTTTAATTCTCTGTACTTCCTTTTTTTTCAGATACTGACTATTCATTAGTAGCGATATTTAAAAGTCTTAACCTGTCAGGACAATGCATCTAATTATTGTGTTTTCAGTTGTTTTTTCCTTCCCTTTTTGAGGGGTGGGTAGCACCTAATTAAGGCCAGGATGCTCACCTTTCTGTGCAGGCCATGTTTTCATTCAGAGGATCACCCCTGTGCTGACATCAATTATACTGTTTATACATACAATTATACATACATTCCATATGCTAAATATGTAGCATTATTGTTGTTTACATTTACTTGTCCTTCCCTATAGCTGTAACTCTGAACACAGAAACAAAACATGTTCCCAGCAACAATACTATGTATCCTGAGGACCATCTGAGCACTGATAATCCACGTTCTAAAGCTCTCCTCGCTCTGATAGCATGCACATTTATGGCCACGGCTAGTTCTGAGATAGTATCTTCTACAGGCTTTACCAGCTCTGACATCAGTTTGTCTACCTGCCTTGATAGCTCTGACACTCCCCTCTCTATGGCCTCTCCAAGGCCTGACATTCTGGATGCTCAGATCCCATGGAATCAGACAATTTCAGTTCTCTGGCTCTGACTATCTCTCACTTTCTGTGACCTGAGATCCCTCCCAAGTATGATATTCTGGGCTGGAGAGCTCCATCTAGCTCTAGCCTCACTGATTCAAAATTGCCTCCAAGCCCATACATTCTATGTTGGACATACCTTCCCAAGTCTCATATTCTGCATACTATCCTATCTCCCAGTTCTGATAGAGTCTGGACGGCCATCCCAGCTGAGATTCTTCTAAGCTTTATCCATCCTCCAATGCATCGTCTTGGAAGACAGCTCCAACTCAGATATGCTCAAAGTCAATTGCAAGTCATATCATCATTTCTCTGATGCCATGGTCCTCTTCAAGAATGAAGGCCAAATTACAACCTGTGAGTAGTCTGAGCTGCCTGAATGGGTACCCAGCTCGCCCTCTCCTCTCCTCCTTAATAAAGTTTCTCAAGAGTCTTTTAACAGCATAAATTGGTTTTGTTTTGAATCTTGTGTTCTTTATTTTTAAAATATATGACTAGTCATTAACAAGGATAGCCATATCTATAGCAGCCTCAACACTAACAATTACTGCAGCTAATTACCATATTGTCAGTTACTTTTTCCTTGCCTCAACTTTTTTCCCCTCTTTGGAACTAGATTAGGCACTGGCACATTCACCTCTTTGTGTGAGGCAGGACTTGAGAGCTAATTCAAAGTAACTGTTATTATGCTAATATGAATTATACTGAAACACATGTTGCATCTCATGCCCTAAACATGCTTTCTATTGCTATTTAAATTTACCTGTCATTGTCCATTAAGTCTTAACTCTGAGGACAGAAACAAAACTAGTTCTGGCAATGATACTGCATGTTTTGAGGACCAACTGAGCTGCTAATTTCTTTTCTGAGAGTCCTCCCAGCTCTGACATTGTGTGATTTGACAGCCTAGGCCAGTCCTGAAACTGTATGCTGAGGCTCTCCTAGCCCTTCCTCTACGTCCTCTGCCATCTCTCCCTTTCTCTTCCCTCCAGCTTCTCCCAGGCCTACTTTCTGTGGACCCCCATCTCACTCAGACAACTCCTGTTCTCAGGCTCAGAACATCTCCCACATTTAGTGTTGGAAGGTGTCTCCCCCCTTTGGCATGGGGGAGCAGGACCCCATCTGGCTCAGGTGCTCAGGATCTTAAATTGCCTCCAAGTGCAGACATTGTGGGTTCTATGTAGTCTGAGCCTAGAATACCAGCCCCATTGCACAGATTCTCTGTTCTATTTTCTATCCAGCTTCTCAAATTCAGATGAAATGCATCTCACAGTCTGACAGTCTATGTTCTAAAACCTCCTCTGCCTTTGTCATTCTGTGTTCAATGACCCTCACTCTGCTGTTATTCAAGTATCTTTTTCCTTTTCACTTATTCAGACTTTATTATATTAGATTACATAGTTGTCTTAGATATATAATTATTGAAATTGACAAATATTTAACCTTTTAAAACTGGGTAATTAAAAACCTTTTTAATTCAATAATAACTTATCAGATTAAGGTAGTGAGTGAAATTAGATTTTCCCCTGTCAGGGTATTATTTTTTTTTCCAGATTTTCAGCCATAGAAGGCATTTTTTAAACCTTTTACACTTTTACCTTTCCTAACTGGCTGTATCTTAGGACTAGATTTTAAAATCACAGCATCAGCATGGTGCTGATATAAATTGTATCAAAACATGTAGCACGTCATACCTAAATGTTTTTTTTTTCAATTTAACAATTCCTCCTCATAAATGGGAACTCCAAGCACAGAAAGAAAACTCCTCCCTAGCCATGAATGGCTTGGAGGATGCTCAGGACCATATGAGCTCTGCTGTTCTGGTCTACAAATTCTCCCTGCTCTGACATATTTAGGTTTTGACGCCCTTCCTAGTGCTACAACTGAATGGTCTATGGTCTTTTCTGGTTCTGCTGTTACTTGTTCCCTGCCTTGCCATCTTTGCCATTTTTTCTCTCTGGGCTCACAATTCTTAAAGACCCTTTCTGTACTACAGAGTCTTGCCCACATTGGATAGTCCAGATTCCCTGCCCCTATCCAGCGCAGGCATTTTTTATTCTAAATCGCTTCCAAGCTCATGTTTTATGTTCTACATCCTCTCCTAGGTCTGATATTCTGGCTTCTGGATCCACTTTGCTCTGATACCCAGAACCCAGCCTATTATCCAAGCCTTGAAATTTTAAGTTCTATTCAACCTCCAATATATTCTCCTGACAAACCAGCCATTCAATTTTCTGAAGATTGTCCCTGTCATGTCATTTTATGGCCAAAGTCCCCTAACACCCAGTATTCTTGTTTTTTTTCTTTTTCACTTAACTTTGTATTTTAGTATATTAAATTACATATATGTATTAGCAATGTGATCATTTAAAAGCACAAATTGTTTCTTCTAAATTTGGAGTACTTGATTTTTCAAATAGTGACCCTTCATTAACAACAGTGACATCTACAGCATTTTACCACTTCAAGAACCTCATGGATTATTGTCATTTTTATTTCTTTTTATTGGAACCAGATTATGATGTTCATTTCACTTCCTTTACTGTGTGATGCAGAACCCACGAGAGTTTCGGCTTCTACGTCAACTCTCAATTATAATACTCAGAGCCTGGACTACCATCTCAGTCCTGAACCTCTCCATTATGCTGATATAAATCTTACTGAAATACGATACATCTCTTACACTAAAAATAATTGTGTTTTTTTTTTTACTAGATCCACCTTGTAAGTTAGAACTCTTAGCAAAGAAATAAAACTTCCCTGAAATGGTATTATGTTCTCAGGACCATGTGAACTCAAGACCACCTGTTTTAAGTTTCCCCAGTTCTGACCCTGAGCTTTTATGGCTACTTCTAGTCCTGACATTCTATGCCCTGTCACTTATTCTAGCTGTCTTCCCAGCTCTGACATTCTCTTCTTCATGGATTCTCCCAACCCTGGTGTTCTACATGTCTAGTTCCTACAGAATCAAGCAACAGTTCTCTGGCTCTGACCATCACTTTCTTTGATCTTAAGCCTCTCCAAAATGTAAAATTATAATTTCGAGTGTCTCATCTAGCTCTTGACCCATTGATTCTAAACTGCCTTCGAGTTCAGAGTATGTTGGACACAACCTCTCATCTCATATTCTGAATTCTATGTCAATGTTCATTTCTGATATTCAAGTCTGGATTGTCAACTCAGCACTGATACTCTCCATTCTAAGCTCTGTCCAGTCTCCAAAATTTTCTCTTGAAAGACACCTCCAAGTCAGATACTATTCTCTAAGAACCACAGCAATCCTGTCATTTAATTGTTAAACTTGCCTCCTACCTCTTCTCCAGGGTTGTTTTACTTTTATTTATTGTGTTACTATATTAAATTGCATATATGTGTATATATTGAGAGCACAAATTGTTTTTCTTTTTAATTCTTTTTCAATACTGATCATTAATAATAATAATAATAATAGTGATATCTAAAGTAGCCTTAATTTTTCAAGATATTATATGAGACTATTTTTACCTTTAAAAAATAGAACCAGGTTTGGCACAGTATGCTTACCCTTCCTCTTTCTTATTCTGTGAAGTAAAGTATAAGTTTTAATTCAGAAGATCAACTTCATGCTGACATAAATTATATTGCTACATGTTTTAGCTTGTATTTTAAGTCTACTTTATTGTTTTTTGTTTACGTTTTCCCATTCAACCTCTGAGCACAGAAACAAAACTTATTCTGTGTCCTCAGGCCCATCTGAGCTCTGATAATCCATATCCTAAGAGCCCTTCCAGCCCTGATATTATGAGGTTTCATGGCCAAAGTTAGTCCTGAGATTCTAGGCTGTTGGGGATTTTTTGAAATTTGTTATCTTTTTTTCTATCTGCCTGGCCAGCTCTGACTGTCTCTGCCATGTCTGACATACTGTGTGCTCACATCTTGGGTTTTCAGTTTTACTTTTGTGGCTATGACCATTTCTCACTTTCTGAGTTCTGGGGTCACTCCTGAGCTTGGCATTCTAGGCTGGAGGGTCCAATCTAGTTGAGGCCCCATTGCTTCTACATTTTCTCCACACTGAGACATTCTATGTTGGGCAAACCTTCTCAAGTCTCATTTATGTAGATTCCCAGTTCTGATATTCTGAATCTGGGAATGCCATCCCAGCCCTGAAATCCTCCATTTTAACCTCTGTCCATCCTCCAGCATTCTCTTGGAATGTACCGCCAAGTCAGATACCATAGTTTCTATAGTTTCTAAAGTCCCAACTTAATTATTTTATGTTCAAAAACCTGTCCTCTGATGTTCTACAATTTTTTTCCTTTTCACTTATTTTAGTATTAGTAATACAATTATTTAAGATCACAGATTGCTTCCTTGGGACTCCTGGGTACTTACCTTTTTTCTTTTCAATACATTTGGCCAATTTGTTAACAATAATTGTAATTTCTACAGCAGCCTCACTCCATTTAATACACTGCATGCTTTTCTCAGTTACTTTTTCGTTTCATTTGTTTTCTTTTGAATCTAGTTTAGGTACTTTATGTTAAAATTTCCCCTTTGGCTATCTGTTTCAGGACATGAGTTTTAATTAAGGATCACCATTGTACTTACAGATATATTGAAAAGTGTCGCATTTCATACCATAAACTTACTTTTGAATGTTTTCTAAATTTCCTTTTTCTTCTCCATAATTTGGACAAGATTCCTTTCCAGCAATGATACTGTGTGTTCTCTGGATGATCATCAGAGCTCTGGTAATCTATGTTCTAAGAGCCAGCTGAGCTCTGACAGTGTACGCTTTTCTTGGCCAAAGCTAGTCCTGAAACTGTGTATTCTAAGAGCTTTTAGAGCTCTGATAGCTCCTCTTTCTAAGAGCCTTCCCAGCTCTGTCATTCCTTTTTCTGGGTTCTCCAGAGCCTCCCCTACTGTGCATTCAAGTTATACTGAATAAGACAATGTTTTCCAGCTATTATCTCCCACATTATATGCTTTTAGGTCCCTTACTCCTCTGACATTAAGAGTAGGAGGGTTCCAGCCACTTCAGGCACTCTTGATACTAAATTGTTTCTAAGCTCAGTCATTATATTCTATCCCACAGGCCTTCTTCTGGCTTCTGAGCCTGACCTGTCATTCCAGTGTAAAAATTCTCCATTCTAATCTCTATCCAGCCTCCAATATATTCTTTTACAATGTCTCTCCAAATCAGACAATCCATGTCCTAAAGACTTGTTTTTATGTTGAAAATCCCCTCATTGAGGTGATAGTGGGCACTTTATTCAGTTTTAGTGCACCATAGTACTTTGTCTTAGAAATACAATTATTTAAAATCACAAATGGTGTTCCTTTAAAAACTGGGCACTTAACACCTTATGAGTTTCAATTAAACATTCCCCATTCATTACCAATATCAATAGATTATCTGTAGCACTCTTGCCTAATTAAGGCAATGAATGTAATTAGTTTTTTAAAATTATTTTGGATTTTCAGCCAACTAAGGTAATAAACATATTTTACTTTTCCTTATTGTGTTTCTGGACCTGACTTTGAAACCATAGCACTGATATTGTGCTGATGCCATATTGAAATTTATGCTGCATGTCATACTTTAAAAATCCTTCCTTATCGTTTTAAACTTTTCCCTGTCGTTCCCCATAAACGGGAACTCTAAGCAATGGTATCGCATGTTCTCAAGACCATCTGAGCTCTATTAGAGCTCTGTTCTAAGTTTCCTTAGTTCTGGCACTCTGATGTTTTAAAGCCACTCCTACTTCTTACATTGTGTATTCTAAGGGCTTTCCTGGCTCTGATATCCTTTTTTTCTAAGTTTTTTGACTGCTCTGACATTCTCTTCTCTCTAGCTTCTCCTACATCTGACACTCTGTATATACCCACATCCCACAGAATCAGACAATTTCTGATCTAGCTGAGACTTCTCTCATTTTCTATGATCTAAAGTCCTCTTACCTTTGACATTCCAGGTACCAAGGTCCTTTTAGCTCAGGCCTTCTTTTTTCTAAATTTCCTCTAATTTCATTAATTTAATGATATTATATGTTCTATATATTCTGAGCTCTTATATTCTGGCTTCCTTGCCAACTACAAACTTTGTTATTCAGAGCCTGTACTTCATTTTTCCAGTAAATACTGGCCATTCACAGCAATAGTTATATCCACTGCAGCTTTAACCCTTAAAGATACTACATGCAATTACTGTACTTTCAATTTTTTTTTTCTTTTTAACTGGAGGAAGATCAGGCATTGTATGATCACCTTTACTCTGTGAGTTGCAGGACATGAATTTTAATTCACGGCATTACCACTGTGCTGATATTAAATTATACTGAAATATACATTGCACTACATCCCATAAATATACTGTTATTATTTAAAAATTTTTCCTGTCCCTCTCCATTACTTGAACCTCAGAGCACATTGAAAAGACCCCTTATCAGCAACAATACTATGTTCTTAGAACCTTCTCAGCTCTGACATTCTCAGTTTTTAAAAAGACTTCTAGTCTTCAAAGTGTATGTTCTAAAGGCTTTCCAAATAGCTAATTTAACATTAGCATAGTGCCTAGCACATAGTAGGTACTATATAAAAGTACTTTACAAAAGAGCTCTGATATTCCCTTTTCTATGACTTCTCCCAGGACTGACATTCCTTGTGTCCACATCCCATGGAATCAGACAAGTTCCCTTTTCAAGCTGAACATCTCACCATTTCTAGGTTCTAAGGTCTCTCCTAATTTTACTATTCTAGCTGTCTCTAAGGTCTCTCCTAATTTTTACTATTCTAGCTGTCAGGGCACCATTCATATTAGGCATTCTTGATTTTATGTTTCCTCCAAGTCCAAACATTCTATGTCCTACTAGCCCTTCCAGGACTGAAATTTTATATTCTAAACTCTTTCCAAATTCCAATATATTCTCTTGAAATGCACTTCTGTTTCAGACATTTTATGTCCTAAAGACTCTCCGAGCTCGGTCATTTTATGTTCTTTTATGTTCAAAGACTCCTCATTCCTGTGACATACAAGGGTTGTTTTTTCTTTTCACTTATTTATTTTCTTTTATTATAGCAAATTACATATGTCTTAGCAACACAATAATTTAAAATCACAAATGGTGTCCAATTTTTCAAAGTGGGTTTTTATTGAAACAGCTTGTTTCAATAAAACAGTCCTTATTCATTACCAATTAAAGCAAAATGAACTGTAGTCTTACCAGAACATTTCTTTGTGTGTGGAGTTTGCTTGACAGGTTTGTTTTGCTTTGAGTCAGCTAAGGCAATATATTTTTAACTATCCAATTTGTGTTTCAAGAACAGTTTTAATTCAGAGCATTACCATTGTTCTTCTATAAATTATATTGAAACATGTGCTGTATCTCATATTAAAAATAGCCTTAGTCACTGTGTTTGACATTTACCTCTCCCTTCTCATAATTTAGAACCCTGAGCACATAAATAAAACTCTTTGTTGGTGATGATATTATGTGTTCTCAGGACCATCTCAAGTCTAATAATCTATGTTCTAAGAGACTTCTCAGTTCTGACTGGGTGATGTGGCCAAAACTAATCCTGAAATTGTATGTTTTAGGGGCTTTCCTAGAGAGGTATCCCTTGTTATTAATGCCAGCTCTGACACTCTCTTCTCTGTGGCTTCTCCCAGGCCTTACATTCTGTGTACTCAACATCCCATGGAGTTAGACAATTTTTATTACGTACTTCCCAGGTTTGATATTCCAGGTTCCAGGGTCCAATCCAGCTCAGGGACTTTTGATTCTAACTTGCCTTCAAGTTACTTCGTTTTATAATAGTCAGGGTTTGACATATTTTTCAAGGTCTGATATGCTATCTTCCACGTTTTGACATTTAGAGCCTAGACTATTGTCCCACAGTGAAATATTCTGTTGTAAGCTCTCTCTAACCTCCAATATATGTTCTTGAAATGTGCCTCCAAGAAAAAAATTGTCTTCTATAAACCTTCCCAGCCCTGTGATTTTATTTTCAAAGACCCTCCCTCCTCAGATACTCTAGGGACTTTTTCTTTTTCACTTCTTTATCCAATTTTATGTGTCTTATCAGTATAATTCTTTAAAATCACAATTGTTTCCCTTTTCAATATTGTGTACTTACCTTATTTTTTTCAACAGACAGCCCTTTCGTTAACAATAGCAGTAATATTTGCAGCAAATTTTAGCCTTCAAGAGACTGCATGCAATTAGTTTTTTGTTGTTTTTTTTTCTTTTCTTTGTTGTCTTTTGGAGTCAAGATTAAACACCATATGGTCACCTTTCCACTTTGGTTTTGTGATTCAGTATATGAATTCTAATTCAGAGCATATCATGAAACATATGTTGCATCTTGCAGCCTAAATATAATTTTAAAAATATACCTGTTCCTCCCTAGGAGCACATAAATCAAACTATTTGCCAGCAATGACTGTGTGTATTCTCAGCACCGTCTCATCTCTGACAATCTTTGTTTTTATGGCCACTCCTAGTCCTGACGTATGCTTGAAGGGTTTTCCTGGCTCTGATATGCCTTGTTTAATCTTCCTGGAGGGCTAGGCTATTCTGTTCTCTATGATTTCTCCCACATCTAACCTTCTACATGGATCCCACTGAACTGAACAATTGGTGGTCTCAAGCCCTGGCCTCTGCTCACTTCCTATGTTCTAAGGCCCCTCCCACTCTTGATATTCTAGCTCCCAAGATGCCATGCAGCTCAGGTGCTCTTGATTCTAAATTGCCTCCAAGTTCAGATAATTTATCTTCTATATATATCCTTACGAGTCTGATATTATGACTTCTATGTCAATGTCTAGTTTTGACATTTAGAGCCTGAATTGCTTTCCCAAGGCACAAAGTTTCTACTCTTAGCTCTCGTCAACCTTGGCCAAGACAGACATTCTGTTTTGTAAAGATATTCACAGCTCTGTCATTTTATGTTCAAAATCCCCTCCCTTATCTGTTTTCTGCCTTTTATTAAATTACATCTAAGTCTCAGCACAATGACTTAACTTTTTTCAATAAATTAAAAATAATAGTTGTGCCTACTTGCCTTGCCCCTTCAAAACACTTCATGAAATGACATTTTTGGTGTTATTTTTTTTTCACTGTTTTATTTTGGACACTCTATGTTAACTCACCGGCTGGGTTTGGAGCCATGGATGTTCATTTCAAGTATCACCATTGGGCTGATATAAATTAGAGCTTGCTTAGCTCTGGCATCCCTTGTTCTGTGTTTCCCCAGCTCTCACATATTCTATGGTTAGTCTCAGGTTTGATATTCTGTGTGTTAAGGTTCTACTGACTCAAACAATTTGTGTTCTCAGGCTCAGGCTCAGCCCCACTGCCACTTTGTCTTCTAAAGTCCCTTTTACCTGTGGTATTCCAGGTTCTAGGGCCTCATTTAGAATTCTATATTTCCTGCAAGCTCAGATATTGTTATGTTCTATGTGGCCTCCCAGCTCACGTATTCTGGTTTCTGTGTCAACTCCTACTTTTGATATTCAGGCCTGGATCTGCTGTCTCAGTGTTCAGATTCTCTATTCTAAATCTAGCCAACCTCCAATATATTTTCTTGAAAGGTACCACAGACAGTCTATTAATATTTTATGTTCTAATGCTTCTCTTTCCTCTCATAATCTAGGATTTTTTTTTCATTTTTCATTGTTTTATTACATTATGTTACATATATCTTAGCAAAGTAATGATTTAAAATTATGATTGGTGTCCTTTTGAATCCTGTGTACTTACCTTAGTTTTTTTTTAAACAATAGTCTCCATTCATTAACAATAAAATAGAAATATCAACAACAGTTTTATCCCATCAAGTCACTGTGTGGAATTACTTCTTTGTTGATTTTTTTTTTTACTTCACTTTTTGGGTTGTGTTTTTAAGCCTGATCAGGCCCAGTATATTCACTTTAGCTCTTTGTCTGTGGGGTTCAGGACTTCAGTTATAATTTCCAGCATCACCATTGTGCTGATCTAAGTTACATTCAAATATATGTTCTATTTAATTCTATAAATATGCTTTGCTCTTTATTATTTTCTTTAGTTTACTTTTCTACCTTGCTCACTGAGTACCTAAATTTAACAAAGCCTATTCCTTCCCTGTTTTGATATTCTGTCTAGGGCCTTTACCAGCCCTGACAATCTCTTCTCTATGGCTTCTCCCAGGCCCAATATTTTCTTGACTAACTTCCCACTGACTTGCGTAATGTGTGTTCTCAGGTTCAGATCATCTCCTAGTTTCTGGTATCTAAGGTCCCTCCAGCCTCTGTTATTCCAGGCTCTAGGGCTCTATCAAGTTCAGGCATTATTGTTTCTAAATCTCCTCCAAGCTGGGCTGTTCTATGTTCTAAGTGACCTCCTTGGTCTGATATTGGCTTCTATGTTGTCAACCTCAATTTCTGTCCTCCAGAACCCTGAATGCCTTCTCTAGCAGCCCCTATATTTCATCTAGAGAGGCATATTCCAGTCCTATGGGCCTGTATGTTTTAAGAGCCCTTGGAACTCTAGAATTCTATGATATAAGGCCATGCCTTAGTATGATAACTAAGGTTTTTTTTTTCTTCTCACTTTCATTTCCTTTTTATAACACTCAATGTCTCTTATCAGTATAATGATTTAAAAGCAAAAATGGGGTTCCTTTTAAATGCTCTGTGCTTAACACCTACCTTATTTGTTACCAATAATACAAATGTCAATAGCAGTCCTAACGGAACAAGACAGATCATGGAGTTCATTTTTTAAAAATCAGATGAAGTACTATATTTCACCTTTCCTTTTTGGGTGTGTGGTTCAGGATGAATTTTAATTCAGAACAACATTGCTGTGCTTATATAAATAATGACTATTATGTGTTCTTGGGCTCCATCCATCTCTCACTTTCTGTATTTGAGGCTCCCCTCCACCTCTGAAATTCCAGGTTCCTGGGCCCCATCCAGCTCAAGCATGTCTGATTCTAAGCTGCCTCTACACTCAGATAGTCCATGCTCTGTGTCCCATTCTGGAGCTGATGTCCTTGCTTCTGTGTCAATACCTAGTTCTGAGGTTCAGACCCAGACTACCTTCCCAGGGCTAAAAGTCTCTAGGTTCTACCCAACGTCTTATCCTGAAAGGCGACTCCACGTCAGCTATTCTGTCTTCTGAAGACCCTCCTTCCCTGGTAGCTTATGTTTCCTCTGGTAGTCTAAGGGTTTTAATCTTATCACTTACTTATTCAGTTTTATTATATTACACATCTGTCTTAGCAATACAATTATTTAAAATCTCAAATGATGTTTCTTTAAAATCCTGTGTACTTACCTTATTTTTTTCAATAAATATTCCACATTTATTAACAATAACAGTAATATCAACAGCAGTCTTACCCCATCATGGCAATGCATGTAATTACTTTTTTTTTCATTTTTTTCTTTTCATTTTTTTTTTTGAGCCAGATTAGGCACTGTATGTTCAACTTTCTTCTTTGGCTGTGTGGTTCAGGACCTGAGTTTTAATTCAGAGTATCACAATTGTGCTGATAGAAATGATATTGAAATATATGTTGCATCTCATACCATAAATATACCTTATATTTTTAAAAATAAATTTACCTGTTCCTCCCAATACCTATGTCATAAGGTAAACTAAAATAAAACCACACACAACCCTTCTTCCCATATGACATTATGTGTTCTAAAGGCCTTTTCATGTTTCAAAATTTCTACTCTATGAACTCTGCCCACTCTGAGATCTGTGGTTTTAAGGAGGCTCCTAGTGCTGACCTTCGGTATGAGAATGACTGTCCTGGCTCTAGGATTCTCTTCTTCTAAGGGCCTCCCTGGCTCTGCAATTCATGTCTCTATATATGACTACTCTCAGCTCTGGCTTTGCTAAGATCCTAGTAACTCAGACAATCTGTGTCTGCACGTTCTTATCATCTCCCCTCTCTGGGGTCTGAGGCAGTGCTGCCAAACTCATTTCTATTGAGTTCCCACAGAAGGAGCCCTAAGAGCCATGTACTGACTTGATTTTAAATGCTTCATTGTGTTTGTATTGATTTTCAGTAGTTCCCAACTCCATTTTAATCTGGCTAGGGAAGCACTGGAAAGTGTTATGGGCATGCCCAGTGTTTGACATTTTTCACCTAAAGGCCCTCCCAGCTTGGATATTCCAGGTCTCATCTAGTTCATCATTGAGTCTATATTTCCTCCAACTTCTGAAATTCGGTGTTCTAAGCACCCGGGGAGGCCTGATACTCTGGCTTCTGTGTCCACTCCCAGGCCTATCATTCAGAGCCCCGACTGCCCTCTCAGCTCTGAAATTCTCCATTTTGGTCTCATTTTTCCTATTCTATTATCTACTTATTTTTACTTATTACACTGCAAATGAATCTTGTCAACATAATGATTTAAAAGAAAAAAATGTGCCTTTTAAATCCTATGCACTTACCACATTGTTTCAGTAAACACTCCCCATTCATTCCCAATAATAGGAATTCTGATAGCAGTCAGACCAGATTAAGGCAGTACATTGGAATGACTATTTCTGTCAAGGCTTTTTCAGTGTTTTGTTTTCCCCTAAGTAAGATAAAGCAATGAATGTTCTTTTCCCTTTTCCCTTTGACATGGGATTGAGGATCAGAATTTTAATTTGGAGCAACATCACTTGCTGATATAATTTATATTAAAACATGCTGTATCTCATAACACATACTTTATTACTGTTTAAATTTACCTGCCTCATCCTATAGCTCAGACCCCCAAGGGGATGTCATTGTGTATACCTGGGACCATTTCCCATTTGCCAATCTCTGTTGTAAGAGCCTTCCAAGCCTTGCCCTTCTGTGGCATTAAGGCCACTCCTAACTCTGATATTCTGTTTTCTAACAGCTTTCCTGAGTCTGCTGTGCCTTATTCTATGTGCCCTGTTGGCTCTGACATCTTCTCTGCTGCTCCTCCCAAACCTGACATCTGGGTACAGGATCAGCAGGTCTTGTTCTCACACTCAAATGCTCTCTCACCCTTTATGCTTTAGGATCCCCAGCATGTTAATGTTCTAGGTTCCAGACATCCATCTAGCTCAGGCCTTCTTGATTCTAAGTCTGTTCTGAGCTCATTCATTCTATGTTTTACATTCTCTCCCAGGCCTGATGTTCTGGCTTTCCCAGCAACAACCCGTTTTGACATTTAGAGTCTGGGCTGCCATTCCAGTTGCAGAATTGTGTTTAAAACTGTCTCCCACCTCCAGTTTATCCTCTTCAAAGGCACATCCATTGCCAGACATTCTATGTTCTCAGGGTCCCCCCTCCACTCATATTTTGGGGGTATTTTTACTTCTAACTTATTTGTTAAGTTTTATCTTCACTACATTATACGTATCTTAACAATACAATAATTTAAAATCCCAAATGATGTCACTTTCAAATTTTGCATACTTACCTTATTTTTTTCCAATAAATACTCTCCATTCACTGGCAATAGGAATGCTGATAGCAGCCTAACCATAGCAAGGCAGGGCATAAATGACTGTTTTCAGGGCTGTTTGGTGGGGGTGGGAGTGGGGGGAAAGGGCTGTTAAAGGCATTATGTTGTCACCTTTCCTCTTTGAATAGGTACACCAGGACCTGAATCTGATTTCAGAGTGTCACCGCTGTGCTGCTACAAATTATACTGAAATAAATGTGCATCTCATATCATAATGACCATTTTTGTTGTCTTGTAAATTTACCTGTGACCCCCAGTACCTTGGACCACTGAGAACATGACCAAAACTCCTTCCCAGGGATGACACTGTGTATTCTCAGGCTGATTGTGGAAAGTGTCTCCTGGCTACAATATCCCCCAGAGCCCTACCTGCTCTGACATTCTCTTCCCTCTGGCTACTTCCAGGCCTGCCATTCCATAGCCTCATGTCCCACTGAGTCAGACAATTTGGGTTCTAAACTCCCAGCCCCCTTCCAAGTTTCAGATTGGAGACCCATTCCAGGTCAGTCACTCAATTTAAAATTGCCTCCAAGCTGAGATGGTCTCAGTGCCTGCCCAGGTCAGATATCCTGGCTTCTATTTAGACCTCCAACATTCAGAGTCATGACTAAACATCCCAGTGATGAAATTCTCTACTCTGAGCTCTATCCAGCTGTCAATATGTTCCCTTGAAAGGCCACCTTCTAAGGACCCTCCCAGCCCTGACATTTTGGATCTTGTTCTCCTCCCTTTTTTGATAGGGGTTTTTCCCCTCTTTCATTTATTGGTTCAATTTGATAAATTTAGATACAAGTCTTAAAAATTAAATTATTTAAAATCCCAAATATTGTCCCACTTAAATCCTGTGAACTTACCTTATTTTTTTTCAATAAATACTCCCCATTCATTAAGAATAATAGGAATAGCAACAGCTGTCTTACCCTTCAAGGAACTGCATAGGATTACTTTTTGGTCGGGTTTTTTTCTTTTCTTTTTTTTTTTAGGGGGGGAGCCAGATTAGGCTCAGTATGTTCACGTTTCCTCTTTGTGTGGTTCACGACCTGAGTTTTAATTCAGAGCATCACTATTGTGCTGATATAAATTATATTCAAATAAATGTTGCATCTCATGCCATAAAGATACTTTATCATTTTAAAAATTTACCTGTCCCTCCTAATATCTTCACCACTGAACATCTAAAAGACAAAAACCACCCAAATGTCCTTTCCATCAATGATGATGTATTCTCAGGACCAGCCCAGCTCAGATACTCTGTGTCCTAAGGGCTCCCCCAGCTCAGACACTGTGGTTTTAAGCATGTTCCTCCTCCTGACATTGTATTTTTGAGGCTTTCCTATAGTCTAAAGGTTGATCCAGCACTGAAATTTAATGTTCTAAGGCCCCATCCTCCTATGATAGGGTTTTTTCCTTTTCATTTAGCTATTTGGTATTATTATATTACTTATGTGTCTTAATGGTGGAATGATTGGAAATCACAAATGGTATGTACCTTTTAAGCTTTTTATATCCTGTGTACTTACCTTATTTTTCAATAAATACTATTTATTCATTTACAATAATAGTAATAATTATAGCAATCTTTCCCCATTTCTGCATGGAATTACTTTCTTTTTTTCCCTTTTCCTTCCTACATGTTTTGGGGGGAGCCAGAATAGGCTCTGTATATTTACCTTTCCCCTTTGAGTGGTTCAGGACCTAAGTTTTCATTCAGGACATCATCATTTTGCTAATATAAAATATATTGAACTATATATTGCATCTTATACCATAAATAAACTTGATTTAAAATTTTACCTTTCATAACACCTTCGTCACTGAGAACATGAAAAAAACCAACTATACTATATTTATAGATATGATATTGTGTCTCCTAAGGCCCTTCCCAGCTCTGCCATTTTGGGGTTTTAAGGTCATTGCTGATTCTGACACTATGCAAGAGCTCTCCTGCCTCTGAGATGACTTGTTCTAAGGATCAAGTACCTCTGACATTCTCTTCTCTGCAGCTACTCCCAAGCCTGCCATTCTACGTGCTAAGGTCACAATGAATAGGACAACTTGTATTCTCAGGTGTGCCCATGTTCCACTGTCTATGTTCCATGGTTCCCCTCACATTTTATACCCATGTTTAGGAGCCCCAACTAGCATAGGCATTCTTGATTCGAAAGTTGCTACAAGCTTGGATATTGTATAGCCCCTTCCAGGACTGATAGAAAGTCTTTTACACCCACTAAGCGTTCAGACATTCAGAGACAAGACTGTTCTCCAAACCCTAATACACTCTATTCCAAGTTCTCCTCTAAATCAATCTCCCTTGAAAGGATCATCTAAGCCAAGGCATTTTACACATTAAGTATTCTCCCAGCCCTAATATTTCAAGTTCTAAGGCCTACACCTCTTATAACATGTTGGGGTTTTAAATTTACTTATTTATATTTCTCTTATTATACTGCATATGGGTCTTAGCAAAAAAACTGTTAGCACAAATGGTCTCCTTTTAAAATATGTTGCACTTCATATCTTCTAGAAGTCAAGAAATACTCTTCAGCTCTTAGTAATAATAATGATATCACTAGCAGTCTTACCTTATCAGGGCACTATGAGGAACCCTGTGTCTTGTCAGGAATTGTTTTTATTTCTGGAGCCACATATGGGACTTAATTTTAAATCTATACCTTTAAGCTCTGGTCCAGAACCTGAGTTTTAATTCAGATCATCAACACCATCTGATATAAATTATATGAAAATAAATGTTGCATGCCTTGGCCAACTGATAACTAAAAAAAGCCAAACAAATCTCAAGGATGACGTTGAGGTGTAAGGTACCACCCAGCTCTGAAAATATGCTATGACCTCTCAGCCTCTCAGCTTTGACATTTGGATTTTAAAGGCTCCTTCTAAGTCAGATATTCGACATTCTGTGTGTTCTCCTGCTCTGCTATCCCTTGCTTTAGATGCTATCCCAGCTCTCATGTTCTCTTCTCTATGGCTACTTCCAATGTACTACTATGGTCCTACTGGCTCAGACCATTTGTGTTCTCAGGTTTAGCCCATCTCCCATTTTCTGTCTTCTAAGGTCCCTTTGACCTCCCATGTTCCAGGCTCTAAGGCCCCATCCAGATCAGGCAGTCTGGATTCCCAACTTCCTCCAAGCTCAGATATTCTATGTATCACATACTCTCCCAGGTCTGAAATTCTGACTTCAGCGTCTACTCCCAGTTGTGACATTCAAGGTCCAGACTGCTTTCCTTCTTCTGAAATTCTCTAATTTATCTTCTCTCTCACCTCCAATAATCTTCCTTGAAAAGTACCAAGACTTTCTCTGTGCTAAGGCCCTTCTCAGTTTTAACAGTCTTTGTTCTGAGACCCGTCCCAGCTCTGTCATACTATCCTAAACTCTGGTACTCCCTGTTCTAAAGTCTTTCCCAGCTCTGACATTCTCTGTTCTAAGGTCCCATCCTCCTATGAGTTTTGTTTCTCTCTGATTACATTGCACGTGGGACTATTAAGACAAGTGACAATATAAATGATTTCTCTTTGAAATAGACAACGTAATACCTTATAGTAGTCAATAAATACTCTCTATCTATTATCAAGTAGCAGTAATCTCAATATCAGTCTTAACTGATCAAGGAATCATTTGGTTTTTTTGTAAGTTGTTTTTGGTTTTTTGAGTTTTGTAAAGGAATTAGCATTTATAGAGTACTTACTATGTGCCAGGCATTGTGTTAGCACTGTTACAAATATTATTTCATTTGATCCTAATAACAATTCTCTGAAGTAGGTGCTATTATTATCCCCATTTTACAACTGAGGAAACTGAGTCAAAGTGAGGTTAAGTGACTTGCCCAGGATCACAGAAATAGCTGAGTGTCTGAGGCCAAATCGGAACTCAGATCTTCCTGATTCCTTATGTTAGACCATCGCCACTATCCTAACATAAATTATATGGAAATAAATGTTCCGTTTCAAACAACAAATATCTGTTGTTACTGGGTTTTCAATTAACTGTCCCTCTCAGTGTCTTAGTCCACTGAGTACATAAGAAACCCATCTTCTCAGTATTGACATTGAGAATTCTAAGGCTCTTCTCAGCTCTGAAGACTCGGATTCTGACCCCATGCCAGCTCTGATACTCTGTTGTTGGTTTTTAAGACATCTCCCAGGTCAGACATTGTGGGTTCTATGGTTACTCTCAGGCCTGAAATCCTGTGTGCTAAGATCCCACTGTCTCTCTTCCTAAGTTCTTACCATCTTGCTACTTTCTGTGCTCTAAGGCACCTCCCAAGGCAGATATTACAGGTTCCAGAGCCCCATTCAGCATATGCATTTTTCATTCTCAAATCTTGCCAGTTCAAATACCACATACCACATACACTGCCAAGGTCTTACATTCTGGAATCAGTGTTTGTTTCCAATTCTGCTCAGCCAGTTCTAATACTCTGTATAACTTTCCTCTAGCTATACTATTTTTCTTTCAATCACATTCCAAGGCCAAGACTAATAATTCTGATAGTTCATGATCAAAGGAAACACCCTACCCTAAGATTCTAGAATTTTCTTTTCACTTATGCATTTAATTTGATTTTATTAAAGTAATTATGCCTCAGCCATACAATGACTTAAAAAGAGGGGAAAGGGAGAGGAATAATTATTTATATGGGGCCTACTACATGCCAGGCACTGTACAAGCGCATTACATATATCATCTTTTTATTCTCACAACAACCCTCTGATGTAAGCGCTATTGTAATTGGCATTTTACAGTTGAAAAAACAGATGAACTAATTAGGAGGTTAATTAATTCACTGTATGGCCAAGTGTATCAGACAGTTACCACTCTCCTGATATAAATTATATGGAAACACATTTTCCATTTCAAACCACAAATGTCTTTTGCTACTGAGTTTTCTATTAGACTGTCCCTCTCCATTCCTATCTTCTCGACAATAATGTTGAGTTCTAAGGCAACTCTCTGCTCTGAAGATCTCTGTTCTACAATGCCTCACATAAGGCCCACAATATTTGAAGTGCAGCCAAATCAGATTAAAATGTAAATGTGTAAATGTGAAAATATGTAAAAATGGAAACATTTAACAAAATAAATAAATTACAATAAAACATAGGTAACATTATATTTTAAAACTAAGTCAACATGCATCCCACGGGGATTGTTATGTGCAGCTTTATGGCTCCCATTAATATGTGAGTTTGACACCACTGGTCTAAGGCACTACCTGCTCTAAAATTCTACTTTTTTCTTTTTGTTTCTTTCTTTTTGTCTTAATGAACTTTATATGTCTCTGCAAGACAATGATTTAAAAGCAGAAGTATTGTACCTTTTAAATATAATTGTATTATTTATCCTTCATGCTCAAAGAGGACGAAAGCAACATCACTGTGTTGGGGGTCAATGTATTGTGGGAAATCAGACTAATTCAAGCTTGGAAGGCTCTACCACAGGTCAGGCACAAATAGTCTGTATGACTATTTAGGAGGGAGATGTCTTCAAATTGGTGCATCTTCCATTTCTTTTGAGTTACCACAGTTCTGCTTTGCTCATATTCTACCACTAGCAGTATCATCATTTCAAGGAATCAGATTTTTTTTTCCCTAATTTTTAAGACAGGACCCTATATCTTAACCATTCTACCTTCCTGATATGGGTTGGGAACTGAGGTGTAATTCACAGCATCACTACTGTATTAATCCAAATCATACTGAAATAACTGCCATAATTCTTACCATAAATAAACTATGTTATTGTTTTTAATTACCCCTATGTTCCCCACGTATTGTTCACTGAACACATAAAAATGAAGTCCTTCTCAACTGTGATCCTGTGAATTCTAAGGCCCATGCCAACTCTGAAAATCAGTTTTCCAAGTCCTCTCTCAGCTTGAACATTATGTGGCTTTCAGGCCAGCCCTAAAGATGACATTCAGCATTATATGTGATCTCTTAGCTTTGCTAGCCTCTTTTTAAGTGTCCTCCCAGGTCTTCCATTCTCTTCTGTGGCTACTCTCAGGCTTCCTAGTTTGTGTGCTAAGGTGTCAGTGGCTCAGACCATTTTTCTTCTCTGGCTCTGTCCATCTTTCACTTTCTGTCTTCTAGCATCCCTTCCCTTTATGATATACCAGGGTCTAGGGCCCCATCCAGATCAGGCATTCTGGATTCTAAATTTCTTCCAAGCTCAGATATCCTATGTGTTAAATGCTGTCTCAGGTCTTATATTCTGCCTTCGGTGTCTGCTGCCAGTTTTGAAATTCAAGACCCAGACTGCCTTCTTTGTTCTAAAATTCACAATCATCTCTCCCACTTACAATATTTTCCCTTGAAAGGTACTTTCTGGCCAAGACATTCTCTATTCAAAGGATTCTAACAGTCCTGACATACAATGTTCTAAGGCCCTGCCCTACTTTAAAATCTTTGTTCTTTTTTTTCCTTTTAATCTATTAATTTTATCTAATTACACTGCTAATGCATCCTAGAAATGATGATTTAAAAGCATCAATGTTGTTGCTTTTAAATACAGTGTCTTTTATGCTTTATTATAGTCAAGAAATACGCCATATTTTTTTTTATCAGTAGCAGTCCTAAGTATTCAGGAATCTAGATCAAATCAAATTGATGCCCGTTTGTTTGATTGATTTGATTTCATTTGTTTTGCTATGTTCTTCTGCCCTTCTAACTCAAATATTCTAATACTCTAAGTTCTCCTCTCCCTCAAACTTTCTCCCTTAAATGGCACCACCCAACCAAAACTTTATATGTGCTCAGGATGCTAAGAGCCATGACGTTTTGTGGTCTAAGGGCCAACTCTCCAAGGATATTCCAGAGATTTATCAGTTTGCATATTTTCTTTTATTGCACTGCCCATGGGTCTTAGTCCAAAAGTAACAGCACAAATGGTCTCCCTTTAAAATGCACTTCTAATACCTTATAAGTAGTCAACAGATACTCTCCATCCATTCCCAGTAACAGGAATATCAATAATAGTCTTACCTGATCACAGTACTCCAAGGAATTACTTGATTCGTCAGGGATTGTTTTTAATTTCTTGGAGAAATATAAGGCACTGAAATATAAACTTATACTCTGGGCTGTCTGGGCCAGGATCTCAGTTTTATTTCAGACAATCACCACTCTTGTAATATGAATTATGTGGAAATAAATGTAGTATTTCAGACTACAACCATCATTTGTTACAAGAGTTTCCATTAAGCTATTTCTCTCCATGTTTTGGCACCCTCAAAACATAACAAAACCCATGTTCCCAACGATGCCACTCAGAGTTCTAAGGTGCTTTCCAACTCTGAAAACCTAGGTTCTATCACAGCTCCTAGCTCTGTTGTTACATAATCCTCCCAACACAAGAAAATCAACATCCTGTGGGCTCTCTTCCTCTGTTTTTCCTTATTCTAGGTACCCCCCAAGCTCTCACATCCTCTTCTCTCTGGCTGCATTCAGGATCCATAATCTGTGTGCAAAGGTCCCAATGGTTCAGAACATCTTTACTCTCCGGCTCTCTCTCCCACTTTCTGTCTTCTCAAGTCACTCTTCCCCTCATATTCCAGGATCTAAGGCCCAATTTGGATTTGGTGGTGTGGATTTTACATTTCAGTAAAGCCTAGATATTCTATTTTTTACATACCCTCTCTGGTTGATACTGTTTTCAATGTCCACTTCCATTTATGATATTCTGCCTATTCCTGCTCTGAAATTCTCGACGCTATCTTCCTTCCCCTCTTTATTATTATCCCTAGGAAGGCACTTTCCAGCCATGATATTCTGCATGTTAAGGACTCTTACAGTCTTAATCTAGGCCTTTAAAAAATCTTTTTATTTATTTGTTTTAGTAGACTGCAAATATATGTTAATGTAATACAATGATTAAAAAAAAAACCTAATTTCTCTTTTAAATACACTGCCTTTGAAAAGTTATTGCCAGGCAAAAAATACTGGCTATTCATTACCAATAGCAATCTCAAGTCATCAAGGATCTGCAAGGAATGAAATTGACAACCATTTGGTAGAATTTTTGTTTTTTCTATCATGCCCTTTTTGCCCTGCCAGCTCTCTTCTGCCTGGAATACTTTCCCTTGAATGGCACTTCCCAATGCATCCTCTGATATGTTCCAAGGACAAATCTTCCTGTGATGTGTTTTATTCATTTATTGGTTTAGTTTTCTCTTCTTGCATTGTCCATGGGTCCTAGTAATAAAGTGACAGCACAAATAATCTCCCTTTGAAATGCACTTTACTTAGTACCTTATGGCCATCGATCAATACTCTGTCCATTCCAAATAATAGCAATATCAATACAAATGTTACCTGATTAAGGCTCTATATAATAAGTCATTTGTTTAGTTGGGAGGTTTATTTTAAAATTTCTTTAATCCATAGAAGGTACTGTATCTTAAACTTATACTTTTACTGTTGTGATGTGTGCCATGAGTTTTAATTCAGACAAATGCCACACTCCTGATATAAATTCAATGGAAATAATCCTTATACTTCAAATGACATATTTTTCTGGGGTTTCAATGAACCTGTTTCTCCCCATGCCTTGGCACCCTGAGGGAAAAATCTCCAACTTCTCAAGGATGATGACATGGAGAGTTCTGCTACTCCTACTGGCTCTGAAAATATAAGTTCTCTGGGCCCTCCTTACCTCTGTGATTTCTGATGCTTCCGACATGGGATATTTAGCATTCTGTGAACTCCCTTTTGCATGCACTATTCTTCAAAGGTTATTGTAGGCAATAATGCCCATAGGCATGTTCAATAGCAGTATTAAGTAATCAAGGAAATGCATTGAATAAAAGTGATGAACTTAAAAAATTTTTTTTATATTATGTAGTTCTTCCAGCTAATAGGTCTAATATTCTGTAATCTAATTTATTTTATACCCAGAACATTCTCTTTTGAACGGCATTGCTTAACCAAGACATTCTATGTGCTCAATTAGAGGCAGCTAGGTGGCTCAGTGGATAGAGAATGCTGGGCCTGGAGACAGATCTGAGTTCAAATTCAGCCTCAGACACCTACCAGCTGGGTGACCCTGGGCAAGTCTCTTAATCTTGTTTGCCTTAATCCATAGGACAAGGAAATGGCAAACCACTCCAGTATCTGTGCCAAGAAAACCCCATGAACAGTATTAGTATATTATAGTCCATGGGGTCACAAACTGTGGGACAAAACTGAACAGCAACAACAAATACAGCTTTTGAAATCACAAATATACTTTGTTACTAGAATTTCAATTAACTTGTCTCTCTTCATCCTTTGGTGCCCTAAGAATATGAAATAATCCATGTTCTCAAGGATACCGTGGAAGATTCTGTCTTCCTCGTTATAATGATGGTACTCTAAACTCTCTCCTACTTGGAAAATTCTCCTTTGAATGGTTCTTCCCAACCAAGCCTATGTGCCAAGGGTCCTCATGGCTCTGACAACATGTGTTCCAAGGGTGAACCCTGTTATGATAGTCTATCCATTTGGGGGGTTAGTTTCCTCTTATTGTACAGTTCATGTATCTCAGTTATAAAACGGCAGTACAAATAGACTCTCTTTGAAAAGCTTTAGACTTAAAAGCTTATGGTAGACAGCAAATACTATCTACCCATGCCCCCAAACAGGAATGCAATAGTAGTCTTATCTGATCAGGGCACTACAAAGAATTATGTGTCTTGTTGGAACCTGTTTTTATTTTATGGAATCATATAAGGTACTAGATTATAAACTTATACCTTTGGTTCTGCAGTCTCGAACTTGATTTTTAAGTTTTGACAGTTACCACTCTCCTGGTAGAAATTCTTTGGAAATAAATCTAGCATTTCAAGCCTCAAATTTCCTTTAGTAGTAGAGTTTCAAATATCCTGTCCCCCTCTATGTCTTGATGCCCTAAAAATATTTTTTCAAAAATCTTAAGGATGCCATTGAGGTGTATAAGATCCCTTACTAACTCTAAAAATCTAGGTTCTATCACACCTCCTAGCTCTGTTCTTAGAGAACCCACCCACACCAGAAATTCCATATTCTGTGTGCTCTCTGGCTCTGAAATCCCTTGTTCTAAGTGCCCCCCCCCTCACATTGTCTTCTCTATGGCTACTCTCAGGTCCCATACTCTAAGCAGTAAAGTCCCCCGGTTTAGACTATTTTTGTTCTATGACTCCATCCAGCTACCACTTTCTGTGTTCTAAAGTCCCTCCTATCTCTCATTCCAGGTTCTAGGACTCATCCTGATTGGGTAGTTCTGATTCAATGTATCCCTGGAATATTCTTCCATGAATGGCACCTCCCAGTCCAGACTATTTATGTGCTAAGGACTGTCCTAGTTCTGACACAGTATGTTTTAAGGGAAAACACCTCTATGAAATTCTATCTATTTCATAGGTTGTTTTTCTCTTATTGCACTGCCCATCTGTTAAGTTATGGTAGTGAATAAATACTCCCAATCGCTTCCCAATTATGGGAATTTTGAGAATAGTCTTCCCTATCACTGATATCCTATATTCTAGGTACCCTCCTATCTTTCTCTTTTCCTCCTTTCTGGCTAGTCTCATGGCCCATGTTCTATATACTTATGCCCACTGGCTCATACAATCTTTCATTCTCTGGCTCTGTCCCTCCTAATTTTGATAGTGCAGGTTTTAGAGCTCATTTAGATGTCTAATTTTACCCTCTAAATTTTGTCCAGCTCTAACTGGAGTTTCAATTAACCCATCTCTCTCTCTAATCCTTGGGCCCCTAAGAACATAAAACCCATCTTCTCAAGGATGACAATAAAATTCTATGGCCCATGTAGGCTCTGAAAATAATCTAAGTTCTACTCTTTCTTACCTCTATAATTTCAGACATTCAGCAGTCAATGTGCTCCCTTTTAAAGGAATTGTACTTCAAAAGTTATTGTGGGCAAAAAATACTTCCCAGACATTACCCACAGCAGTACCAAGTAGTCAAGTATCTGCACAGAATAAAACTGATTGAGCAGTCTTTTTATGTTTGTTTCTTTTATAATGTGGAGTTCTCAATTGTAAACTTAAATATTTGGTTCTGTGGTCTGAGACTTCAGTTTTAATTCAGACAGTTACCACTCTCATAATATATATAAGGAACTAAATCTACCATTTCAAGCCACAAATGTCCTTCATTACTAGGGTATTATTTAACCTCTTTCCATGACTTGGCACCCTGAGAATTAAAAAACAAACAATGTTGTTAAGGATGAAAATAAGAGTTCTTTTTTATCTTTTAAATAATTTTGTTGGTATATTTTGTTCTTACAGCACCTAACTTTCCTTCTGTAGCCTTCCCCTTCCTTTAATAATTGTTTAATGATTAAATCCAATGATCTTTTTTTCTTTCTATATCTTCCATGATCTAAATCTTGAAAATGAGAGTTCTAAGACCCTTTCAGCTCTGAAAATTTGGTTCTATTACACCTCCTACCTCTGTTCTACAGAATTCTCCCACACCAGAAATTCCATATTCTATATATTCTCCTCTAATATCCCTTTTTCTAGGGGCCCTCCCAGCTCCTACATTCTATTCTCTCTGGCTACTCTCAGGTCCCAAAGTCTGTGTAGTAAAAGCCCCTTGACTCTGTTTATTTTAAAAGAGAACCCTCCTATCATATTTTATCCATTTATTAGTTAATTTTTTTCTTTTTGCACTGTCTATAGGTCTTAGTAGTAAAGTGACAATATAAATGGTCTCTCTTTGATATGCCTAAACTTTATGGTAGTGAGTAAATACTACTGATTAACTCCCAGTACCTGGAATATCAATAGAAGTCTAACCTGATCATTATACTTCCAGGAATTATTTGTCTTGGGAGATTGTTTTTATTTCTTGGAGGCATATAAGGTACTAGATTATAAACTTATG
Organism: Pseudocheirus occidentalis; assembly: GCA_028646575.1. Taxonomy (NCBI): domain Eukaryota; kingdom Metazoa; phylum Chordata; class Mammalia; order Diprotodontia; family Pseudocheiridae; genus Pseudocheirus; species Pseudocheirus occidentalis. The sequence goes on from CM053602.1 coordinate 52,589,118, forward strand.
CATTTGTCTGTGTGGTTGGAGACTTGAGTTTTGATTCAGACAATTACCACTCTCCTGATATAAATTATAAGGTAATAAAGGTAACATTCCATGCCATAAATATCCTTTGTTCCTAGGGTTTCAATTAACCTGTCTCTCTCCATGCTTTGGTGCCCTGAAAACATTTTTTTAAAAATCCATCTTCTAAAGGATACTATTGTTCTAAGTTACCTTCCAGTTCTGAAAATATCAGTTCTATCTAGATAGGCAGCTAGGTGGTGCTGCAGTGCATAGGATGTCAAGCCAGGAGTCTGGAAGACTCATCTTCCTGAGTTCAAATCTGGCCTCAGACAATTACTAGCTGTCTGACCCTGGGCAAATCACTTAGCCCTGTTTACCTCAGTTTCCTTATCTGTAAAGTGAATTGGAGAAGAAAATGGCAAACCATTCCAATATCTCTACCAAGAAAACCCCAAATGGAGCCTCAAAGAGTCAGACACAACAGAAACAACTGAACAACAAATAAAGGTTCTATAATGTTAGCTCTGTCCTTTTGGCATTCTCACACACCAGAAATTCTACTTTCTATGCTCTCCTTTCCTCTGGTATCTCTTGTTCTGGGTACCCTCCCAACTCTCACATTTCCTCCTCTCTGGCTATTATTCTCAAGGCTGATCCTCAATGTACTTATGACCACTGCATCAGGCAATTTTTTTGTCCTCTGGCTTTGTCCATCTCCCAATTTTCATCTTACAAAGTCACTCCTGTCTCTGATGTTACAGGTTAGGCTCCTCTAGATTCAATAGTCCACACTCTAAATTTTGTCTAACTCTACTTGGAGTTGTAATTAACCTGTCTCTATTGGCCAGTTAAGAACATAAAAAATACCCAACTTCTTAAGGATGACAATGAGATTTCTATGACCCATAATGGCTCTTGAAAATCAACATTCTATTGCGCCTCTGACCTGAGTAAGACCCCTTCTACATCATACAGTTAGCATACTATGTATATACCCTTATAAATGCAGTGTATTTCAGTAGTTATTAGAGGCACTTACTCCCTAGTTACTACCAGTAGCAGTCAGAAGTAATCAAGGATCTGTGAGGATCAGATTGATTACCAATTTTGTTTCCTATTTTGATATGATGCAGTTCTGTTCTCCTAGCTATAATAGTATATATTATAATTTCTCATCTACCTGAAATATTCTGCCTTGAATGACACCTCTCAGTGTCCAGCTTTTCTATGTGCTAAGGAACCTTATAGTTCTGACACTCTGTTCTAAGGGCAAACTGTCCTATGATATTTTATCCATTTATTGATTCATTGTTTTCTTACTGCACTGACCATGGGAATTAGCCATAAAGTGACAGTACAAGCAGGCTCACTTTGAAATGACTTATACATTGATGCTTTATGGTAGAGATGAAATACTCTTGATCCATTTGTAGTCATAGGAATATCAACTTAAGTCCAACCTGATGAGGGTACTATAAGGAATCTTGTTGTAGCAGTAGGTTATTTTTATTTCTTAGAAATATATAAGGTTCTTGATGATAAATTTAAACATTTGTCTGTATGGTCTGGCACCTGAGTTTTAATGTAGAAAATTATCACTCTCCTAATATATATTGTGTGGAAATAAAGGTAGCATTTCAAGCCAGAAATATCATTTCTAATAAGGATTTCAATTAACTTGTCTCTCTCCATGCCTTTTCAACCCAAGAACATAAAATAACCCATGTTTTCAAGGTTGCCATTGAGAATTCTAAGGCCTCTTCTAGCTCTGAAAATCAAGGTTCTCTATCACCTCCTAGCTCTGTTCTTTCTGAACAGTTCCAAACCAGAAATTCAACATTCTATGTGTTTTCCTGCTCTAATATCCCTAGTTCTACATGCCCTTTTCTCTATGGCTACTCTCACAATGCACACTCGACATACTAAGGTCAGCTGGCTCATACTACTTTTGTTCTATGGCTGTGTCTTTCTCCCACTTTCTGTCTTTGAAACTCCCTCCTACCTCTCATATTCCAGGTTCTAAGGCTCATCCAGATCTGGCAGGCTAGATTCTGAATTTCATGTAATGTGCTGCTTTTTAAAGGCACGATTCTTCAAAAGTTATTGTAGGTAATAAATACTCCTTGATAAATAATATCAGTCTTAAATTACCAAGGAACTGAAAGGAAGCAAACTGATGATCATTTGATACTGGAGGGGAGGCTTTTTAATTTTTCTACTGTGCAGTTCTTCCCTGCCAACTCTAATATTCTTTACTCTAAGCTCTTGTACCTAGAGAATTCTCCCTTGAATGACAACCCAGTCAAGCTTTTCTATGCACTAAGAACACTCACAGCTCAGACACTATATGTTCTAAAGGCAGACCCTCCAATGATTGTCTATTCATCAGTTTGTTTCTTTTTCTCTTATTTCACTGCCCATGGGTCTTCCTTATGAAGAGACAGCACAAATGGTCTCTCTTTGAAGTATCTTGTACTTAAAGTTGTATGTTTAGTGAGTGAATATCTTGATCCATTCTGAATAACAGGAAATATCAATAGAAGTCTAACCTGATCAGGATTGGGCAGGATCAGTATGAGGAATCACTTGTGTCAGTGGATTGTTTTTACTTCTTAGAGTCAAATAAGGCTCTCAATGACAAACTTATATTTTTGGTTGTGTGGTGTAGTACCCGAATTTTAATTCAGACAATCACACTCTCCTGATATATATTGTGTGGAAATAATGACAGCATTTCAAGCCACAAATATAATTTCTTACTAGGGCTTCGATTAACTTGTCTCTCTCCATGTCTTGTTGATGTTCAAAGAGAAAATGACTCATTTTCCCAAGGATGACATGGAGTGTTCCATGGTCCACAATGCCTCTGAAAATTTAAGTTCTATGCCTCCTCTTCCCTCTGAGATAAGACATTCAGCATTCTAGGTGCTCCATTTTAAATGCATTGTACTTCAAAAAAATATTCTGGGCAATATAGACTCCCTAGTCATTACTAATAGCAGTACTGAATAATCAAGGATCAGCAAGGAATCAAATCTATGATCATTTTGTTGTTGTTCTTTTTAATACTGTGCAGTTCTACCCTCACTGCTCTAATACTCTGTACTCTAAGCTCTCTTTTATTTGGAAATTTTCCTAATGGATGGCATCTTACAATCAAGCCTTTCTAAATGCTAAGGAATCTTATAGTTTTGACACATTAACTTCTAAATATAAATGCACCTCTGATATTCTATCCATTTGTTTTTCTTATTGCCCATATAAGTCTTAGTCATAAAATCACAGTAGAAATGGCTTCTCTTTGAAATGGCTTGTACTTAAAACACCATGATAGTGAGTAAATACTCTGAAGATTTTCTGAGTAACAGGAATATCAGTAGAAGTCTAACCTGATCAGCATTACACTACAAGGAATCACTTGTCTTGGGGGATTGTTTTTATTTCTCTGAGCCATATAAGGTATTTGCTTATTAACTTAAAACTTCGGCTGTGTAAATGAGGACCTGAGTTTTAATTAATATAATCACCACTCTCCTGATATAAATTATATGGAAAACATGGTCACATTTCAAGGAATAAATATTCTTTGATTCCAGGATTTCAATTAATCTGTGTCTTTACATGCCTTGGTGTCCTAAGATTGTAAACCAAATCCATATTCTAAAGGATGCCATTGGGAGTTCTAAAGGCAGCTTCTAGCTCAGAAAACATAGGTTCTGTAATAACCTCATAGCTCTGTGCTTTTGGAACCCTCTCACACCAGAAATTCCACATTCTATGTGCTCTCCTCCTCTGATATACCTTGTTCTTGGTATTTTCTAAGGTCTCACATTTTCTCCTTTTTTGCTATTCTCATGGCCCATGTTCTGTAAACTTATGCCCCCCCCCCCCGGTCCAATTATCTTTTACTCCTTGGTTCTGTCCATATCCCAACTTTTTTCTTCCAAAATCTCTCCAAATGTCTAATATTTCAGGGTTAGGGCTAATCCAGATCTAATAGTCAGTCAGCTCTCTAAATTCTGTCTGGTTCTAACTGGAGTTTTATTTAACTTATCTCTTCTCCTTGGCTCCCTAACAAGCTTTTCTTTGTGCTAAGGACCTCATCTTTGACATTCTATGTTCTAAGGGCAAACCCTCCCATGATAATCTATTCATTTATCTTAAAATTTTTTTCTCTTACTATACTGCCCATGGGGTTTAGTCATAAAGTGATAGCACAGTCTCTCTTTGAACTGCACTTAATCCTTATGGTAGTGAATACTCTCCATCTATTCCAAATAACAGGAATATGAATAGCAGTATTATCTGATCAGGGCACTTACAAGGTATGACTAGTCTTGTTAGGGGATTGCTTTTAGTTCTTAGTGCCATATAAGGGACTAGCTTGTAAACTTATATATGTGATTTTCTATTCTGCAACCTGAGTTTTAATGCAGGCAATCACTATTCTCCTAATATAAATTATGTGGAAATAAAGATGGCATTTCAAGTAACAAATGTTTTTCTTTAGTAGGATTTCAATTTACCATGCCTCTGAGAACAAAGAGAAGCCCAGGTTCTCAAGGATGTTACTGAGTATACTAAGGCCCCTTCAAGCTCTGAAAATCAAGGTCAGGTCTGTTCTTTCAGAACAGTTCCAAACAAGAAATCCAACATTCTATGGGCTCTCATGCTCTGATATCCCTTGTTCTGGGAGCCCTCTCAGTTCTCACATTCTTTTCTCTGTGGCTTCATTCAGGTCCCATAGTCTTCATACTAAGATCCTACTGGATTAAAATATTTTTGTTCTATGGCTCTGCCCTCCAGATTTCATTCTAAAAGATTCCCTTCTACCTCTCACATTCCAGGTTCTAGAACTCATGGCAATCAGTCTGGATTCTGAATTTCTTCCATGTTTTTACTGGAATTTAATCATTCTCTCTCTATTCTTTGGCCTGGTCAATACCAAGAGCAATCTTAATCAAGGAAATGAAGCAAATTGATGACCATATTTTTGCATATATTTATATAGTGCTTTTCTGTCCTCTCTTTGAAATACCTTGTACTTAAAACTTTACGTTAATGAATCAATACTCTTGATCTATTCCAAAATAACAGGAATATCAATAAAAGTCCAACCTTTTCAGGATTGGACAAATAAACTGCAATGTCAGGGCATTGGTTTTACTTCTTAGAGACACATATAAAGCTGTTGATGATAAATTTATATGTTGGATGTGTTGTCTGGTACCTGAATTACAATTCAGACAATCGCCACTCTCCGGATATATATTATATAGAAATAATGGCAGCATTTCGAGCCACAAATAAAATTTCTTACTAGAGTTTCAATTAACCTGTCTGTCTTGAGCCCTTATTGACTTGAGAACAGTGAATAACTCATTTTCTTGAAGATGCCACTGAGTGTTCTAAGGCCCCTTCTAGCTCTGAAAATCTGGTTTCCATCACAGCTCTTAGTTCTGTTGTTTCAGAATAGTTCCAAGTCAGAAATTCAACACTCTTTGGGCTCTCCTGCTCTGCTATCCCTTGTTCTAGTTGAACTCCCAGCTCTCACATTCTCTTCTCTATTGTTACCCTAAGGTCCCCTAGTCTACAAACATAGCCCCATTAGCTCAGACTATTTTTGTTCCATGGATTTGTCCTTCCTCTTTCTGTGCAATTCCCTCCTACCTCTTTTATTCCATGTTCTACAGAACTTCTATCTAGATACTACAGGCTAGATTCTCAACTTCTTCCATGTTCTTAATGGAGTTTCAATTAGTCTGTGTCTCTCTATTCCTTGCCCCACTGAAAACATAAAAAAACCAACCCATCTTCTCAAGGATGACATTGAAATTTCCATGGCCTATGTTGACTCTCAAAATCTAAGTTCAATTGCCCTTTCTACCTCTCTAATTTAAGATCCATCTTATATCAGACTTCCAGAGTTATATATGCTAACTTTTAAATACATTGTCCTTCAGAAATTATTGTAGGCAACAAAAATTCCCTAGCCAGCACCAAGAGAAGTCTTAAGAAATCAAGGAACTGAAAGAAATCAAATTGATGACCATATTTTCCCCTATATTTATATGATGTAGTTCTGCCCTCCCAGCTCTAATAGTCTGTACTCAAAGCTCTCTTCTCCCTGGAAAATTCTACCATATACGGCACATCTCAGTTATGACTTTCTATATGCTAAGGGCCCTCAGAGTTCTAACACATTTTTCTCAAGGGGTAATTCTCCTATTCATTTATTCTATCCATTTGTTAGTTTTTCTCTTAATTCATTGCCCATAGGTCCTAGCATCAAAATCACAGCTCAAACAGTGTCTCTTTGAAATTCCTTATACTTAAATACTATACAATAGTGAGTCAACACTCTCCCCTCCATTATCTCTTTTTTTTGCTTTTTGGAGGGGGGGGGGAAGTAGGGCAATTGGGGTTAAGTGACTTGCCCAAGGTCACATGGCTAGTTTTATGTTAAGTGTCTGAGGCTGATTTTGAACTCAGGTCCTCCTGACTCCTCCCCTCCATTCTCAATGATGGAAATATCAATAACAACAAAGAATTATGTATCTTGTTGGGGTACTGTTTTTATTACTTGGAGCCATATAAAGTCCTCAGTGAGAAATGTATATCTTTGGCTCTTTTGTTCAAGACCTTAGTTTTAATTTAGACAATTACCACTTTCCTGATATAAATTTTATGGAAATAAAAGCAGCAGTTCAAGACAGGACTATCCTTTGTTACTAGGGTTTCATTTAACCAGTTTATCTCCTTGCCCTGGTGCCCTGAAAACATAAAATAGCCTATCTTCTCAAGGATGACATGGAGAGTTCTATGGCCCACAATATCTCTAAAGATCCAAGTTCTACTGCTCCTTTTATTTCTCTAATCTCAGACCCCTCTAAGATTGGATGTTGAACATTCTATGGGCTCCCTTTTAAATATACTGTTCTTTAAAAGTTACTGTGGGCAATACTCCTAGTCATTATTAATAGTAGTCTTTAGTAATTGAGGGTCTGCAAAGAATCAAATTAATGACCTTTTTCTTTTGTTTTACTTTTTTAAATAATGTGCAGTTCTATTACCCCCCCCCTAATATTCTGTACTTAAAAGCCCTCTTCTCCCAGGAAAATTCTCCTATGAATTGTGCCTCCCAATCAAGCCTTTTTATGTGCTAAGGACTGTCATGGCTCTGACATGTTCTCTTCTAAGAGCAGACCCTCTTAATGATATTTTTTCATTTTGTGCTTTGTTTAGTTTTCACATTTTGCACTTCCCATAAGTCTTAAGTTATAAAGTGACAGCACAATTTATCTTTCTTTGATATGATTTGTACTTAAAAGATTATAGTAGGGAGTAAATGCTCTCTATCCATTCCTAATTAGAAGAATATCAATAGCAATCTTACCTAATCAGGGCACTATAAGGAATTACCTTTTGGAGGTAGATTGTTTTTACTTGTTCAAGCCATATCTCTGGTCCTGTTTGGCCACCCAGATGTCACATTCTCTTCCTTATGGCTGCTCTCAAGCACCATTGTCTAAGTACAAAGGTCCCACTGGCTCATACTATTGTTTTTTTTAGTCTCTATGTCTTTCTTCCACTTTCTGTCTTGAAAACTCTTTCCCACATCTTATATTCCAGGTTCTAGGGCTCATCCAGATCAGATGGTCTAGATTTCAGATTACTTTAAGGACCTTAACTGATTTCCGTTTATCTGTCTTTTGCAATTTCTTGACTATTTACTAACATAAAACCCTTATCTTATCAATGAAAATTTAAGTTCTAGCATCCCTGTGACCTCTTTAATTTTAGAGCATCATTACATCAGATAGCATTCTGTGGGCTCCCTTTAAGAATTATTCTTCGAAAGTTACTGGAAGCTAAAGACTTCCTATGTACTAAGGATTCTCATAAGTCTAGCACTATATGTTCTAAGGGCAAACATATATGATATTCTATCCATTTATTGTTGGTTTTTTTTACTGCACTGCCCATGCATTGTAGTCATAAAGTGATAGGACAAGTGATCTCTCCATGAAATGTCTTGCATTTAAACCTTATAGTAGTGAGTAAATATTCTGGATACATTCAGAATAAGAGGAAAATAATGAAGTCCAATGTGATCAGTGAACTAGAAGGGATCAGTTGTCTTGTTGAGGGATTGTTTTTACTTCACGGAGACCAGAAGGCCCTCAATAACAAACTTAACTGTCTGGCTATGAGGTCTGGCATCTGAGTTTTAACTCAGACAATCACCAGTTTCTCTCTCTATATAGGAGCCTTCCCAGAACTCCCATTCACTTCTCTAAGGCTCCTCTCAGGTCCAAGAGTCTATGAACTAAGTCCCACCGGCTCAGACTATTTTGCTCTATGGCTCTGTCCTTCTACCTTCTTTTTGGTGAAATAAGAGAGGTAGCACTCTTATTCCAGGTTACAGGGCTTATCTAGATCCTGTAGTCTAGATTCTAAATTTCTTGAAGTTCTCTCTGGAGTCTCTCTCTTTCTCTCTGTCTCTGTTTCTCCCTCTCTTCTTTTACCACTTGAGAACATAAAAATAAAACCTATTTTCACAAGGATGACACTGGGATTTCTATAACTCTGAAAAATTTTGTTCTATCACCTATCTTACTTCTGTAATTTCAGACCCCTGTTACAGCAGACATTTAGCAATGTATTAGTTCCCATTTAAATTTTTCTGTTCTTCAAAAGTTATTATAGGCAATATTCTCCATCTATTCCCAATAACAGGAATAGCAATGGCAGCTTTCCCTGTTCAGGGCACTACAAAGGAATCACTTGTCTTGTCAAGGGAATTTTTTTTTAATTCTGGGAGTCATATAAGGGCCAACATGTCAAACTTACACCTTTCACTCTGTGGTCTATGACCTGAATTTTCATTCAGACAATCATCACTCTCCTTATATAAATTATATGTAAATAAGGATAGAATTTCAGGGAAAAAAACATCCATTGCTGTTAGAGTTTCACATAATATGTCTCTCTCTCTCTATGCCCTGGGGTCCTGAAAAGATAAAATAACTCTTCTTCTCCAGGATAAAATGGAGAGTTCTCTGCCTCATACTGCCTCTGAAAATCTAAGTAGTATCATCCCTATTATCTCTCTAATTTCCCTATAAGATTGGACATTCAGCATTCTATGAGCTCCCTTTGAAGTCTACTGTTCTTCAAAAGGTATTAGAGACAATAAAATATCCATAGTCATTGCCAGTAATTAGCAATATTGAGTAATCAAGGGTCAGCAAGAAATCAAATTGATGACCTTTTTGTTTTCTTTTTTTGCATTTCTTTCTTCCCAGGTTTAATAGTCTGTACTCTAAACTCAATTATACCTAGAGTAGTCTTCCTTGAATGGCACTTCCAAGTCAAGATTTTCTATGTGCTAAAGATCTTTCAAGCTCTGATACTAACTGTTCTTCTATGATATTATATCTATTTAGTGGTTTATTTTTTTCTTACTGTACTGACCATAGGTCTTAGTTCTAAAGGGACAGTACAAATGGTCTCTTTTTGAAATGCTTTACACTTAGTACTTTATAGTAGGTAATGAGTCAATATTTGCCATTCATTCTCAATTACAGGAATATCAATAGCAGTCAACCAATTAAGACACCAAAAGGAATCATGTGTTTTGTTGGTGGATTGTTACTTGGAGTTGTATAAAATTTTAATGACACACTTATACCTTTGGCCATGTGATCTGGGATCTGAGTTTTAGCTCAGACAATAACGTTGTCTTGATATAAATTTATATGGAAATAGAAATTTATATGGAATTGATATAAATTTATATGGAAATAGAGGTAACATTTCAAGCTACAAATATCATGTAACCTTTCTTAATGCCCGGAAAATAAACCACTAAATGCCCTGAGAATACAAGGTCATAACTAAGAAATGTATACCTTTGGCCCATCTTCTCAAGGATGACATGGATAGTTTGACAGTCCATACTGTCTATGAAAAATCAAATTTCTATTGCCCTGCCCCTTCCCTCTCTAATTTCAGACCCTTTCAAGATCAGATATTCAGACTTCTAGGTATTCCCTTTGAAATGTTGTGGGTGATAAATGCTCTCTAGTGACCAAAAAAAAGCCATCAAGGATCTGCAAAAATCAAACTGATGGCCTTTTTCTTTTTTATATCATGCAGTTCTGCCTTCTCAGCTTCAATATTCTGCACTTTGGTCTTCTACGTGCTAAGGTCCCTCATGGCTCTGACACATTCTCTTCTAAGGGACACTTGATGATGATATTCTAACCATTTATCTGTTTGTTAATTTTTCTCTTGTTGTACATAGCTCTTAGTCTTAAAGCAACAGCCCAAATAGACACTCTTTGAAATGCTTTATATACTTATAAACTTATGGTAGGAAGTAAACAGTCTGGATCTATTGCAAGAAACAGGCATATAATTAGAAATCTAACTTGAATGGGCATACAACTTTAAAAAACCTCGAAAAATGAACAACTTAGAAATCCTTGATTAAACATCAAATTGGAAATCCTGAAAAATCAAAGCAGAGATTAATAAAATTGAACATAAGAAAAACATTGAACTAATAGATAAAAGCAAGAGTTGGTTTTAGGAACAACCAATAAAATAGATAAACTATTTGTTAATTTGATTAAAACTAAGAAAGAAGAAAACTAAATTACCAGTATCAAAAATGAAAAAGACTACCAATGAAAAGGAAATTAAAGCAATTATTAGGAGCTATTTTGTCCAATTACATGACAATAAATCTAACAGCCTAAGTGAAATGGATGAATGTTTACAAAAATATAAATTGCCCAGAGTAAGAGAAGGGAAAATAGAATACTTAATACTTAATGATCTCTCTTAAAAAAGAAATTGAACAAACCATCAATGATCTCCCTAAGAAAAATCTCTAGGACCAGATGGATTCACAAGTGAATTCTATGAAACATTTAAAGAGCAATTAATTCCAATACTACATAAACTATTTGGGAAAACAAGCAAAGAAGGAGTCCTGCCACATTCTTTTTATGACACAAACATGGACTGATACATAAACCAGGAAGAACAAAAACAAAGAAAGAAAACCATAGACAAATTTCCCTAATATTGATGCCAAATTTTAAAATAAAATATTTGCAAGGAGATTATAGCAGTATGTCATCAAGATCACACATTAGGGTGGGATTTATACAAGGAATGCAGGGCTGGTTCAAGATTAGGAAAACTATCAGCATAACTGACCATATCAATAACAAAACCCCACAAAATTACACAATTACTTCAACAGAAGCAAAGAAATCTTTTGACAAAACACAATACTCATTCCTATTAAAACACTAGAAAGCAAAGGAGTAAAAGGATTTTTCCTTAAAATGATGAGTAGTATCTATCTAAAACCATCAGCAAGCATTATCTATAATGGAGATAAGCTAGAAGCCTTCCCAATAGGATAATGGGTGAAGCAAGGATGCCCATTATCACCACTATTACTCAATATTGTCCTAGAAATGCTAGTTACAGCAATAAGACAAGAAAAAAATCAAAAGAATAAGAACAGGCAATGAGGAAACAAAACTATCACTCTTTGTAGATGGCATATATGATAGTATACTGAGAGAATCCTAGATAATCAACTGAAAAACTTGGTGAAATAATTAACAACTTCAGCAAAGTTACAGGATTTAATGCAAACCATAAATCATTAGCACTTATATATTATCTATAAAACCAACAAAGTCTAGCAGGAAGAGATAGAAAGAGAAATTCCATTATTTAAAATAACTATAGACAATATAAAATACTTGGGAGTCCACCTGCCAAGACAAATCTAGGACCTATATGAACACAATTATAAAACACTTTTCACACAAATAAAGTCAGGTATATACAACTGGAAAAACATTAATTGCTCATGAGTAAGCCAAACCAATAAAATAAAAATGATAATTCTATCTAAACTGATTTACTTATTCAGTGTCATACCAATCAAACTACCAAAAATTATTTTATAGAGCTAGAAAAAATCATAACAAAATTCATCTGGAAGAACAAAAGGTCAAGAATATCAAGGGAATCAATAAATCAGGTCTCAAATTGTATTGCAAAGTGGTAATCATCAAAACAATCTGATACTAGCTAAGAAGTAAGAGTGGTGGATCATGGGAACAGATTAGGTACCCAATAGATAGTAGTAAATTACCATAGTAATCTAGTGTTTGATAAAATCAAGGACCCCAGCTTCTGGTACAAGAATTCACTATTTAATAAAAATTGCTGGGAAAACTGGAAAGAAGTTTGGAAGAAATGACACAGACAGTATGCTGAGATAAGATCAAAATGGGTACACAATTTAGACATAAAGTATGACATAATAAGCAAATTAGGGGAGCATGGAAAATTATACCTGTCAGATCTATAAATAAGGAAAAAAAATTATGACCAAACAAGAAATAGAAAGCATCATGGGATGAAAAGCAGATAATTTTGCTTACATTAAATTAAAAAGGTTTTATATAAACAAAACCAATGCAGACAAGATTAGAAGCAAAGCAGAAACTGGGGGGGAAATTTCACAGCAAGTATCTCTGGTAAAAGTTTCATTTCTCAAACATACTGAGAAGTGAGTCAAATTTATAAGAATATACATCATTCTTCAAATGATAAATGGTCAAACAAAATGATTAGGCAGTTTTCAGAAGAAATCAAAGCTTTCTATATACATGAAAAAATATTCCAAATCACTATTAATTAGAGAAATGTAAAACAAAACAACTCTGAGGCACCACCTCTCATCTATGAAATGGGCTAATATGACAGAAAAGGAAAATGACAAATGATGGAGGGGGATATGGAAAAATTGGGACATTGATGTATTGTTGGTGGAGTTGTGAACTAGTCCAACCATTCTGGAGAGCAATTTGGAACTATGCCCAAAGGACTATAAAACTATGCATACCCTTTGACCCAGCAATACAACTACTAGGTCTGTATTCAAAAGAGATAAAAGAAAAAGGAAAAGCTCTTTCTGTGGCAAGGAATTGGAAATTGAGAAGATGCCTATCAATCAGGGAACGGCTGAACAAATTGTGGTATGATTGTGATGGAATACTACTGTGCTATAAGAAATGACAAGCAGGATGGTTTCAAAAAAAGTCTACCAAGATTCATGTAAACTGATGCAAAGTGAAATGAGAAGAACTAGAACATCGTACACAGAAACAGCAACATTGTATGATGATCAACTGTGAATGATTTAGTAATCCTGAGCCTTACGACAATCCAACACAATTCCAAAGGGTATATGTTGAAAAATGTTATCCACCTCCAGAGAAAGAACTGATGGAGTCTAAATGAAGATTGAAGCATATTTTTAAAAAATTTCTCTCTTTTTCTTTGTCTTTATTTTTGGTCTGTTTTCTTTTGCAACATGGCTAATACGGAAATATGTTTTGCATGACTTTACATGTATTATCTACGTCAAATTGCTTGCATTCTCAATGAGGGTGGAAGGAGGAAATTAGAATTCAAAATTTTAAAAGAGAAATGTTAAAAAAACCATTTATATATAATTTAAAAAATTAAATTAAATTAAAAGAAATCCAACATGTTCAAGACACTACAAGGAAGCACTTGAGGAATGTTTTAAGTTCTTGGAGACAAACAAGGTACTCTATTATAAACATATACCTTTAGCTGTGTAATTTGGGATCTGAGTTTTAATTCAGACAGTCTCCACTCTCCTGATATAAATATGGAAATAATGGCAGCATCTCACATTTTCTATCCTTAAAAGTACTTCTTCCCTCTCATATTCCAGGTTCTAGGGCTCATCCGGATCCCACAATCTGGATTCTAAATTTCTTCCAAGACCTCACTGGAATGTCTATTAACCTGTCTTGTTTATTTCTCTCCTTTGGACAGCTGAGAACAAAACCAAACAAACAAAAACCAACCAAACAAAAACCAACCTCATGTTCTCAAGGAAGACATTTTGAGTTCTATGGCCCAAACTACCTCTGAAAATGCAAGTTTTCTTGTTCCTTTTACTTCTGTCATTTCATTCAGACTCCACCAATACCACATACTCAGCATTTGATGTGGTACCACTTAAAAACACTGTACTTCAAATTTTATTGTAGGTTATAAGCAATTAATAGTCAATACCGATCATAGTACTGAGTAATTAAGGAGATGCATAGGACAAAATCAATAACCATCTTTATAAGTTTTTTTCTAATATGATGCAGTTCTACCCTCCCAAGCTAAGTCTGTACTTCCAAGCTCTTTCTCCCTGGAAAAGTCCCCCCTAAAATATGGCCCTTATAATCAGGATCCTCAAAGCTTTGACAAATTTTCTTCTAAGGGCAAACATTCCCATGAGTCTGTTGATTAGTTTGTTTATTTTTCTCTTCTTGCACTGCTCATAGGTCTTAGTAGTAAGGTGACAGCACAAATGGTCTCTCTCTGAAATATCTTGTACTTAAAAATGTTATGGTAATGAGTAAATACTCTCTATTCATTTCCAATAAGAGGAACATCAATAGAAGTCTAACCTGATCAGGTAGGATACACTTGTCTTGGGGGATTGTTTATACTTTATAGACACCAATAAGGTATTCAATTATAATTATTTTATAATTATAATTATATTATATATAATTATATTATAATTCCGTGGTTCAGGAGCTAAGTTTTAGTTTAGATAATCACTACTCTCCTGATATAAATTATATGGAAATAAAGGTAGCATTTCAAGCCACAAATATAATTTTTATGAGGGTTTCAACTATTTTGTCTCTCTCCATGCCTTATCGATTTAAGAATATAAAGTAACCCATATTCTCAGGGATGTCATTGAGAATTCTAAGGACCTTTCCAACTCTGAAAATCTAGGTTTTATAATACTTAGTTCTATTCCAAACCAAAAAGTCAACATTCGATGTCTCCTAGTGCTTTGATATCCCCTATTCTAGGTGCACTCCCAGATCTATCATTCCCTTCTCTATGGCTTCTTTCAGACCCCATAGTTTATGTTCTAAGGTCCCACTAGCTCAGACAAATCTTATTTTATGGCTCTATTCTTCTCTCACTTTCTTTCTTTGAAAATCTCTCCTACCTCTCATAGTCTAGGTTCTAAGGCTCATGCATAACATAACCCATAGCCTACCTACTAAATTTGATCTTAATGGAGTTTCAATTCATCTGTCTCACTATATTCCTTGATCCCTGGAAAATAAACAAAACAAAAACCTGATTGTCTCAGAGAGATGACATTGAGATTCTTAAGGCCCTATGCTAGCTCTGAAAATCTAAGTTCTACTGCCCCTCTTAGGTCTCTAATTTCAGACCTCTCTTACATCAGATATTTATTCATCTATGTGCTCCCTTTACAGATATTAGGTGCTGCAGTGGATAGGGCACCAGGCCTGGAGTCATCAAGACTCATCTTCCTGAGTTAAAATCCAGCTTCAGACACTTACTAGCTGTGTGACCCTGGGCAAGTCACTTAGCCCTGTTTGCCTCAGTTTCTCCATCTGTAAAATGAGGTAGAGAATGAAATGACAAACCACTCTAGTCTCTTTGCCAAGAAAACCTCAAATGAGGTCCTGAAGAGTTGGACACAACTGAAACAACTGAACAACAACTTCAAAATTATTATAGGCCATAAACACTCCCTAGTAATTGAGGACTCTGAAAGGAATCCAATGGATGGCCTTTTTTCTATTCTCATATTGTGCACTTTTGGCCTCCCATCTATAATACTCTAAGCTCTCTCATGCCTATAAAATTCTCCCTAGAATATTTTCCCTTGAATGGCAGTCAAGGCTTTCTTTGTGCTAAGGACACTCATATCTATGACATTATCTTCTAAGGGCAGACCCTCCCTATGATATTCTATTAATTTACTGATTTATTTTTCTCTTATTGAGTTACCCATAGGTCTTAGTTATAAAGTGACAGCAAAAATGCCCACTCTTTGAAATACCTTGGACTTACTACCTTTTTGCATCACATTTCTGTCCATTTTCAATGACAGGAACATAAATAGCAGTTTTACCTGATCAGGGTACTACAATGAATCACATGTCTTGTTGGGGGATTGTTTTTATTACTTGGGGGCCATATAGCTCCACTGATGATAAACTTAGATCTTTGGCTCTGTGGTCCAGGATTTAGGTTTTATTTCAGACAATAACCACTCTGCTGATATAAATTGTATGGCAACAAAGGTAGCATTTCAATCTACAAATATCCTTTGTTATTAAGGTTTCATTTAACCTGTCTCTTTCCAGGCTCTGGTGCCCTGAAAGCCCATCTTCTCAAGGATGAAATGGAGAATTCCATGGTACAGTGTCTCTGAAAATTCAAGTTCTATAGCTCCTCTTACCTCCCTAACTTCACACCCTTCAAAGATCAGATATTTAGCATTCCAGGTGCTCCCTTTTATTTATTTATTTATTTTTTTGGGAGGACGGAAGGTAGGGCAGTTGGGGTTAGGTGGCTTGCCAAAGGTCACAGGGCTAGTTTTGTGTTAAGTGTCTGAGGTCAGATTTGAATTCAGGTCCTCCTGACTCCAGGGCCAGTGCTCTATTCACTGCACCACCTAGCCACCTCCAGATGCTCCCTTTTAAAGGTAGTGCACCTCAAAAGTCATTGTGTGCAACAGACACTCCCTAGTCATTACGAATAGCAGCCTTATGTAATCAAAGGATCTGCAAAGAAACAAACGGATGGTCATTTGTTTTTGTTTCATTTTGCTATTTTTCCACTGTGCAGCTCTGCACTGCTCTAATGGTCTCTACTCTAAGCTGTCTTCTACCTGGAAAATTCTCTCATGAATGGCACCTCCCCAAAAACCTTTCTATGTGATAATGAACCTCATAGCTTTGACACATTCTCTCCTATGATATTCTTTCAATTTAATGTTTTGTTTATTTACTTCTTCTTCCACTGCTCATAGGTCTTAGTCATAAAGTAACAGCAACAGATGCTCTCTCTTTGACAAGACTTGGACTTAAAACATTATGGTAGTGGCTAGATATTCTTGATCCATTTCAAGTAATAGGAATAGCAACAGAAATCCAGCCTGATCAGGGCATAGCAAGGAATCACTTGCCTGTTGGGAACTGCTTTTACTTCTTGGTGACATAATAAGGCTCTTGAAAATAAATTTATACATTTTGCTGCATGGTCTGCTGCCTTAATTTTAATAACAATTGACAGGATGCCATTCAATGTTCTGAGTTACTTATAGCTCTAAAAATCTAGGTTCTGCCATACCTCCTAGTTGTCCTTTCAGAACAGGTCTAAATTAGAAATACAGCATTGGAAAGCACTCTGCTGCTTTGATATCCCTTGTTCTACATGCTCTACCCCTCCCTCACCAATCTCATATTCTCTTATCTAAGTCTGCTCTCAGGTCCCATAGTCTTTGTACTAAGTTCCCACTGGCTCAAATTATTCTGGTTCCTTGGTACTGTCCATCTTTCCACTTTTTGTCTTCAAATGTCCTTCCTACCTCTCATATTCCAGATACTATGGCTTATTTAGATTCCATAGTCTGGAATAGAAATTTCTTCCAAGAACTCACTGGAATTTCAATTAACCTGTCTCAATTATTTGGCTAGCTGAAAGCAACAACAACAACAACAACAAAAACATTCCATGTTCTCAAGGATGACACTGAAAGTTCTATTACCTATATTACCTCAGAAAATCCACGTTTTATTGCCTCTCTTACCTCTCCAGTTTCATGCATTTCCCTCCAAGATAAGGCAAGTCAGTATTCCCTGTACTTCCTTTTAAATGTACTATTCTTCAAGTTACTGAAGGCAAAAAATACTACCTAGTTAGTCCCAAATGGAGTATTAAGTAATTAAGGATCTGCATGGAATACAACTGATGAGCATCTTTTTGTGCTTTTGATTTTTAGATTAAATGGTGCACTTCTGCCTTCTCCAATCTTCTTTCTTCTGCCAGCAATATTCTGTCTTGAACAGTGTTTCTCAAACTAGTCTCTCTTAGGTTCTGAGGATTCTCAAAGCTCTGACACTCTGTATCCCAAGAGCAAACCTTCCTGTGGTGTTCTATCCATTTAATTGACTAATCTATTTTTCTTTTATTGTGTTAGTTATAAAGTGATAACACAAATGATTTCTCTTTGAAATGCCTTGTTCCTAAAACCTTATGGTAATGAGTAAATACATCCCATCCATTCCCAATATGAGGAATATCACTAGAAGTCTAACCTGATCACTACACTATGAGGAAACATTGGTCTTGGGAGGTTGTTTATGCTTTGTAGACACAAATAAGGTATTCAGTTATAAACTTCTGCCTTGGGCTCTGTTGTTCAGAAGTTGAGTTTAATTCAGATAATCCCTACTCTCCTCATACAAATTACATGGAAATAAAGGTAGCATTCCAAGCTACAAATATAATTTTTTACTAAGTTTCAACTATTGTTTTTCTCCATGCTTTGTTGAATTAAGAACATAAAATAACCCATGCTCTCAAGGATGTCATTGAGTGTTCTAAGGTCCCTTCCAGCTCTTAAAATCTAAGTTCTATCTACTTCCTTGCTCTGTTCTTTCAGAACAGTTCCAAACCAGAAATTCAACATTCTATGGGCCGTCCCTTGTTTTATGTGCACTCCTTGCTCTAGTATTATCTTCTCTATGGCTTCTCTCAGGTCTTACAGTCTATTTATTAAGATCTCACTGTCAGACTATTTTATTCTATGGTTCTGCCCTTCTTCCACTTTCTTTTGTTGAAATTCTTTCCTGCCTTTCATATTTCAAGTTTTGCAGGTCATTCAGAACCTTCATTCTAGATTCTAAATTTGTTTCTATGATCATACTGGAGGCAATGTGTCTCTCTATTCCTTGACTGAGAACATTAAAAAATGATCTTCTCAATGCTGACACTGAGATTTCTAAGGCAAATGCTGGATCTGAAACTCTCAGTTCTATTGCCCCTCTTTCCTCTTAAAGATCATACTGTTCTTATATCAGGCATTCAGCATTCTACAAATGACTACTTAAATGCATTATATTAGAAGAACTGAGTAATTAAGGATCTGCAGAGAATGAAATTGGTGACCATCATTTTGTGGTTTTGATTTTGTTTTTTTATCTGATGTGGTTCTGCCCTCCCGGCTTTAACACTCTGTACTTCAAGCTCTCTATTCCTTGGAAAACTTGCCAACAAATGGTACCTCAAAGCAAGCCTTTCTAAGTGCTAAAGACCCTTTTATTTCTGACAAATTACCTGCAAATGGCGAACTCTTCACTGACTATATATATATTTATTTTTCTCTCACTGCGCTGCCCATAGGTCTTTGTCATAAAGTGACAATACAGATGGTTTCTCTTTGAAATGCCTTAGATTCAGCACAGAAATATTAATAGGACACTACAAGGAATCGCTTGTCTCGTCAAAGGATTGTTTTATTACTTGGAACCATAAAAGATACTCGATGATATACTTATACCTTTTGCTTTGTGATTGGGGACTTGAGTTTGAATTCAGACAACTACCACTTTGCTGATATAAATTGTATGGAATAAGTAGCATTTTAAGCCACAAATGTCCTTTGTTATTAGAGTTTCCTTTAACCTGTCTCTCCATGTTCTGATGTCCTGGGAATATTAAGTAATTCATTTTCTCAAGGATGAAATGGAGAGTTCTTTGATCCAAACTGCCTTTGAAAATCTAAGGCTCATCAATCTCTTGAACTCTAGAATTTTAGACCCACACAAGATCAGATGTTCAGTGTTCAATGTGATCCTTTTTAAATTCTCTCTCCTTCAAAATTTATTATGTAAAATAGTTCCTAGTCATTCCCAATAGCAGTCTTAAGGAATCAAGGATCTGCAAGGAATCAAACTGATGACCGTTTGGATTTGTTTTTTGTTTATTTAATATTGTGCAGATCTGCCCTCCCAGCTCTAACAGTCTGTACTCTTATATTCTATACTCTCTTCTTCCTGGAAAATTCTTCCATGAATGGCACCTTGCAGTCTAGATTTTTGATATGCTAAGAATCCCCAGAGGATCCCCCTTAATACTTTATATTCTAAGAGCAGACCCTCCTATTGATAGTCTATTTATCAGTTTTTATTGCACTGCCCATAGATCTTAGTCATAAAATTGCAGCACAAATGGTCTCTCTTTGAAATACTTTTACTTAGTACCTTATGGAATGGAATCTACATATGCTCAATCCATGTCCAGTAATATCATTATAACTGGAAGAGCATTAGATGTCATTTTTTTTTTTGCTTTTTGGAGGGCAGTTGGGGTTAAGTGACTTGCCCAAGGTCACACGGCTAGTTTTTGTGTTAAGTGTCAGAGGCCGGATTTGAACTCAGGTCCTCCTGACTCCAGGGCCAGTGCTCTATTCACTGTGCCACCTAGCCGCCCCCTAGATATATCATTAGAAGTTCAACCTGATCAGGGCACTACACAGAATCATTTGCCTTATCAAAAGATCGTTTTTACTTCTTAGACATATAAGGTTTTTGATGATCAATTTACACATTTAAGCTGTGGGGTCTGATATCTGCATTTCATTTCAGACAATCACTACATTCTACAGAAATAATGATAGCATTTCAAGCCACAAATATAATTTCTAAGGTTCCAATTATTTTGTCTCTATGTTCTATTGACCTGAAAATGTAAAGTAACTCATTCTAAAAGATGCTTTTGATCATTCTAAGGTCCCTTCCAGCTCTGAAAAATCTTGGTTCTATGCCACCTCCTAGTTCCAAACCCCAAATTCAACATTCTAATGTACTAAGATCCCATTGACTCAAACTACTTTAGGTCCTAGCAGTGCCCATCTCCTACTTTCTGTCTTCAAAAATCTTTCTTCCCTCTCATATTCCAGGTTCTAGGTCAGGGGTGGGGAACCTGTGGCCTCAAGGCCACATGTAGCCTTCTAGGTCTTTGGGTGCAGTCTTTTGACTGAGTCCAAGTTTTACAGAACAAATCCTTTTATTAAGGAGATTTTTTTCTGTGAAGTTTGGATTCAGTCATAGGGCTACTTAAGTTCAGGACTTGTTTTTATTCAGACAATCACCACTCTCCTGATATAAATTATATGGAAAAAAATTCAAGTCACAAATATAATTTCTTACTAGGGTTTCAATTATCTTGTATCTCTCCATGCTTTGCTGACCTGGGCACACAAAATAATCCATGTGTTCAAAGATGTTATTGAGCATCCTAAGGCTCCTCCTAGCTCTGAAAATTTAGGTTCTATGGTACCTCCTAGCTATGTTTTTTCAGAACAGTTCCAAGCAAGAAATTCAGAATTCTATGGATTCTTGTGCTATGAGAGGCATCTTCCTTTTAGGTGCCCTCCTACCTCTCACATTCTCTTGTCAGGTTTCAGAGGCTACCTACTAAGGTCCCACTGGCTCAAACTATTTTTGTTCTATGGCTCTGTTCTTCTGTTACTTTCTTTCTATGACATTTCCTCCTAACTCTCATAAACTAGGTTCTACAGATCATCCAGATTCCATAATTTAGATTCTAAATTTCTTCCAGGATCTTAATGGAATTCCAAATAATCTTTCTCTATTCCTTGGCCTTCTGAGAACTTAAAAATACACATCTTCTCAAGGGTGAAATTAAGATTTCTCAGGCCCATTCTGGCTAAATTCTATTGTCCCTCTTACCTCTGAAATTTCAGACATCTATATTCAGGATTTCATACGTTCCTTTTAAAAGGAATTGTATTTCAAAATGTATCCTAGGCAATAAATGTTCCCTAGCCACTGTCAATAGTTGTATTAAGGAATGAATAATCTGCATGGAATGAAATTGTTGACCATTATTTTGTGGGTTTGATTTTGTTTTTTTTAAGATGCCTTTTTGCCCTCCCAGCTCTGTCTGTTCCCCAAGCTCTTTTCTCCCCGGAAAAATCTGCTACAGATGGCACCCCCCCAGGCCAGACTTTCTGTGTGCTAAGGACCCTCATAGTCTTGTCACTATATGTTCCAAGGTGTCCCCTCCAATGATTCTCTCTGCATGTAAGGGTTTTATCTTATTGCATTGCCCATGGTCTTAACTGTAAAGTGACAGCATATATTGTCTCTGAAATACTACTTAGCACTTAAAACATTCTGTTAGCAAGTAAATGGTCTTGATCCATTCTGAATAACAGGAACATTAATCGAAGTCTAACCTGATCAGTACAAAGTAATTACTTCTCTTGTGGGATTTTATTTTATTTTTTTTCTTTTTGGAGTCATATAAGGTACTTGATTATAAACATACCTTTGGTGTGTTGCTCAGGACCTGAGTTTTAATTAAGACAATCACCGCTCTCCTGATATAAATTATATGGAAATAAAGGTAAGAATTTCAAGCCACGGATGTTCTTTGTTACTAGGGTTTCAATTAATCTGTCTCTCAGCCTGAGAATGTAAAAAACCCATGTTCTCAAAGATGCCACTGAGAGTTCTGAGGCCCATTCCAGCTCTGAAAATCTAAGTTCTATGGCACTTCCTAGCTCTGTTCTTTCAGAACAGTTCCAAACTGGAAATTCAGAATTCTCTGGGCTCTCCAGATGTTCTCTCTTATTCTAGGTCCCCATCCTCCTTGCCCATTTAATCTCCCTCTCCCCAACTGCCTCTCATATTCTGTTATCTTTGTGTATCCCCTCAAGAACCAGAGTCTATGTCCTAAGGTCCCACTGGCCTGAAGTATTTTAGTTTCCTGGCACTGTCAATCTCCCACTTTCTGTCTTTGAAATTTTTTTCCTCTTTCACATATTCATAATTTTAGAGCTCATCAACTTCCCATAGAATGGATTATAAATTTCTTCCAAGATCTCACTGGAAGTTTTACTAACCCATCTCTCTCTATCCATTGGTTGGCTGAGAATAAAACAAAACAAAAATAAAACAAACAAAAACATGTTCTCAAGGAAGACATCGAAAGTTTTATGGCCCTACTGCCTCTGAGAATGCATGCTGTCACCCCCTTAACTCTCCGGTTTCATTCCCCTCAGTGATCAGACATTCAGCCATCAACGTGCTCCCTTTTGCTTCACTGTCCTTCAGAAGTTATTGTGGCCAATAATGATTCTCTAGTTATTACCATTTGTAATCTTAAGTAATCAAGGAACTAAAAGAAATCCAGTTGATGACCATTTGTCTTTGTTTGTCTAACCTGATTAGTGTACCACAAAGAACTCTTGCCCTGGGAGGATTGTTTTTTATTTTTTAATTTTATTTATTTTTTTTTTGGAGGGGGAAGGCTGGGCAATTGGGTTTAAGTGACATGCCCAAGGTTAGATGGCTAGTGTTAAGTGTCTGAGGGGGGATTCGAATTCAGGTCCTCCTGACTACAGGCACTGTGTTCTATTCACTGCGCCACCTAGCCGCCCCGGGAGGATTGTTTTTATTCCTTAGAGCCATATAAGGTACTGGATCATAGATTTATACCTTTGGCTGTAGTGCTCTTCAGGATCTAAGCTTTGCACTGTCTGGATACGGATATGGAAATAAAGGGAGCATTTCAAGCCACAAATATTATTTCTTATTAGGATTTCAATTATCCTGTCTCTCTCCATGCCTTGCCATCCAGAGAACATAACCTATGTTATCAAGGCTGCAATGTTAGTGTTCCAAGGTCCCTTCCAGGTTATTAAACCTAGGTTCTATGGCACCTTCAGGTCCATTCTTTCATAACAGTTCCAAACCAGAAATTCAACATTTCATGTACTGGTATTTGTTTTAGGTGTCTTCCTGGCTCTCACATTCCTTTCTCTATGGCTACTCTTAAGATTCCCCTCATATACCTACTAAGGTTTTATTAGCTCACACTACTTCCTTTTTCTATGGCTCTGTCCATCTTTCCCTTTTTGTTTTCTAAAGTCCCTCCTACCTCTTATTATTACCAGTTCCAGGGTTCATCCAGATCTGGCAGTCTGGAATCTCAATTTCTTCCAAGCTCTTATTGGAGTTCCAATTACCCTGTCTCTCTCTATTCCTTGGCCCCCTGAGAACATAAAAAAACTGATCTTCTCAAGGAATCCATGAAGAGTTCTTAGACACCTTCCAGATCTGAAAACTTGATTCTATATAAGCTTTGTTCTTTCAGAACCCTCTCACAGCAGAGATTCAGACCCCACTGACTGGCTCTGTTCAATAGCTTTGTCCATCTCCCACTCTCTTTCTTCTAAAGTCCCTTCTACCTCTTGTAATACAGGTTCTTGGTCCTTATGGAAATCAGGCAGTCTGGATTACAAATGTCTTTCAAGCTGAGGTATTTTATCTTACAGTACACTCCCTGATCTGATATTTCGTGTTCAATGTCCTTTTCTATTTGTGATATTCAAGGTTCAGATTGCCTTCCCTTTTCTGAAATCCTCTTCTTTGTTCCCTCCACTACTCTCCTTTGAAAGGCTATGACACTGTATGTGTTAAGAACCCTAACGGTCCTGACATTCTATGTTCTATGGCCCAGCCTGCTTTCAAATTTGAGTTCTTTTTCATCTGTTTATTTTTGTCTTTTTCATACTACAAATGTGTCTTAGCAAGATGATGACTGAAAAGTGCCAATGTTGTGTCTTTTAAACATATTGCATTTCACGATTATTTCACTACTAAATATATACTCCTTATTACCAATAGCAGTATTAAGTAATTAAGGAACTGCATTTAATCAAATCAATGCCACCGTTTTTAAAAATGAGTTATAACAGTATTACCTGATTAAGGCCCTAACACTTCTCTTGTCAGAGGATTTTTATTTCTTGGAGCCATGTAAGGTTCCAAGATTTTAAACTTCTACCTTGGCTCTGTGGTCTCAGATCTGAATTTTAATTCTGACAATTACCATTGTACTGATATAAGTTATTCGTAAATAAGCATCGCATTTAAGCCACAAATATCCTTTGTTACTGAATTTTCAGCCCAGTTGTCTCTCCATTCATTAGCCTTCTCAAAGGTTACACTGAGATCTCTACTCCTGGTGCCAGAGTGCTCTCTCATTTCTGACATTCTGTTTTTTGTTTTTTAAAAGGCACTCCCAGTTGAGACATTTTGTGTTTTTTCACTATTCCCTGATCTGCTAAGTCTGTTTGTGATGCTCTCATTGGCCACAACAATCTGTGTTCTCAGCTTCTCACCATCTTCTACTTTCTGGGTTCTGAGGCCCCTTCCACCTTAAAGAAGCCAGACAGACTACAGTTCCTCATCCAGCTCAGATATTCTCTATACCACTTACTCTTTTCCATCTATTATCTATCTTAGCTTCATTTTTCACTCCCAGATCTGCTTAATCAGCTCTAAGAATCTGTATTCTAATGTCTTCTCCACCAACAGTTTTCCTTGAATGACACCTCCCAAGCAAGATAATCTCTGTCATAATGACCCTCTTGGTCCTGGCAATTCATGCTCTATATCACCATCCTCCTCTCAAATTTGGATTTTTTTTCTTTTCATTTTTGAATTTATTTTTATCTTACTGCAGTCTAAATATCTTGGCAGTGGGATTATTTTAAAGCAATTTTTTTGGCTTTAAGTATACAGTACTTGACACATTATGGAAATCAATAAATATTTCCCATTAATTATGAAAAGTGGTCATTTCAATTGCAGTCTTACCACATAAAAAATTGCATGTAATCCTTTTTGCCTTTATTTTCAAGCCACATGAGACTATTTTCATCATTCCTTTTTAACTATCTGATTTAAGACCTGAGTTTTAATTCAGTGTATCACCTCGATACTAACATAAATTATGGTTAAATAAATATTCTATTTTATTACGTAAATAAACTTTGATATTCCTTTATGAATTAACCTGTTCCTCACTCCTACCTTTGGCCACTGAGGACAAAAAAACATGTCCTCTGAAATCCTATGGTGTGCTAAGGTGCCTCTCTGGTCAGAAAAGCTATGTTTTAAGGTTCAAGCCAGTGTAGGCATTCTGTGATTTTTGAGGACACTTCTACATCTGACATTCTGTGTTTTAATATATTTGTCAGTATTTAAAAATTTAACCTGTGCTTCTTAACAACAACCAAAAAATCCCAAACTCTCCATCCCAGCTATGGTACTGTGGGCTTGGAGGTCTGAACACTTATGTTCTAAAGGCCATCTCATCTGTGACATTCTGTGATGTCCAGGCCACTCTTACTTTTAACATCCTCTGTGCTGGTTTCCCTTTTTTTCATGTCCTACTGGTTCTGATGTTCTCTTCTATCCAGCTCCCAAGACTGCCATTCTCTGTGCTAAGGTTCCTACAGTCTGAAAGTTTGTGTTCTCAGACTCTCATCACTGCCCACTTTCTGTGTTATAGAGTCCCCTGAATGCCCAGCTCTGATATTGCAGGTTCTAGGGCCCCACCCAGCTCACTCATCCTACATCTGAACCCGGCTCCCAGCTCCCAGATGCTTCCTTCTGAATGCTCTCCCAGCTCTGCCCTTCTAGCCTCTCTGGGTGTCCCCTGCATACACTGCCATTCAGAGGTAGGACTGCCCTCTAGCTCTCACATTAGCTACTCTAAGCTCTCTCTCACCTTTAACTTTCTCTTTGGAAACACAACCCTCAGCCCAGGCATCTATGATCTAAGACCCTATATCCTAGGAATTTTTCTATTAATTTCTTAATGTTTATTTTATTACATTATATATGTGCATATATATATACATATATATATATATATATTTTAGCAACACAGTAATTTAAAAAGACAAATGGCTTGCTTTTTAAAACCTATGAACTTAACACCTTATTGTTCTCAACAAAGACTTGTCATTCGTACCAATAATAGTAATATTAATCACAGTCTTACCAGATCAAGGCACTGAATGGAATTACTTTTTTGCCCGTTTTTTTTCTTTTTGTGGAACAAAATAAGGCACTTCATTTTCACCAATCCCTTTTGGCTGTATTGGTTCAGTCCCTGAGTTTTAATACAGAGCTGCACCACTGCTGCACTGAAATAAATTAGATAAAAATTCATTTTGCAGATGATACCACAAATAAAAGGTTTTGTTATTTTAAAATTTTATTTGTACTTCCCAATACCAATACAACCCATAGAGCATATAAAAAATCAAACTTCTTCCCCACTATGATATTGTTTGTTCTAAAGCTCATCACAGATCTGAACATCTATGTTGTATAGACCAAACCATCTCTGACATTCTGGATTTTAAGGGCTTTCTTGGCTCTGAGATCCCTTCTTCAAAGCGTCCTAGAGGTTCTAATATTCTCCTCCTGATGTAGCTCTCAGGCCTGACATTTGGAATACTAAGGTCAGCTGGACTCTGACAATTTGTATTCTCACATTCTCACCATCTCCTACTTTCTTTGTTATAAGGGGCCCTCAGTCTCCCATGCTCCAACATTCCAGGTTCTAGGGTCCCATCCAGCCCTAGCATTCTGGAATCTAAGATACTTTCCAGATCAGAACAGCTATGTTCTAAGTACTTTGCCAGATCTGATATTCTGGCTTCTATGACTACTGCCTGTTCTACCATTCAGAATCCAGAACCCTCCCAGCACAGAAATTCTCCATTCTAATTTCTCTTCCACATTTAACATTTTGTGTTGATAGGCACCTCCTAGCCTAGATATCCAAGGTTGTAAGGACCCACCCAGCACTGTCATTCTCTGTTCTGAGGCCCCATTCATTTCTGATATCAAAAGCTTTTGATTTTTCATTTATTTTTATGTTCCACCACACATGGGAATTAGCAAGACAATGATATGAGAGTACAAATGAGGTCCTTTTTAAATCTTATGTACTAAACACCTTATTTATTTGCATTAAACAATCCCCATAGTAGCAATATCAATAATGGTTGTCTTACCAAATCAAGGCGCTGCATGGAAATAATTTTAATACCCGTTTTGTTTCCTTTTTATGGAGCCTGAGAAGGCACTGTATTCCCCCTTTTCTCTTTGGCTGAATTGGTTTAATACCTGAGTTTTAATTCAAAGGATCACCACTGAGCTGAAAGAAATCATACAAAAAATTAGTGGTATATATCATGACACCACTGTCTTATTGTTATTCAATTTACTGTTGTTTCCTAAGACTTTAACACCTAGAGTACACCAAAAAAAACTTCTTCCCCACTGTTATCATTTGCTCTACAGACCCTCACAGATCTGCGTATCTATGTAGGGCTGTTGCAGCACTGAAATTTTTCCATGTTCTAAGGGCTCACCTAGCTCTGAAATGCCTTGCTATAAGTACCCCTCTGTCTCTGACACTCTTCCTATTGTCTATTCCCAAGCATGCCATTTCTATGCTAAGGTACCCTGACAATTTCTGCACCAGGCTCTATCTCCCACTTTCTGTGTCATAGGTCCCCTGAATGCCCAGCTCTGATATTGCAGGATCTGGGGCCCCAGAGAGCTCACATTCTGCATTTGAACCTGGCTTCCAGCTCCTTCCTTCTAAATGCTCTCCCAGCTCTGTTATTCTGGCCTCTCTGGGTACCCCCCACCTGCCATATATACTGCCATCCAGAGGCAGGACTGCCCTCCAGCTCTCACATTCTGTATTCTAAGCTCTCTCTCATCTCCAACATTCTCTTTTGAAAGGCAACTCCAGGATAGACTCCTGGAATCTTCCCTGGTGTTAAATCATAGGGATTTTTTCTTTTTCATTTCTTAATATTTATTATAGTACATTGCATCTGTGTCTTAGTAATATAGTATTTTAAGCAAATTTTTAAGCAAAACTGGTATCCCCTTTAAAACCCACATTTATAAAACCTTGTTTTTAAGGATCAAATACAAGATGCTCTGGCATTTGAAGTACTTCATCACCAGCTCCCTCCTACATTTCTAGTCTTCTTAAACTTTATATTCCGACACATACTTAGTGATCCTGGTTTCCTGACTGTTCCAGGAACAAGACCCTCCATCTGGCATCTCTAGACATTCTCTCTGGCTGTCCCCCACGCCGAGAATACTCTCCCTCCTCTGCTCTGACTGCTGCCCTCCCCAGATTCCTTTTAAGTCCCACCTTCTACAGGCAGCCTTCCCTAACCCCTTTCCATTCCCTCTGGTCATTGTTTCCTATTTATACTGCATAAAGCTTGCTTTGTACATATGTATTTTCATATTATCTTCCCCAACAGATTTTAAACTTCTTGAGGGCAGGCACTGTCTTTTGTCTTTTTTTTTAAATTCTCAGGGATTAACACAGCGTCTGATACATAGAAGGTTCTTAATGAATGTTTACTAATTGATTTTCAACTCATTTTTCATTACTACTAATAAAAATATCAGGGTGGCTAGGTGGCACAGTGAGTAGAGCATTGACCCTGGAGTCAGAAGGACCTGAATTCAAATTTGGCCTCAGCACTTTACACTTACTAGCCATGTGACATGGGGCAAGTCATTAACCCCAACTGCCCTGCCTTCCCCCCTCCAAAATAAAAAAGCAAAAAAACCAAAACCCAAACAAACCATAAATAACATTCTTACCAGATAAAGCACTGCATGCGATTTTTTGCCTGTTTTTTCCTTATTTTAGAGCCACAGAAGGCACAGCATTTCCCTCTTTGCTCTTAGTTGTATTGGATAAATACCTGAGTTTTAATTCAAAGGTTCACCACTGAGCTGAAATGAATTATATGGAAATTAATGTTACATATCACTGTATGACTATACTTTCTAATTATTTTTCAATTTACTTGTACTTCTCAATACCCTAACCCACTAAGCACATTAAAAAATCTTTGTTCCCCAATAGGATATTCTTTGTTGTAAAGCCCCTCCAAGGTCAAAAGATCTGTCTTCTAAGGGTTTCCTGCTGATGACATTCTTTTGTTGTAAGATCACTCTTACTTCTGATATTCTGTGTTCTAAGGGCTCACCTCATACAGCTATTCCTTGTTCTAAGTACCCTGTCAGCTCTAACATCCTCTTCTCTATGTAACTTGAAGGCCTGTCATTCCTTGCTAAATTCTGCAATTTGGATTCTCAGATTTTGACCATCTCCCACTTTCTGAATAACGTTGGGGATTTGGGGGTTCAGTCATTTCAGTTGTGTCCAATCCTTTGTGACTATTCCTTCTGGGGTTTTCTTGGCCAAGATACTAGAGAGATTTGCCATTTCCTTCTCTAGCTTATTTTACAGCTGAGGAACTGAGGCAGATGGGGTGAAGTTGACTTTTGCCCAGGGTCACACAGCTAGTACCTGTTTGAGGCTGGATTTGAACTCAGGTCTTCCTGATTCCAGGCCCAGAGCTCTATCCACTGTGCCACCTAGCCACCCATTTAAGTACATAAGCATGGACCGGGAAAAGCCACCCCCCAACCCTCACCTCTGATATTTGAGGTTCTTGGGTTCCATCCAGCCCCAGCATTCTAGATTCTAAGATATCTTCCAGATCAAAACAGCTATGTTCTAAAGGCTCTCCCAGATCTGATATTCTGGTTTCTATGGCTACCACGTGTTCTACCATTCAAAGTCTAGAACCCTCCCAGTACACAAATTCTCTATTCTAAACTTTCTCCCCCATTTAAAGTTTTATGTTGAAAGGCATCCCACAGCCTAGACATCTGAGGTTCTAAGGGCCCTCCAGGCACTGTCATTCTTTGTTCTGAGATCTTACCCTTCTAATATCCAAGGAGGGTTTTTTCCCCATTTAGTTTTATTATGTTCCACTGCACATGAGACTTAGCTAGACAATAATCTAAAAACGGCCTGCACAACCTGCAACCCCAACGTCCTCTACATTTCTCATCAGCTGCCCAAAATCCTTTGGTGTACTACAAGCAGCCCTCTGGCCTGCAGGCTGGAGGTTGTGCACGCCTGATCTGAAAGAATCAATGCTGGCCCTTTTAAATCCTATGAACTAAACATTTTATTTTTCTTTCATTAAGCAGTTCCCATAGAAGCAAAAGCATTAATAATGGCCTTACCAAGTCAAGGCACTGCATGGCAATAGTTTAATACCCGTTTTGATTCCTATTTATGGAGCCAGAGAAGGCACTGTATTTCCCCCTTTCCTCTTTGGCTGTATTGGATTAATACCTGAGTTTTAATTCAAAGGTTCACCACAGAGCTGAAATGAATTATATGGAAATTAATGTTACATATCATGGCATAATTTCACTTTCTTGTTGTTTATAAATTTACTGGTGCTTCCTTAACCCAATGGGCACATTAAAAAACCCAACAAATTCATTTACCCAATATGTTATCTGTGTTCTAGAGGTCAAAGATCTATGTTCTAAGGACTAACCCATCTCTGACATTCTATGATGTTAATGCCAATCTTATTACTGATGTTCTGTGTTCTAAGGTTCCCCTAGCTCTAATGCCTCTTGTTCAAAGTGTCCTAGAAGTTCTGACCTCCTTTCTATGTAACAATCAGGACTGACATTCAGAGTACTAAGATTGCCTGGGTTCTGACAATCTGTATTCTCATCTCATACTTTCTTGTGTAAGGGTCAACTCAGTCTCTCCACCTCTGACATTTCAGGTCGTTTGGCCCCATTCAGCTCAGGCATTATTTTTTTTTATTTTCATCTGTTTATTTTTGACATCCATATTTTTAAGATGTGAGTTCCAAATTTTCTCCCTCCCTTCCACCCCTCCATTAAGAAGGCAAGCAATATGATACATGTGAAGTCATGCAATATCAATAATGGTGGTCTTACCAAATTAAGGCACTGTATGGAAATAATTTTAATACCCGTTTTGTTTCCTATTTATGGAGCCTGAGAAGGCACTGCATTTTCCCTTTCCTGTTGGCTGTATTGGTTTAATACCTGAGTTTTAATTCAAAGGATCACCACAGAGCTGAAAGAAATTATACAGAAAATAATGTTGTATATCTTAGCACAATTTCACTTTCTCATTGTTTTTAAATTTCTTGCTTTCTGATACCTTAACCCAGCATGTACATTAAAAAGAAACTCCCCCTCTAATAAGATATTGTTTGTTCTAGAGCTCCTCACAGGTCAGAAGATTCATGTTTTAAGGGCTATCCATTTCTTACATTCTCTGATTTTAAGGCCACTCCTACAGATGAAATTCTCTTTCCTAAAGGTTCCCCTACCTCTCACATTCTCCTCTCTATCCAGCTGCCAGGCCTGCCATTCTCTGTGCTAAGGGTCCTACAGTCTGAAAGTTTGTATTCTCAGACTCTCATCACTGCCCACTTTCTGTGTTATAAGGTCCCCTGAATGCCCAGCTCTGATATTGCAGGTTCTAGGGCCCCACTCAGTTCACTCATCCTGCATTTGAACCCAGCTCCCAGCTCCCAGATGCTTCTTCTGAATGCTCTCCAAGCTCTGCTCTTCTGGCCTCTCTGGGTGCCCCCTGCATATACTGCCATTCAGAAGTAGGACTGCCCTCCAGCACTTTCTCCCACCCCAACATTCTTTCAACAGCAGTTCCCAATCTAGCATCTAGCATCCTTGCCCCCTCTGACAGCCTACGGTTTTTTTTTCTTTTCTTAATCTTTATTATGTTATGCTGCCTGTTTCTTAGCAACACAGTATTGCTTTTAAAACTTAACACCTTATTGTTTTCAACAAAGATTTCTCATTCATTATTCAATAACGACTATCCCAATTGCAGACTTACCAGAATAAGGCACTGCATGGGAATATTTTTTGCCTGGTTTTCCTTATTTTAGAGCCATAAAAGGCACAGCATTCCCCCCTTTTCCTCTTTGGCTGTATTGGTTTAGTACCTGAGTTTTAATTCAAAGGTTCACCACAGAGCTGAAATGAATTACATGGAAATTAACATTACATATCACGGCATAATTTCACTTTCTTGTCATTTATAAATTCACTGGTGCTTCCCAATACCTTAACCCACTGAGCACATTAAAAGACAAAACAGAACTTTCTCCATTATGAGACTGTGTTCTTGAGAACAGCCCCTCACAGGTCAGAATATATATATACACACACATATATATATATACAGTAGGTGCTTAATAAATGTTTATTGATTTATTAGGAAAATCTATATTCTAAGGCCTCATCTATGGCATTCTGTAATTTCAAGGCCACTCTTACTTCTCACACACTGTATTCTAAAGGTTCTCCTATAGCCTGTTCTCTCCTACCTCTTGTTCAAAGTGCTCTAGAAGTTTTAACATTTCCTTTCTCTACAGCTCATAGGCCTGACATTCTCTGTGCTAAGCTCCTCTGGGTTTTGTCAAATTGTGTTCTCAGACTCTGACCATCTCCTGCTTTCTGAATAATAGACCACCCCCCCATGCCCTCACTCCCCAAACCCTCACCTCTGCTATTTCAGGTTCCAGGGCCTCACTTCACTCAGGCATGACTGACCCAGCTCAGAGCAGCTGTTCTGCATTCCATGTGTACTCCCAGCCTAACATTTTGTGTGCCAAGTTTCCCTGAGCTCTGACAATCTGTGTTCTCAGGTTCTGGCCACTTCCTACTTTCTGTGTTATAAGGTCCCCTGAACAATTCCCTCTGATATTCCAGATTCTAGGGCCCCATCTAGCCTCAGCTTTCTCCATTCTAAGCTACCTTCCAGATCAGAACAGCTATATTCTAAAGGCTCTTCCTGATCTGATATTCTGGCTTCTATGGCTAGTGCCTGTTCTACTATTCAGGGCCTAGAACCCTCCCAGCATGCAAATTCTCTATTCTGAGCTCTTACCACATTTAACATTTTATTTTGTGTTTACAGGGACATCCCAGTCCATACATCTTAGGTTCTAAGGACCCTCCCAGCAGAGTCATTTTTTGTTCTGAGGTTTCACCCTTTTCTGATATCTAAGGTTTTCATTTATTATTTCTCATTATATTCCACTACAAAGGCAATGATCTAAAGGAATTGATGCTGTTCATTTTAAATCCTATATACTACACACAATATTTTGTTTTAATTAGCCAGTACCCATAATAACAAAAGCAAGAATAGCAGTCTTACCAAATGAAGGCACTGTATATTTTACCCGGTTTTTTTCCATTTATGGAGCCTGAGAAGGCACTGTATTTCCCCCATTTTCTCTTTGGATATATTGGTTTAATACCTGAGTTTTTAATTCAAAGGATCACCACTGAGCTGAAATGAATCATACAGAAATTAATTGTTATAGATTGTGGCATAATTTCACTTTGTTTTCAAAATTACTGGTACTTCCCAATATCTTAACCCACTGGCTACATAAGAAAAAAACCACTTCTCCCATATGACTCTTTATTCTAAAGTCCTTCACAGGTCAGAAGCTCTGTTTTCTAAGGGTTCCCCATCTCTGATATTCTGGGATTTTAAGGTCACTATGCCTCCATTCTAAGGGCTTTGTGAGCAATGTTCAAAGTGCCTTCCTAGCTCTGCCATTCTCCTCTCCAAGACTGCTCACATACCCAATGTTCTGTGTGCTAAAGATGCCGCAGGCTCAGTAATTTTGTATCCCCAGACTCTTATCAACTTCTACTTTCTGAACACCTGGCTCAGACATTCCGGATTCAGATACGGCTCCCAGCTAACAAATGCTATATTCTAAAGGCTCTGCCAGATTTCACTTTCTGATTCTTATAGCCATTCCAAGTTTCAGCATTCAGAGGCAGGATGGCTCTCTAGCTCGCAAATTCGCTATTCTAAGCTCTTTCCCACCTCCAATATTCTCCTTTGAAAGGCACCTCTCAGCCTGGATACCTATAATCTAAGGTCCTATCAGCTTCTGACATGTGCATTTCTTTCTATTTTTCAATGTTTATTTTCATATGTGTCTCAGCAATACAGTAATTTCAAAAACCATATGCAAATGGTGTCTGTTTTAAAACCTATGAACTTAACATCTTATTGTTTTCAACCAAGATTCCTCATCAGTATCTAATAAGAGTAATATCACTTGCAGACTTACCAGATCAAGGCACTGCATGGGATTATTTTTTGCCTGGTTTTCCTTATTTTAGAGCCACAGAAGGCACAGCATTTCCCTCTTCGCTCTTAGTTGTATTGGATAAATACCTGAGTTTTAATTCAAAGGATCACCACTGAGCTGAAATGAATTATATGGAAATTAATGTTGCCTATCATGGCATAATCTCTCTTTCCTACCGTGTTTCAATTATTATTGTGACCCACTGAGTACATTAAAAAAAATTTAAAAACCTCATTCCTGGCTATAATACTATTTTTTCTAAAGTTTTCTAAACTCTCCAAAGTTAGATATATTCTAAAGGCTATCTTGTCACTGACATTGTTACTTTAAGGCCATTCACTTCTGATAGTTTGTGTTCTGACAGCTCACTTAGTTCTGGTTTCCCTTTTTCTCCATGTCCTACTGGTTCTGATGTTCTCTCTATCCAGCTCCCAAGACTGACGTTCTCTGTGCTAAGGTCCCTACAGTCTGACAGTTTGTGTTCTCAGGCTCTCATCACTGCCCACTTTCTGATATTGCAAGTTCTAGGGCCTCACTCAGCTCACTCATCCTGCATTTGAACCCAGCTCCCAGCTCCCAGATGCTTCTTCTGAATGCTCTCCAAGCTCTGCTCTTCTGGCCTCTCTGGGTGGCCCCTGCATATACTGCCATTCAGAAGTAGGACTGCCCTCCAGCACTTTCTCCCACCCCAACATTCTCCTTTCAACAGCAACTCCCAATCTAGCATCTAGCATCCTTGCCCCCTCTGACAGCCTACGGTTTTTTTTTTCTCTTCCTTTCTTAATATTTATTATGCTGCCTGTTTCTTAGCAACACAGTATTGCTTTTAAAACTTAACACCTTATTGTTTTCAACAAAGATTTCTCATTCATTATTCCATAACGACTATCCCAATTGCAGACTTACCAGAACAAGGCACTGCATGGGAATATTTTTTGCCTGGTTTTCCTTATTTTAGAGCCATAAAAGGCACAGCATTCCCCCCTTTTTCTCTTTGGCTGTATTGGTTTAGTACCTGAGTTTTAATTCAAAGATTCACCACAGAGCTGAAATGAATTATATGGAAATTAACGTTACATATCATGGCATAATTTCACTTTCTTGTCATTTACAA
The DNA here is from genome assembly GCA_028646575.1 of Pseudocheirus occidentalis. Taxonomy (NCBI): domain Eukaryota; kingdom Metazoa; phylum Chordata; class Mammalia; order Diprotodontia; family Pseudocheiridae; genus Pseudocheirus; species Pseudocheirus occidentalis. The sequence continues at coordinate 52,625,096 of CM053602.1, forward strand.
ATTTACTGGTGCTTCCCAATACCTTAACCCACTGAGCACATTAAACAGAAAAACAGAACTTTCTCCATTAAAAGACTGTGTGTTCTTTAGGACAGCCCCTCACAGGTCAAAATATCTGTGTTCTAAGGCTGCCCCATGTCTGTGATTTTCAGGCCATTCCTTCCTTCTGACCTGCTCTTCTAGCTCAGACATTCTCCTCTCTATGCATACGCTTAGCCCTGACATTCTGTGTGTTAAGCTTTCTAAGGCTCTGTTCTAAGATTCAGATGATCTTCCCCTTTGATGTTGGAACATATCTCATACCCTACCCCTGACACTCCAGGTCCTAGAGTCCCATTCAGCTTTAGGCATTCTGGATTCTAAAATGCCTCCCAGCTCATAAATGCTAGGTTCTAAATGTGTAACCGTGCCTGCTATTCTGGTTTCTCTGGCCCTTTCCTAGTCTGCTGCTGAGGGTCAGGACATCCCTCACTGCTCTCTCACAACTCTCTCTCACTTCTAACATTCTGGATCCTAGACTACTAACTCTCAGGCAGTGTATTATTATTTGAGGTCTTACCTCCCCTGACATGCTAGAAACTTTGTCTTTTCATTTCTTAATATTTATTTGATTACACTACATATTGTCAGTTAACAAACATTTCTCAAGTGCCTACTGTACTATTGCCAGGTAGGGCTAAAGGGCTGGGGATACAGAAGACAAAAACAGTTCCTTTCCTCAAGGAGCTTACAGTCCACCTGAGGTAGACAATAAGCAATTTGATGGAGACAAACAAATATATAATGAATATATAGGAAATAACTAAGTGAGGGAAAGCACTGGAATGGAGAGGCTATGAAAGGCTTCCTGTATTAGATAGGATTGGAATTGGGACTTAAAGGAAGCCAAGGAAGCCAGGAGGCAGAGAGTAGGAAAAGAAAGCATTCCAGGCATAGGGGACAGCCATAGCCAGAGAAAATGCTCAGCCATGTCTTGTTTGTGGAACTACAAGGAGGCCAGTGTCACTAGATTGAAGAGTATGTGCTGGGGACCAAGGCATAAAATATACCAGAGGGGGATAATGGGGTGGCGAAATTCTGAAAGGCATTGCACACCAAACATGATTTTGTCTTTGAGTCTGGAGGTGATAGGGACCCACTGGAGTTTATCATGCAGGAGAATACATGGTTGTACCTGAGCTTTACCACAGACACTGGGGCTGAATGGAAGATGGTTTGGAGTGGGGAGAGACTTGAGGCAGCCAGACCAACCATCAAGTTACTGCAATAGTCCAGGCTTGAGGGGATGAGTATTTGCACCAGGGTGGTAGCAGAGTCAGAGGGGAGAAGGGCACGTCATGTATTTGAGAGATATCGCAAAAGATAAATTTATAGGCCTTGGCAATGAATTGGATTTGAGAGGTAAGACAGAAGGAAGAGTCCAGAATGACTGCAAGGGTTTGATACTGAGGGACTGGGAGAAGGTAGGAGGAGGAGTTAAGGGGAAGGATCATCAGTTCAGTTTTGGACCTGCTTAATTTAAGATGTCTACTGGACATCTAACTGTCTCATCAATATAGTATTTGAAAAGCATAAATGGTTTCCCTTTTAAAATTCACATACTTAACACTTTATTGTTTTTAACAAAGACTTGTTATTCATTATCAATAATAGTAATATAAACAGCAGTCTTACCAGATCAAGGCACTGAATGGAATTACTTTTTTGCCCGTTTTTTTTCTTTTGTGGAGCCAAATAAGGCACTACATTTTCACCAATCCCTTTTGGCTGTAAGTTCGGTCCCTGAGTTTTAATACAGAGCTGCACCACCTCACTGAAATAAATTATATTGAAAATTAATGTTGAATATTTACCATAAACATACTTTGTAGCTGTTTTTAAAATTTTACTTGTTGGTTCCAATACATTGACCCGCTGAGCACATTAAAAAGAAAAATATCCCACTATAGCATTGTTTTTTATTTTTATTTATTTTTAGCCCCTCACAGGTCAGAAGTTCTGTACTCTAAGGCTCATTCCATCAATGTTATTCTGTTATTTTAAGGCTCCTGACATTCTCTGTTCTGTGTGTCCTTCCAGCTCTGACACTTTCCTAGGCTCTGACGTCTCCTACTTTTTGTGTTATGGGCTAATTCCAAGCCTCACTCTGATATTCCAGGTTCTACAGCCTCACCCAAATCAGCCATTCTGGATTCAAACCTGTCTCCCAGTTCACAGATACTTCCTTGTAAATTCTCTCCCAGTTCTGCTATTTTTGGTTTGTCTGTATACTCCCAGTATGTTCTACCATTCAGACACAAGAGAGCCCTCCATCTCACAAATTCTCTATTCTAAGTTCTTTCCCATCTTCACCATTTTCCTTTGAAAGGCTCCGCCAGCCTAGAAATCTAGAACCTTCTCTGCTTTGACATCCTAGGGATTTTTCCTTTTCATTTCTTAATATTTAACGTACTGCATATGTGTACTAACAATACAATATTTTAAAAGCACAACTGGTGTCCCTTTTAAAACCTATGTACTTAACACCTAATTGTTTTTAATAAATGTGTTTCTTATCAGTAACAGTAATATCTTGCCAGATCAAGGCATTATATGCAAGTATTTTTCTTGTTTTTTTTTCTTTTGTAGCCAAATCATACACTATATTTTCCCCAATCCTATTTGCTCATATTGGTAAAGGACCTGAGTTTTAACATAGAATACCTCATCATAGTACAGAAATTATATGGAAATTAATCTTGTTTATCATACCACCTATTTTTGGTTTTTAGATTTACTTGTGCCTTGACTACATTAAAAAACAAAATAAAAAAAGCACTTCTCAGCTCTGGTATTATCTGGCTTAATGGCATACACAAGTCTGCATATCTTTAATCTAAGAGCCCTCAGAACCACAACATCTTCCTACCAATGCCCACTTCCAGGCCCGATCATCTGTGGGCCATAGTTCCACCAGCTTGGTCCATCTCCCATTGTCTCCTAAGACCCCTCCCGCTTCCTATATTCTCTAGTTCATAAGTCTTTTATTCTTAGACAACTCAGAGCTCAGAAAAGCCTTGTTCTAAGCAATCTGGCAAGTCTGATATTTTGACTTGTATTTCAAATTTCCCTTCTGATAGTTAACATCCTTAATGAACGCCCAGCTCTGAAATTCTGTATTTCAAATCACCTTCCAAATCCAACATTTTCCACTGAAAGGCACCTCTTGGCCCAAGCATTCCGTGCTAAGTAGACTTTCTAACCCTGATATTTTATGTTAAAATAGCCTATCCAGTTCTGCTCTTCCAGAAATTTTTTTCTTTTCTTTAATTTTAATTTTATTCTATCATGACACATACATATCTTTAAAAAATGACTTAAAGGCAAATTATGTCCCTTTTTTGTCCTATGTACTTTTTCCCCCAATAAATACTCTTCTTCATTACTATTACTACTACTACTACTACTACAAATAATGACAGAAATCTTATTGGATCCAAGCATTTCATGGAATTATTTTTTTGGTAGGGTGTTTTGTTTTTTTACCATATAAGGTAGTCCATTTTCACCTTTTCACTGGCTCTGTGGTTCAGTATATGATCTTAATTCAGAGCATCACACATTTAGTTGCATAGTGTACCATATACATTTTAATTATTTTACAAATTAACCCTATTATTCCATTAATTTTACCCACTGAATACCTCCCTGCCCAAAAAACACAACTCCCTTCCCACCTATGGGAAGTATTTTCTAAAGCAGAGGTTATCAAACTCAGGCGAGCAAAATTTCAGAGTGTAGGCACTAGATCAGTATGTGGTCAACAGGTATTCATTTTTATTTTGAGTTTGATATCACTGCTCTAAAATACCTCACAAGTTTGAGGATCTACATTTTAAGGTTCCTCCAAGCTCTGATATTCTGTGGTCTAGGAGCTCTTCTTGCTCTGATAGCCTAGTTCTAAGCACCTTATCTGACATTCCCTTCTTTCTGGCTAAACCTAAGGCTTAAATTCTATGATCGAAGCTCCCCAATGTGGATTCTCAAGTCAAATATTCTCTATTTTAAGTACCCTCTCATGTCTGATATTCTGACTTCTTTATCCACTCTGTGTTCTGATATTAGGTACCTAGATAGGGCTCCCAACTCCCAAACTCTCAAAGTTCTTTCTTCCCTCAAATATTCTCTCTTGAAAGGCACCTCCTAACCTAGTCATTCTTGGTTCTAAGGGGGGGGGGAAAGACAAGCATTTATTAAATAAATATCTACTATGTGCCAATCACTCTAAGTGCTTGACAAAGATTTTCTCATTTTATTCCATTTGATCCTCAAAACATACCTGTGAGGTAGGTGCTATCAACCACACTGAGGAAATTGAGGTGGTTATTGTGACTTGCCCAAGGTCAGCCAGGTAGGAAGTGCCTGAGGCTGGATTTGAACTCAGGCCTTCCTGTTTACAAATAGTTGCCTTAGTTCTAATAATCGAAGGACCCTCTCCAACTTGACATTCTATTTTTTAAGTTCCAATTTTGCTCTGACATACTGAGTATTTTTTTCTATCAATATCCATTTTACACTGAATGTTTCTTAGCAATAAAGTGATTTAAAGCAAAAGTTTCCTTTTAATGTTCTGTGGATTTATCACCTAAAAACCTTATGTTTTTAACCAATAAATATTGCTTCTTCTTTACCCATAATAGCAATATCATTAGCAGTTTCCCCAAATTAGAATACTGACTGGAAATTACTAATTTGTTCTTTGTTTTGGTACCACACTCCTTCCTTTCCTTTCTCACAGTGTGGTTAAGGAACTGAATTTTGATTCAGAGCATTCCCAATGCACTGATACAAATTCTGTAAAAAAACAATGTTGCAGATGCCCAAATAAAAGGCAGCAACTTTAAAAGATCTCTTCCCAACTATGCTGCTCTGTTCCCAGCTCTGACCATTGAAGTTCTACTACCCTTCCCATCTCTGGCGTTGCGTTCTGTGCTTTTAAGGTCATTCCTACTTCTGGCATCTTCATTCTGAAAGCTTTTTAAGTGCTAATATCCCTCATTCTAAGTGCCTTTCCAGCTGGGAAATGCTGTATAATAAACTTTCTCCCAAATTCAACTTTCTTCTTTGAAAGGTACCTTCCAGTCTAGACATTCTCTGTATCAAGGCCCAGTCTGTTCTGGTCTTCTAGGAATTACTTATTTTCTTGTATTTCATATGTATCTTAGTAATATAGTATTTTAAAAGCACAAATGTTCTTTTTAACAGAATACTTTTTTTAAAAATAAATGCTCCCCACTAATTACCAAAAATAGTAACATCAACAGCCATCTTAATCTGGTCAAGGCATTGAATAGAATTACTTTGTCTTTGAGCCAGATAGGGTACTGTATTTTCTTTTTGGCTGTTAGACTCAAGACCCAAGATTTAAATCAAAGCATCACCACTGGGATGAATTACATTGAAATAAATTTTTTATCACATACCATATACTTTATTATTTTAAATTAACCTGTCCTGATAATTTTTACCATCTGAACGTATGCAAAAAAATTCCTGCAATTATGTGTATTTTGAGATTCCTCCTGGCTCTACCTATGTTGTAATGTCTGTCATCAATGTGAAAATCAATGATTTTGAGGGTACTTATACTTCTGACATTGAATTCTAAAGGCTTTTTCCAAGCTCTGATATCCCTTCTTTTATGTGCCCTCCCAGCACTGTCAGTCTCCTCTATGGCTACTAGGCTCAACATTTTGTTTTCAAGTCCCACTAACTTTTCACATTTTCTCAGGCTCTTACTGTTTTATAAGGTCCTCCCTCCCCACTTCTGATATTCCAAATTCTAGCGTAGCAGTTCTCAACCTGTGGGTCGCAACCTTTGGGGGTCGAACGACCCTTTCACAGGGGTCACAGGGGTTGCCTAAGACAATGGGAAAATACATATTTCCCATGGTCTTAGGAACCGACACCGCTCCTCTATCAGTCTCCAGGCAGGTTCGCCCACATGCAGATATGCCCACATACCAGTATTAAAGGGTCCCAGCATTAGGAAGGTTGAGAACCACTGTTCTAGGGTGTCATCCAAGTCAGGCATTCTATGACACCTCCCAACTCAAAAAAACTAGTCTTAAATGCTTTGCAGGTCTACTATTCTGGCTTCTATGCTTACTCCCAATTCTGACCTTCTAAATCCAGACTGTACTCCTAGTATCCATGTTCTGTACTCTCCCACCCCAACATTCTCCTTTGGTAATCATACCCTGGTTAGACATTCTATACTCTAAAGACCCTTCCAGTGCTGACATTCTTTGTTCTAAGGCACCATCTCATTCTGATCTACTCCTGTTTTTGTCCTTTTCATTCATTTAAATTTATGACAGAACATGTTTCTCAGTAACCTGATGATTTAACATCAGGATTCTTTTAAATCCCATGTACTTAACAATCCCTCCCCATACAATAATTTCATTACCAATGACAATTTTAATAGCACCTCTTACCTGATTAAGGCAGTGCAAGAAATTAAGATAAGTAAGAGTAAACACTGCTTTTACTTTTCCTCTCCTGTCTGGTTCATACTTAAATTTTCAGAACATAAGCACTATGCTGATATATTTAAATGTTGTGTATCATGTCATATGCTTCATTTTTACATAAGTTAAGTAATTCCTCCCAATATTTTGGTCCACTGAGAAACTTAGTAAAAAAAAAAAAAAAGACTCCTTCCCAACAATATTGTGTTCTCTTCCCAGTTCTATGTTCTAAGAACCCATCCAGCTCTGACATTCTGTGGCTTTAAGGCCATTCCTAAATCGGGCGTTTTCCTGTCTAGGGCTATACCTGAGCAAAATACTCTGTATGCCAAGGTCCCGTAGGGAAAATTTAGGTTATCACAAAGATATCACGGGCCAAACACTAAATCAAATGAAGTATTTGTTAAATGCTTTGTTCCCTTCCAACTCAAGACCATCTCTCACTGGCTGTGTTGTAAGGTCCCTTCATATCAGAGACAATCTCTGTACTGAGACGACTACTACTACTACTACTACTGCTGCTTTGCAACAAGGTACAGTATGGAAATATTTTTCTAGTTGAAATTTGTTTTTTAAGCCCTGTAAGGCAGTATATTTTCTCCTTTCCTTTTTGGCTATGTAGGTCAAAACCTACATTTTTATATAACAATACTGTCTTGAACAAATTAAAAAAAATTAATTCCTCCCCAGCTTTGATAATTTGTATTCTAAAGCTTCTCCCAGTACAGCCATTGTGGTTCTAAGGCCATTCCTATTCCAGAAATTGTGCTGGAAGGGCTCTCCTAGTCCAATATCCCTGTTCCATGTGCCCCTCTGACATTCTCTTCTGAAGGGCTATCCAAGCCTGACATTCCACGGTGCCTGGATGCTAATGACAATTAGTATTCTCGAACTCTGATCATCTCCCATTTCTTGTTACAAGGTCTCTGCTGACATTTCGGTTTCTAGAGTCTCATTTAGCTCTAGCACACTCGTTTAAGAGGCCTTCCAGTTTGGACAGTCTGTATTTTAATGTCCAAAGCACTGGCACAATTTCCTGTTTTTCCTTCCTTTGCCCACTGACATTCCTATAGGTCCCCTTCTAACTCTCATAATCTGAATTGCAAGATGTCTCCCAGTTCATAGATTCTGTGTTCTAAATGTCCTCTCGATTCTGATACTCTGCCTGGGGTGGACAAAATGAACACTTTGTCTGGTATGCCATCCTAGCTCCGAAAATTCTCTCCAAAATCCAACATTTTCCAAATGAAGTTTTTGTCCTTTGATTTAAAAAAAAATTCTGCAATAATTTAAATGCATAAATGGTAGCCCTGATAAATTGTGTACTTTGCCCGATATAGAGCCAATTTGCTACCAATAAAATGAAAATTCAACAGTTCCCTTACCCAACCAAGGTAGGGAATATTATTTTGTTGGGTACTCTGATAAAGCTCATTTTCACCCCTCTCTCCTTTTTCTGTGGTACAGGACCCGAGTTTCAACTCAGAGCCATCAAAACTATAGTGATATACATTATATTGATAAATGTTGCAATATCATATTCCAAAAAACCCAACCTGTCCCTCCCAATACCTTATCCCAGAGTAAACAGACAGAACTCCTTCCCAGATACTGGGAAGTCCCTTCCAACATAATCAATTTGTGGTTTTATGGCCACTTTTGTTTGACCTGCCCTTCCAACTGATTTTTGCCTATTTAAAGCTATATGCCCAAGCTTAATGTTATGTTCTAGGTCCCACTTGGTCCACTGGATCCAAGATTCTGGCTCTAACAGCTATTTTCTGAGTTTTAAGATACCTCCTACCTCTCCTATTACAGGCAGGATCCCTTTCAGCTGAGGCATTCTAGGTACCAGAATACTTCCTAAGTTAGCCATTGTATGCGTTGTTTGTTCGGATATCCTGCCTTCTATGTCTACTCTAGTTCTACCATTCAGCAGCCAGACTGCCTTCATGGCTCTGGAATTTTATATTCTGAGCTCTCCCCCACTTTCAATACTCTCCCTTGAAAGGACTTCTTAGTCCTGATATTTGGTTTAAAAACTCCTGCCCTCTGCTTCAATGTTTATTTTTTTCAATTTAAAATTTTACTATACCCCACTTTTAGCAATTCAGTATTTAAAACACACGATGTTCCCCTTGAAATCTTTGTTTATATACACTTTCTCCCAATATAAACAAGACTATCAATAGCAGTATTACTGATAAAAGCACTGCAATTACTTTTCTTTTGGCAGTCAGTTAAGACAGCTCTTTTCTCTGTCACTATGGTTCAGAACCTGACTTTTAATTCAGAGCATTACAATGGCACTAACAAATTATATTACATATTGTATATCATACCATATTCTTTAAAAGAGTAACTAGACCCAGCTAACACCTTGGCTTAATTAAAATGCAAAAAACCCACTCCATCCCAGATAAGATCGTGTCCTAAGGACCCTCTCAGCTGTTACAGTATGTTCTAAGGGCTCTCCTAGCTCTCATATAAAGCTATTCCTTTTGCTAATACTGTGCTCTAAGGGCTCTTAGATCTTTTTGTTCTAAATGTGCCCCAAAGCACAGACACTCTCCTCCAAGATTATTTCCACATTAACATTCTTTTCCGAGGTCCCATGGGGGCTCTGATAGTTTGGATTCTCAGACTGCCCACCTCCCAATTCCTGTCTCATAAGGTGCCTCCAAACTGTGTATTTTAGGTTTGATGGTTCCATTAGCCCGTTTCTAAAATGCCTCAGATATTTGTTTTCTAAGGTCCTGTAAACTCTGACAATTTCTGTTGTAGTAGAAAAGGACCTTTCCACTAAAGTTCTTCCCACCTGACAATCCCCATTTTGACAGCAATTTCACCTTAGTAATTTTGCACTCTAAGATGCCTCCTAGCTCAAACATTGTTTTAAGTGCCCTCTGAGTTCTGAAATTCTCCAAGATCTCTCCCACACCCAGAATTTTTTCTTGAGATACCTCCAACCCTCACCTTCCATGTTCTAAGGCCACACCAAGCTGGGATATTTTTTTTTCTGTTTACTCATTTTTAATTTTATGACACTGAATGTGGTTCTTAGTCATCCAATGATATAAAAACATAAATTATGTCCCTTTTAAATCCCATATACTTAAAAGTGGTGTACTCTAGACAGTTTACCCCAGATTGGGGAAGTCTAATGTCAAATATTTTAGTGTACACCTTGGAAATCAACAAAAGCTAAAAATTAGGGCTTTATTGTTTTACTGTCTAGACTTGGTGTCATAAAGTGTTATTAAAACAGATTAAACGTGAAAGTGTGTCATGTATCAATCCCCATCCCCCCAGTCCATTGTTGAACATTTACAAAGATACCCTTACTAAACTCAATTTCTTTCTTTAATAAATAGTCAATTACATATACTATTTCTCTCAATTCTTACCTGATCAAGGACCTGCATGATACTACTTCCTGGCAGTCAGATAAGGCTCTTTATTGTACTTTTCCTCTTTGAATGGATTTTAATTAAAATTTTAATTCATACCATCACTATTCTGATGTTAAATTGAAATAAATGTTGTCTCATACCATAAATGCACTTTATTATTATTAATGGTATCCCTCCCAATTCCTTGGCCTATGAAGCAAATGAACAAAAATCCTTTGCAGCTATAACGTGTATTTTAAGGCTCCTTCTAAGTTTATTTGTGTTCTAAGAGTCCTCTAAGGCATAGTATGGAATCACTTTTTTGGGGGGGGGGAAAACAAATAAGGCACTGTATTTTCCCCTTTGGTTGTGTGGTTCAGGACCCGAGTTTTAATTTGGAAGATCATTTTACTGATATAAATTTTATTGAAATAAATATTTCATATCACTTTCACTGCTTTTAAAAAAAAGAAATCTGACCATACCTTGGCCCAATGAAATCAGAACAAAATACAATGCCTTTTTACCTTTGCTATCATATGTTTTAAAGACCCCACTTACCTTTGAATTTTAAGCTCTAAGAGCAGTCTCATCCCTGCAATTTTCTGGTTTTCTGGTCATTCCTAGTTGTAACATTCTGTTAGAAGGGCTCTCCTAGCTCTTATCCCTTCTCTATGTCTACTCCCAGACCTGACATTCTGTGTGCAAAGGTATCCCAGGCTCTTGCCAATTGGGTCTCTGGTCCTGAACATCTCCCACTTTTTGTGGATTATAAGGTCCTTTCCACATCAGGTATTTCATGTTCTAGAGACCCATACAGCTCAGGAACTCTTGATTTTAAGATGTTGCCTTGCTCAAAAACACTGTTCTAAGGCCCCTCCCAGGTAAAATAGTTCTTCTATCTATTATCAATTTCTGGTTCTGACTTCCGGTCCAAACTCTGAAACTGCATTCTAAGGTCTCTCCTACCTCTCCAACATACTCCCTTGAAAGGTACCTATGCACACACACATTCTGCGTTCTAAGCACCCAAATATCCTTGGCTGCAGGATGACACTGGAGATTTTTTTCTCCTTTTTCATTTCTCTTATGGTTATGCTGCATATGGGTCTCAGCAATACAATAATCTAAAAAGCCAAAAGATGTCTCTTTTAGATCCTGTGCAGTTAACACTTAAAAAAAAGTACTCCATATTTATTGCCAATATTTTAATGTTAACAGCAGTCTTATGTGACCAAAATACTGCATGAATTAGTTTTGTCTTTTTTATTTAGCATGATAAGTAACTATTTTCAAATTTCTACTTTGACCAGGTGATTCTTTGTTGTAAGGACCTCCTAAACCAAACATTGTATACTCTGAGGCCTCAATGCAGCTGACCCCCCAGGGATTTTTTAAAAAATGACACTGCATATGTTTTTTTTTAGCAATACAGTGATTTAAAAGCACATATGGTGGTGCTTTTGAATACTGCATACTTAACACTTTATGTTTTCAATGAATACAATCAATTAATTTTCAACAACATTAACACCAGTTTTATTATTCTTACCCAAAGAAGTACACAGGAATTATTTTTATTTTGTCCTCAAATGATGCTCTGTATTTTTACCTCTCTTTATCTCTGGGCAGTTCAGGACCTGACTTTGAAATTCTGAACATCAATCCTTATATAAATTACATTGAAATGAATGTTGCACCTTATACCATTTACTTTGTTAAGTCTTCTTTTAATTAACCAGGCACTCCCAATATCTTGGCCTGCTGAGCAAAACGAAAAAACCCAAACAACACAACCTCCCATCTGTGTTCTCAGGACACCCCCTAACTCTAACACTTAATATTCTGAGGGTCCTCCCTGCTCTTCTAATCTGTCGTTTTAGCCCCACTTTACTTCTGACACCCTCTATAATTCTGGCATCCTTTTGTGAAAGGGCCTACATCAAGCTATAAGATTCATATTCCTAAGGCCCCACCAGTTCAGACATTCTGGGTCTTCAGATATTCCGTGATCATTTCCCACTGGATGAGTTTTAAGGTCCCTTCTACCTCTAATATTTCCTCTTCTCAAGATCCTTTCAGCTCAGGTATTCTTGATTCTAGGAGGGCTCCAGATTCAGACCTTTCATGTTCTCAGTCCCCTCCCAGGTCAGATATTCTGGCTTCTAGGGTCACTGACAACTCTGACACTGGGCTCTAACATTCACCCTTCAAGACACATCCAGCACAGCCATTCCACGTGCTAAAGGACCTCCTTGGCCTAATGGTCTATGCACCACTGAACTCTGATCTTCAAGAATTTTTGTTCTTTACATTTAATGATTTAAAAACAAAAATGGTATCCCTTTTGAATCTTTAATACTTAACACTTTATTTCCTTAAATAAATTCAACCAATTCATTCCCAATAACAATGGTATCAATAGTAGTCTTACCTGATCAAGGCCGTATAGGGAATTACCTTTTTTTTGGTAGCCAGATAAGGCACCATATTACTACTGTTGTTCTTTGTGTCTGTCGTTCAGGACCTGACTTTTAATTCAGAGGATCAAAACTGGCCTCACATAAATTATGTTGAAATACATTTGCATCTAATATCAATATGCTTTGTCATTCTTTTTTTCTTAATTAACCAGTCATTCCCAATAATTTAGCCCACTGAGAAAATAAAAACCACTGTTCCCCCAACTTTTGAGACTGTGTGTTCTAAGTCCCCTCCCAGCACTGAGATTCTCTCTAAGGCTATTCCCCTATTTTCAGGCCTGACATTCTATGTCCTAAGGTCTCTGATTGTTTGGGTTCTTAATTCTGACCATGTCCAACTTCCTACTTTAGAAGATCCCTCCAAATTGGGATACTTTAGGTTTCTAGAGTTTGATCCACTTCAGGCCTTCTGGATGCTTAGATGCCTCCCAGCTTGTACATTCCATATTCTAAGTCTCCTCCCAGGTTAGTATCCTGGCTTCTCTGTCCACTTTCAGTTCTGACATTCAATGTGTAGCTTAACCTCCCATGTGTGAAATTCAGTTGGCTAATGCTGTCTCCCGCCTCCATCATTCTACTTTAAAAGACAACTCCTACCCACCCCTCCACCAACCTTACAGTATTTTAGACTATGGCCCAACTTCACTCTGACCTTCTAGGACTATTTTCTTCTTAAATTTATTTTTATTTTATGACATCGCATATGTTTACAATGATGTAAAGCACAAATGGTGTCCTTTAAAGTCTTGTGTATTTAACACTTTATATTTTTCAATAAAACCAATTCATGTCCTAGGTCACACAGCAAGTGTTGGAGACCAGATTTGAATTTAAGTCTTCCTGATTCCAGGTCAATACTCTTCATCACATGACATTAATATCCAATAGCAATCTTACCTGATCCATGCTTACGATGTTTTTTTTTGGGGGGGGGGGTATCCAGATAAGGCATTATATGTTCACCTTTCCATTTTGGTAGTGTAGTTCAGGACCTGACTTTTAATTCAGAGCATCAAAATTATGCAGAAATAAATTATAGCAAAATAAATGTTCTATCTCATACTATAAATATACATAATTATTGTCTTCTAAAAATTTATCTGTCCCTTCCAATACATTGGCCCTCTGAACGCATTTTAAAAAACCTCCTTCCCAGTTCTGACAATCTGTTTTAAGGGCCCTCTCCACTGACACTGTGATTCTTAGGTCACTCCCACCTCTGAAATTCACTATTCTAAGTTATATGCAACCTTCATTATATTGTCCTGAAAGATTCCTCAAAGTTACACATTCCATATTCTAAAGAACCTTATATAGCCCTGTTCCTTCTGATATTCAAGAATTCTTTTTTCCTTTTAATTTATTTATTCATTTTTACTTATTACATTGCATATGCTTAGCAATACAATGATTTAAAAGCACAAATGGTGTCCTTTTTAAGTCTTACATATTTAACACTTTTTATTTTTCAAAAAATACAACCAAATCATGTCCTGGGTCACACAGCAAGTAAGTGTCTGATGTCAAATTTGAACTCAGGTCTTCCTGAATCCAGGGTCCAGCATTTTATGCACTGCATCATACAATATTAACATCCATAGCAATCTTACCTGATCCATGCTTAGAATTTTTGTTTGGGGGGGGAAGGGTATCCAAATAAGGCACTGTATGTTCACCTTTCCACTTTGGCGATGTAGTTCAGGACCTGACTTTTAATTCAGAGCATCAAAATTGTGCAGAAATAAATTATATTGAAATACATGTTGCATCTCATAGCATAAATATACATTGCAACTGTTTTTAAAAATTTACCTGTCCCACCCAATACCTTTGCCCATTATCCTTCCCAATATGTTGGCCCACCAAACAGATTAAAAAACAAACCAACAACTTCTTTCTAGCTATGATATTATACAGTGAAAGGCCCTTCCCAGATCTGATAAACTGTGTTTTAAGGGCCCTCCCCACTCTGACATTCTGCAATTTTTTTTTTTTTTTTTTTTTGCTTTTTGGAGGAGGGAAGGCCAAGGTCACACACCTAGTTAAATGTCTAAGGCTGGATTTGAACTCAGGTCCTCCTAACTCCAGGGCCATTGGTCTACTCACTGTGCCACCTAGCCGCCCCATTCTGCATTTCTTAAATCACCCCTACCTCTGAAACTTGATATTCTAAAGTACAGCTAATCTCTGGTATATACTCTTGAATGCCATCTCTTCAAGTCAGACATTTCATGTTCTAAAGAATCTCCTAGTCCTGTGGTCTTAAGCCCCTCCTTACAGTCTAGAGTTTTTTTTAAAAAAAAACTTTGAATTAATATACTAATTTTTATTAAATTACGTATGTCTTAGCAATACAGTGATTTAAAATCCTGTGTGCTTGAAATCTTAGAAATAATAACAGTCTTTTCCTACTGAAGTCACTGCATAGAATTATTTTTGTAGGTTTTGGATTTGTTGGGTAGCCAATAAAGCTACTTTTGCTCTTTGACTATGTGGTTCAGAGCATGTTTTAATTCAGCCACCACTGTGTTGATATAAATTAAACTGACCTAAGTATTTCATCTCATACCAAATATATCATTCGATATTGTCATTCCTAAAACCTTGCTAAGCACATTAAAAAAAAAAACAAAACATTCTTCCAGCTATATTTCCTGTTCTCAGCACCTTTGCAACTCTATGTTCTAAGGGCCCACCCAGCTCTAACATTCTGTGATTCAACCTTTTGTGTCTGTGATTCAACCTTTTGCTTCTCATAGTTCTGATAAACACTTTCTCTAAGATTCTCCAACCTCTGACATTCTGAGTTCTCAGGCTCTCACTTGTCTCCTGCTTTATTAGTTTCAGAGTCCCTCCTACTTCTGATATTCCTTGTTCTCAAGATCCTTTCAGTTCAAGTATTCTTCATTCTAAGATGCCTCCAGCTTCAGATATTTTATGTTCTAAGAGTACAGTCAGGTCTAATATTCTGGCTTCTGACAGAATTTCTGTCATTTCTGACATTTCTGTGCTTTACCAGCTCTGAAATTTTATATTCTAAGCTCTCTTCCTTTATTTTCCATATCACCCTTCAAAAGGTACATTATAGGACAGAAATTCCCTGCTCTAAGAACCTCTCTGGACTAATACAGTGTGTTCGAAGACTCTGTCAAGTTTGGATCTATGAGGGTTTTTACCCATGTCACTTATTTATCATTTTGATTTTATCACAATGTACATGTGTCTTAGCATTACAATGATTTAAAAGTATGAATGGTGTACCTTTAGAAACTTACTACACTTTATTTCTTTCAATAAATTAAACCAATTCATTTCCCAAAACACTGGTATCAGAGGCAGTCTTACCTGATCAAGGTCATATGGGACAATTATTGTTTTTGGTAGCCAGATAAGGCACTGTATTTATTACTGTTCTTTAGGACCTGACTTTTAATTCAGAACATCAAAACTATGCTGACATAAATTATGTTGAAATATATGTTGCGTCTTACCCAGTAAATATGCTTTATTGTTTCTTTAATTAACTAGTCACTTCCAATTATTTACTCAACTAAGCAAATAAAAACCAATGAAGCCCAGCTTATGATATTGTGTGTTCTAAGGCTTTTCTGACTTATGACATATCACTTTCTGAGGGCTTTTAAAGCTCTGATATTCCATGGTTTGAAAGACACCCTTAGTTCTGATATGCTGTGGTCTAAGTCCCATACAGGGACAAGACCCACAGTTTAAAAAGCACTAAAGAGATCAAGAGCAGAAAAGGTTTAAGAAGCCCTGGTCTAAAGGTTTCTTACAGCTGATACCACTTATGTGAAGGCTCTTCCACTTCTGACAGTCTCTATTCTAAGGTCCCACTGGCTCTGTCATTCTGGCTTCTCAGTTATGACCTCCCTTCTGTGTTTTAAGGTCCTTCCTATTTCTGATATTCCTTGTTCTCAAGATCCTTTCAGATCAGGCACTCTCATTTCTAAAACACTTCTCAGCTCAGACATTTTATGTTCTAAGAGCCCAGCTGGGTCTGATATTCTGGCTTCTATGTTCACTCCCAATACTGACATTTAGAACCCAGAATACCTTCCCAGCTCTGAAATTCTGTATTCTGTTCTCTTCAAGCTTTAACATTCATTGCTCAAAAAGCACCTTCCAGTCAAGACATTACATATTCTAACGACTTGCCTGAAGTCCCACTCTGCTTTAATCTGCTAGGATATTTGTACTTTTTAATTGTTTTTTTTTATTTTATGACACCGAATATTTTTCTTAATGATCCCTTCAGATTCCTAAGAGCACAAATTATTTCTTTTAAATCTCATATACTTACCACTCGCCCCCCCCTCCAATAAATACAAATTACCAATTAAATATGTATTATATCTTACCTGATCAGGACTGTGCAAATAATTACCTTTTTTTGGTAGCAATATATGACATTGTATTTTCACCTTTCCTCTTTGGCTGTATGGTTCTGGAACAGAGTTTTAGTTCAGAGCATCACCCCTGTGCTGATACAAATTATATTGCAATAACTGTTTCATATCAAAGCACTTTTTATTTTTACAATTAATGTGAATCCTAATACCTTGTCCAACTCAGCACATTAAGAAAAAGACACCAACCCAGTTATGAGACTATTTGTTCTAAGACCCCACCCTACCCTAACCTCCCAGGGTCCCCCCCTTTTCAATTTTTTAAATTAATTTTTATTTTATCATACAGCTCATGATGTGTCTTAACATTACAATGTTTTAAAATCATAAACTGTATCCCTTTTAAATACTATTCAACACCTTATTTAAAAAAAATATTCCCCATTCAATACAAATTATAATGAATCTTACCACATTAAAGATGTCCACAGGGCTACATTTTTTTTAATAGCCAATTATGGAATGGCATTTAAAGCACCACTTCTATGCTGATATAAACATATTGGAATGAATGTTGTATATCAAAGCATAAATATATTTTGCTATTGATCATTAAATTAACCTATTCTTCCCATTACTTTGGCCTACTGAACACATTAAAAAAAGAAATAACCTAGAACCCTTTCCAAGTGTAAAAGGAGTCGCAGCTTCTCTTCTCCCACCCACCCACAACTGGAGGATGCTTTACCTCAGAGGATAAAGCTGACTCTGGGCTCTGATTGGCCCACGTATTGGCCTTGCCTTCCCCACCCTCTTCCACCGGTGCAGCAAACATAGGCCAAGGACTCAGAGGCTCTCACGATTGGTCCTGGATTCTCTGACGTAAACTTCCCCGCCTCCTTTTTCACCTTCGCAGCAAAGGCTAGGACAAAGAGGCTAGGATTCTCTGACTCACTCTTTCCCCGCCCTCTTTTCACCATCGCAATAATGGATAGGCCGACGACTAAGCCCTTCCCATTATCTGATTGGCCCTGGGTTCTGACGTAAACTCCCCCCCCTTTCCACCTTTGCAGCAAACACCGGCAAGGTCTGGAACAAGGCTGCTTCTGTAATCTGATTGGCCACGGATACTCTGACGCACTTTCCCCCCCTCTCCCCCCCCCCCCCGGCAACAAAAGCTAGCTAGGCCTAGGACAAAGCTGCCTCTAGAACACGAT
>CM053602.1:52643566-52677786 GCA_028646575.1 Pseudocheirus occidentalis
TTTCTTTCCCTCATCCCATCCCATCCCACCCCACCCCCACCCCCACCCCCACCCCCTTCCACCTCCGAAATGAACACCAAATAGGCTTAGAAAAAAAGCTGCCTATGACGCACTTCCCTTTCTTTGCTCTTCTTCCCCCTTGGAGCGCCACGCTAGCTAGGGCTAGGATAAATCAGGTCCTCTGGGACCTGATTGGCTTCCAGCTTTTCTGGCAATGCTCAGTGAACCCACCCACCTTCCAATTTCACAGCAATCTGGCCGTGAACAAAGCTGCCTCTTGGACCTGACTGACTCAAAGCAGTGGCGCAGGTTCCTTCCCCATCCATCTTACCAGCCAACATGAGATAGGCCGAGGACAAAGCTGCCTCTGGTACCTGGTTGGCCCTGGATTCTCTGCCGCACTTCATTCCTCCCCCCCTTCCACCTTCATGTTGGATAGGCTGAGGACAAAGCTGTCTCTGGCATCTCATAGACGCACAGCAGTGGAGCTGCCTCCTTCCCCAGCCACCTTCAAAGCAAATACTGGCTAGGTAGAGGACAAAGCTGCATCTGAGACCTGATTGGCGCAGTCAATGCTGCAGTTTCCTGTCCACCCACCCACCCACCCACCTTCCATCTTAGCAACAAACACGGGATAGGCTGAGGACAAAGCTGCGTCTGAGACCTGATTGGCGTAGTCAGTGCTGCAGTTTCCTGCCCACACACCCTTTTTCCACCTTAGCAACAAACACGGGATAGGCCAAGAACAAAGCGACATCTGAGACCTGATTGGCGCATTCGGTGCTGCAGTTTCCTGCCCGCCCACCCACCTTCCACTAGCAACAAACACGGGATAGGCCGAGGACAAAGCTGAGTCTGAGACCTGATTGGCGCAGTCAGTGCTGCAGTTTCCTGCCCACACATCCACTTTCCACCTTAGCAACAAACATAGGATAGACCGAGGACGAAGCTGTGTCTGAGACCTGATTGGCCCAGGGTTTTCTGAAGAACTTCCTTTCCGCCATCTTAGCCAACATGGCTGCCTCTGAGATCCTATTACCTTTAGCTTCCGTTACCCTCTCCCGCGCCAATCTCCCTTAGCCTAGGACAAAGCTGTTCTTGGCAGTTGATTGTTCATCCCCTCCCCCCTTCCCTGAAGTGGTCTCCTGGTCACCTTGAGGCCTGAAAATGCCTAGCCCCGTAGACAATTAAGACTCGAGCCCTTGGTTGGTTTCTGACTCAGTGCCTTGTTGCACCTATTGTTTCCCGTGGGAGAGAGGGAGGAAAGGAAAAAGGAAATTGAGTCCAGGGAAGCTATGCTCCTTGGCCTTTGTTGCATGTTCTTATATTAGGGCAAAGTGAGTTCACTGGTCCAATGAGGTAATTGCTGCCTTAGTAACTGATTTCTCTAGATTTGTTTGAGACTCTACCTTTATAATTAACAAGTTACTAGAGTTTCCAGCAAAGAATTCAATTTATCTTCTTTTAAGTATCTAACATGGAGAGTTGTTTGCACTTTTAAAGATGAATTTCCATTACAGCAAGCTCCTTAATTTGCAAAGGAGGGAGGGGCTTGGTCAATAAACATTTACCAAGCACTTACCATATACCAGACACTTACCATATGCCAGACGTGCTGAGGATACTTGAATAAAGCAGTTCCAGCCCTCATGAAGCTTACAGCCTAATGGAGGAAAACAATATAAAAGAAAAATGAAAGGAGTAGTGAGTGTATGGGACGGAGTGTGGTTTCTCAGGTGAACTATCTGCTAAAGTTCTGTGTGGAATAAAGAGTGTGGTCTGTCAGAAAAGATTGTCACCCTTACTGTTAGAAAAGATGTTTTGAAAGGTCTTGTGTGATAATTTCTGAAGGTCTACAAAGTTTTCAATTGAATTATTGCTAAATTGATGTAATGAGTTGTAAAGCAAAACACATCTTGCTGTTTCAATATGAATTTGTAGCTATTCCAAGAACTAAGCAAAAGTTAACATTTGTAACTGAGTGCATATGTAAAAGATTCAATTTCTGAAGTATCTTTGGATCTGATGTCTGCCAAGTCCGGGCATTGGCCACAGCCCCCTCCCCTTGACTGATGGACCCCTGTGAGGCAGGGACAGCTCTACCACCTTTCTCAGTATGAAGCAGCTCAGAAAGCTGAGACCTTCATCCCTTGTCCCCAAATGAATTTGGGTCCCATATGTTTGTGGGGGGGAATGATGGGGTCTGGGATGCTTTTGTTTGTAACTTCAGTTTGCAAAATCTCACTTGTGCTCAGGTACCTAGGTATGTAACATCAGTTTGTAACAGGCCTGTGCAATTAAGTTGTAAAAGTCACACTCCTCCCCTCATAGAGGCATTAACTCTGCCTCTCCCCTGCCCCAGCCTAAAAGTTTCTTTTTCCTGAGTTAACAGCCTACCTAGTAACAGTAGCCATACCATGAGTACATCACCCAAGCATTTCATAAACAAACTCTTTAGTCTAAAGAACTACATAGCTCCTTTGTTCTGAGTGACCAGCTGCACCCAAAAGCCTTGAACATTATCAGAAAGAAGACTCCCTCCCAACACGGTACCTCCTGAATCCCTAATAAGTCTAGCTCCCAGATTTGGCACCTCCTGAAACAATCAAGCCTATCCTCCCATCAGCCATATTGGACATATTTGAAACCTTAGGTCTACTGTGAAAATCTCCTGCTTGAGCCCTCCTTTCTATCACCCCACCTGCCAAAAAGGGAAATGTAACCGCAAATGCCAATCAAAAGTAAGAGCTTTGCATGGGGGGAGGGGCTTTATACTGTTTCTTTATTTAAACCAATCTTCTGCTTCTGTAAATTGGCATCCTCCTCTGGACATTTCCAGTTGGTGTGGACTGCCTGCTTGTCGCGAGATTCTAATAAAGAAACCTTTCTGCTTTCACCTGGAGAGATCTCTGTGTAGTTATTTTGGGGTAGGGTCTTTGCACCCCACACATGAGGGATGGGAAAGGAGTAGAAAGTATCCTGCCAAGGGTAGTGAAATCCAGTCCAAAGAGTGCAAACTGGGTAGAATTAAGAGATGGCTGTCCTGGGAGTCCTCTTTAAATGGCATCACTGGGAGGATGTTTTTGCTCCACCTTTCAGCCTTCCAATCAGAAAGGAATAAGGTACTGAGGGTACTAATCAGGTGTTAATGCCAAAGTTGATGCAATCTTGGATGATGAGTTTCCTGATAAGGTTTCCTTGGGACATAGTAAAGTCCAATCCAAGGAATGCATACTGGTAGAAAATGAAGAGATGAAAGGGATGAAGTTATAAAGGAATGGGTTTGATAATTGCGATTTATGAGGGTCTACCTCCCACAGCTTGTCATACCCAATGACCATTCAGTCTCAAGGACAATTAGATCTGGGTAAAGTCCCACCATAATGGCTTCAGACTTTAGCTATGGGTCTCCCCAACAAGAAACCATTCAGGTGTGGGCTGATCAATTGATAATATTTGAGCAGGGAACTGAGACAATGGTGACTTAGGCAAATACTAATGTTACATGGAACAGGCACTACGGAAATAGAGGGAGGAGTCACACAGCCCTATATTCTGCTGGTGGGCAGAAAGGAAGGAGCATTTATTGAGTACCTAATATATGTCAAACACTGGATCAGGTGCTTTACAAATATGATTTCATTTGAACATGAGAACAACCCTATGAGGCAAATGTTATGATGATCCCCATTTTACTAAGGTTAAGTGACTTACCCTGTTAACAAAGCTAGTGTCTGAGGGGGTATTTGAACTCAAGTATTCCTGACTTTGAGTCCAGTTCTCTATTTACAAAGAGTTGGTGACAGGCCTCTAGTCCCGACCCTGAAACCCTGCTCTTTCTGCTGGCCTGATGGACCCTCATCTATACGGACTTGGCGCCAAAGGAACACCATTTTGCCTGGTTAATCTATGGTTTCATTTGCTACAAGAGAAAAATGTGCAATTGGACTTCAACTTCCACAAATCCAGTAACAAGATGTGGTAGGATCAGTGATTTCCTTGCCAATTTCCTTCAACCCCAAGTTCCCAGACAGAGTTTCTTCCCCTAACACAACCTGATTAGTCCCAGCATTCCTTATGGAATTTCTTGGTTAACAGGCATAAAAAGTCTGAGCTTCATGTGGTTTGGACCTCTGAGACTTGGTGTATGCCCAAGGCAAAGAGAATCACCATATCCTGAAGACCTGCTGATCAGGTGTGGGGAAGCCCCTGTATCAAAGCTAAAGGTAAGTGCCACTGTATCCTTCCTGTATATCCTTGCTTTGTTTCAGGAAAGTAAACTTCCTTTGATAAATTTTTAATCATTTACTGGAGCCTCATTTCGTTTTCAAATTGAAATTTAATGAAGTATGTACTGACATCAGAGACATACCTACAATATGGGAGATAACCTAAGGGTCTTCAGAGCTTGAACATTCTGTGATTTTCAGGACACTACTATTTTTTTCTTTTCTGTTTTTGCTTTTCTTAGGGGCAATTGGGATTGTGACTTGCCCAAGGTCATGTGGCTAGTAAGTGTTAAGTGTCTGAGACCGAATTTGAACTCAGGTCCTCCTGACTCCAGGACTGGTGCTCTATTCACTGCACCACCTAGGTGACCACCAATTACAATTTTTTTATTCATTGTGCTACCTAACCTCCCTACTATTTCTAACATTAGGGATTCTAAGGATTGTTTCACCTCTGAAATTCTCCTCTCTACGGTTGCTCCCAATCCTGACATTCTATGTGCTAAAGTCTTAGGGGCCTAGCAATATGTATTCTCAATCTTTAAAATTCTCCCACTTTCTTGAGTTATAAGGTCCCTGCCACGTCTGATATTCTAAGTTGTAGTGATGGGGTGCTTGGGTGCCTGTGCTTGAACCAGAGTTTGTAAAATCACATCCAGTTCCAAAATCACATTTCTCCCTAGCCTCAAATGCTGTCTCAGGCAGTTTCTTCCCTAGCTCAAGGGCAGCTGCCCCTATAGAATTTAGTAGTTTGACCCAACTGTGTACTGGCTGAAGCAGCTGTGTACTGGGTCATACCTATCATATGTATCCTAGATTCAGTCATATGTATACTCCCTAACTCATTATATGCATCCTGAATCTCTCTTTAGCTTGGGATATACATGTACTCCCAACATCCATCTTGTCAAACATGACACTGATGGGTGGCAGCTTGGTCAGCCCTGACAGCTAGCTGACTTAGTGACCTTTCAAGCCTAAAACCACACTTCCTTGCAGCACCCTCCCTTGGGCTATTTCCCAGTGAATTCTGGGCAATATGCCTGCACAGTAGATATTAAAAGTGTATATTTCTTTAAGAACTGACCACTCCTTAACTCCTCCCCAATCCCACCCTGACTCACTTAGCATAACTGGCATAGCTTTTACTATAGATTATCCTATAAAAACTTTAACTCTACCCCTTTAAGGTTGCAGGTTCCCAAAGAACTCTTGCCCACTGTATAGCAGAACAATAAATCTTTGCCACCTTGACTTAGAGAATGCTTGGGTCCATGAATTCATTCCAGACCACTTTCCAGGGACTGTGGTTATTGGGGTTCCTGGCTCCCTGAACTCCTTGACCCCCCCACTAGCACCCCATGTGGCTCAGTCACTGTGTGTTGCGAATGCTCTTCCAAAATTGATGTAGCTTCATATTCTGCTCCAAGTTTTGATATTCAGTCTGAACTGCCCTCCAAACTCTGAAATTCTGTATTCTAAGCTCTTTTCCAACATTCTCCCTAAAAAGTCACCACCTAGCTCTGACATTCAGTCTTATAAGGAACAACCCTGCTATAATTTCTTAGAGTTTTGTGTCTTTCATTACAGTCATTTAAAATCATGAATGGTGGCCCCTTTAATACGTATGTACTTATATTATTTAAAAATATTCAGTGTCATTATCATTAATACTAATAGCAATATCAATGAAGGAACTGGATGGAATTACATTACTTTTGGTATATATGTATTTTTAAGCCAAATGAAGCACTATATTTAGGTATGTAATTCAAGACCTGAATTTTAATAAAAGCATATTCACTGTACTGATATAAATTATATTGAAACAAATGTTTTATCTCATGCCAAAATCACATTTTATTGTTGTTTTTTAAAAAATAAAACTGTTCTTCTCAATATTTTGAATCCATGAACATTAAAATTTTTTCCCCCAAGCTATGATATTGAGTGTTCTAAGGCCTCTCTTAGCTCTGAAGATTTATGTTCTAAGAGTTCACATATAGTCTGACATTATATGGTTTTAAGGACATCTCTAGTTCTGATAATGTGTTCTAATGCCCAACCTTGCTCTCTTGTGACAGGCATTTTTTTTTCCTTTTCACTTTCTTCCCTCTGCTTTTCTTTCAGTATATCACATTGGTATCATTAATTTTAAAAAATGTAATAGCACAACAAATGGTGTTCCTTTTAATTAATGGGCACTTAAAATGTGTTTTTAAAATGCTCCACATTCATTATCAATACAAACATTTGAAAGGAAGTCTCACCTGATCAAGGAATTGGGAAGAAATATATTGCTTTCCTGTTTTGTTTTGGTAACAAGATTATGCGTGTACTATTTACACCTTTTGCTTTACACTGTGGTTTAGGAGGTGAGTTTTAATTCAAGTGTTACTACTATGTTAACATAACTTTGAGATAAATGTTTTAATCTCAAATCAAATTTGTACTGTTAATGTTTCTCAAATCAAAGTGCCCATACAATTATCTTGACTCACTGAGCACATAGCAAAACTACTTTTTTCTACAGACCATTAAAAATTTGGAAATCTGTGTTTGAGGAGATCTACTAGCTATGATGTTCTGAGTAGACTACTTCTAGTTATGACATTCTGTATCATAGGGCTCTCCTCTCTCTGATACACCTTCTTCTAAATGTCCTGCCTCTCTCATTCTCCTCTCCAGGGCTACTCCTAGGCCTGACTTTCTATGTGTTAAAATCTCATTGGCTTTGACATTTTCCGTTCCAAGGTCTTAAACATTGTTCAATTTATCCATAATAAAGTCTTGACCAACATGTTTCAGGTTCTACGTGCTAATCAAGCTAAGTATTCTTCAATTCAAAATTTCACACAGCTTTAGACGTTGTATGTTATGAGTTCCCTCCCAGGTCTGACTTCTATGTTCACTAGAAGTTGTGACATTCATAGCCAGTACGTACGTTCCCAAATAGGAAATTCTGTATTCTAAACTCTCTTCCAACTCCAACATTCTTCTCTGAAAGTCACCTAGAAACCAATAAATTTTATGTTCTAAGTTTTCATCCAGTTGTGACATTTTAGGAGTAATTTGTTTTATTTATTTAGAATCCAGTATGATGCAAATGTATTACCAATAAAATGATTTTAAATACTATGTACTTGACAGCTTTTCTTAAAAAAAAACCCAGCATATTAATTATCATTAACTGTGATATAAATAGCAGATTTTATGAATGAATGAACATCATGAAATTGCTTATTTTCAGTGTTTGTGGAATTGGTTTTATTTTGTGTTTTTTTGTTCACTTTGTAAGCTACTCAAAAAATAAACAGTACATTCACCATAAACTTTTGCTCTATGGATGAAGATACGAATATTTCTTTAAAAATACATCATCATGGGGCTAATGTGAATTAAATTGGAATAAATGATTAATTTCATATGAAAAATCTATTTTGTTCTAGTTTTAAAATTTTAATTAGAATTTTTAAACATTTGGATCCATGGAAAAATATATATTCAAAAAAAGATGCTTCCTATTTATGATATTATGCATTCTAGGGACTGTTCAGTGTTGATGATTTATCTTCTTAAAGGCCTAGTAGCTCCCATATACAATGGCATTGAGGACTATTTCTGACATTTTTTGTTGAAAGGTCGCTCAGCTCTCTGACATTCCTTCTTCTAAATGTTATTCTACCTCCCTCGTTCTCTTCTCCATGGCTACTGCCAAGCCTGATATTCTATGTGGTCAAATCCCATAGCTTCTGACCATTTCCATTTTCAGCCCAAGAACATCTCCCACTCTCTCTATTCTAGTCCCTCCCTACACTGACATTCCAAATTATATAGCGTTATCCAGCTCAAGAATCTGGATATGAAATTTCCTTCAAGCATAGACATTATAGGTTCCAAGTGTTCTTCCTGATCTTATATTTTGGGCTCTCCATCTAATCCAATTGATATTCACAGTGGTGACTTCCTTCCTAGCTAGGAAATGCTTTATTCTAAGTTCTCTGAGACCTCCAATATTCTTCCCTGAAAATCATCTTGAAACCCAGACATGCTGGGTTCTAAGGACACCTCCAGACCTGGCCTTCTCCTTACTAAGGCCACAAGCACCATGGACCTACAAGGTTTTTTTTTTATTCCTTTAACTTTTTCAGTTATATTTATTTTAGTATCCATCACTTATTCCTGGTCATTACACTGATTTCAAAGCACAAATCATGTTCCTTTTAAGTCCAAGGATTAACGCTTCTTTTTTTTTTTTTAACACAAAAATACTCCAAAATCATTATCATTAAGAGGAATATCCATACTTGACTTATCTGATGAAGGGACTATAGGGCATTAAAAGACTTTATTATTTTTTCCTTATTGTTTTCAGCTAAATGAGGCACTCTGAACATTTCCTATTTGTCTAGGTGTTTGAATAATTGAGTTTTCACTCAAAACATAACTGCTATGTTGATATAAATGATTGATCTCACACCAAAAATATACTTTCTTCTTGTTTTTTAAAATTATCTGGTCCTTCTCTATAACTTGACCCACTGAACACTTAAACAAGAAACCTCCTTCCCAACTATAGTATTTTGTGTTCCAGAGCTGAAGATTTACCATCTAAAGGCACACCCAGATTTGACATTCTCTGCCTTCAAGGCCCTCTGACTTCTGACATTGTGTTCAATGGGCTCTTCTTCCTCTAACGTCCATTTTTCTACGTGTTCTCCTACCTCTGCCAATTTCCACTCCATGGCTTCTCCCAGTCTTGGCCTTCTCTGTTCTCAGGTTCCATTGTCTCTGGAATTTTCTGTTCTCAGGCTCTGGACATCTCTCACTTTCTGTCTTCTAAGGTTCCTCCCAAAAGGACAAGTTCTATGACCCCATCTTGATTTGAAAATTCCCTCAAACTCAGTCTCTGTTCTAAGTGACCTCCCAGTTTTGATATTTTGACTTCGATGTACATTCAGAAGTTTTTCTGTCCTATTAGTTCCACAATGTGATATTTTAGGCTCTCTCCTGCCTCTCCTTTAAAGGGCATCTCAAAGCCCAGATACTCTATGTTCTAAGGAACCTCCAAGTCCTGATGTTTTATGTTCTAAGGTCTCACCTTGCTATGACTGAACATTACACATGTGCTTAATCAATACATTTTTTGATTTTTTTGGAGGGGGGAAGGCAGGGCAATTGGGGTTAAGTGACTTGACCAAGTTCACATGGCTAGTGTTAAGTGTCTGAGGCTGGATTTGAACTCACGTCCTCCTGACTGCAAGACCAGTGCTCTATTTACTGCACCACATAGTCACCCCCCAATAAATAATTTCAAAGCACAAGTGGTTTTCCTTTAAAATCAGTATACATAACTTATTTTTAAAAAAATACAATATTCATTATGATTATAGTAATATGAAGAGCAATCTTTATCAATGCAGAAATTGGTTGGAATCACACTGTTTTTGGTGGGAATTGGGGGTGTGTGGTTGATAGCCAAAAAAAAATAGTACTTTTGCTATATCCTATAGGCTGTGTGGTTGAGGAAATAAGATATTTTTAAAGCATCACCAGTAGCCTAATCTACATTTAATTAGAGTAAATTATTAGTTTCCTAAGAAAGATCTGCTTTCCTCTTATTTTTTTTAAATTACCTTGAACTGGCCAATATTCGACCCATTAAGAATATATACAAGAATAAGTCATTACCCTTTACAGTATCTTCAATTCTAAGACCCCTCCCAGAGCTATGAATTTATGTTGTCAGAGCCCTCCCAGCATCACCTATGATAGATATTAGGACACTACAACTACTGATCTAAAGGACCTCTTCACTCCAATATCCCTTCTTTTGAATGTTCTCCTGCCTCTCTCATTCCCTTCTCCATGGCTATTCCCAGACCTGAAATTCTGTATGCTAAAATTCCACTGCTTTTCACAATTCTCAGCCTCAGAAAATCTCTCAATTCTAGTTACTCCCAACAATGATATTCCAGCTTCTAGAATCTAGAGCCTCATTCAGTTTAGGATTCTGGATTAGAAATTTCCTTAAAGGTCAGACCTTCTAGTTTTGAAATGCCTTCCCTGATCTGATAGCATAGCTTCACTTTTCATTTCAATTTGGGCCATTCAGAGGCAGGACTTATCTCCTAGCTAAGAAAGGCTGTACAGTATTCTAAGCTTTCATCCACCTTCAGCATTCTCTCTTAAGAGGTACCTGGAAGAACTCCATCGCATTCGTGGTTCCAAGGACTTTCCCAGCCCGGACAGTTTTTATTCCAAGGCCACACTCTGCTGTGACCTAAAAGGATTTATTTTTCCAAATTTTAATTTACTTGGATATACTGCACTCTTGCTGATGTAATGATTTCAAAGTATGAATGTTGTCCCTTGGGAATCCTCGGTATTATTGTTTATTTGTGAAAAAGACTCTATACTAATTATCACACATGTAATAAGAATGGCAGTCTTTACCAGGGAAGGAACTCCATGGAATTGCACTGGATTCCATGGGAAGCATTTTTGTTATGTGGGGATTATCTGGGCAAGGTAAAAAAATAGTGCATTCCCCTTACCTTTTTCACTGTGTCATTGAGAAGGTGAGATTTTTTTAAAAAGCAGAAGTACCGAATAATATAAAGTTATAGTAAATGATTGATCTCATACAAAAAAAAATCTAATTTCTTCTTTTTAAATTAACCAGAACTGGCCAATATTTTGGTTTACTAAGAATTTGTCTATCTATCTATCTATCTGTCTGTCTGTCTGTCTGTCTGTCTGTCTATCTATCTATTTATCATCTCTCTCTATCTCTCATCTATCTCTCTATCTATATACATATATATGTATATATATATATATGTACATATAGATTGGTGGTTCTCAACCTGTGGATCACAACCCTTTCACAGGGGTCGCCTAAGACCATCAGAAAACACATATTTCCGATGGTCTTAGGAACCCAGACACTGCTCCTCTATCCCTGCTCTGATATCCTTTCTTGTGAATATTCTCTAGCCTTCTTCCTTCTCTTCTGCATGATGACTCCCAAGGCTGACATTCTGTGTGCTGAAATCCTACTACTTCTGAAAATTTCCATTCTCATCTCATGAAAATCTCTAGCTTTCTCTGGTCTAGTCCCTCCAAACATTGACATCCAGCTCAAGATTCTGGATTTGAAATTTCTTTCAATTTCATACATTCTATGTTCTAAGTGTCTTCCCAGATCTGATACTGACTTCACTTTCCATTCCAAATTGGTATATTCAGATATTTAATATGAATACCTCCTAACTAGGAAATTCTGTATCCTAAGCTTTTGATCATGTCCAACCTTCCCCTATGAATGGTACCTGGAAGTATTCCATAACATTCAATGTTCTAAGGACCTGCCCAGCTCTGACATATTTTATTTGAAGGCTGAATACTGCCATGGCCAAGAAGGTTTCTTTCCTTTTTCAAAATTTCAAGTGTTTTGTTCACATATTATTATACTGCCCATGTGTCTTCTTTAATAATGTTTTAGAAGTATGAGTTATGTCCGTTTGAAATACTTTATAAAGAACACTTTATTTGCCAAAAAGATTCTACATTGATTATCATTAATAGTAATAACAAATAGTAGGGTTTTTTTAAAGCAAAAAAGGAACTGTATGGCATTGCATTTGTTTCACTGTGCAGGTTTTTGGCTTTGGGTTTTTTTGACTTGCTATTAAATAAAGTCTACTTTCAGCATACTCTTTTGGCAGCGTGGTTGAGAATGTGAGGTTTTTCTTTTTTAAGTATCACTGGGCTAACAAATTAAAATTTAAAAACTTGTTAAATGTATTTCTTTTCTAAAAATCTCATTCAAAATAGCCAACATTTGGGCTTACTAGGAATTTATAATAAAATGTAACCTTCAAACTTATATTTTCCTTTCTGAGGATCTTCCAGATCTGATCATTTATCTTCTCAGAGACCTCCCAGCAATCACATATGATGGTACTGAGGACACTCCTATTTCTAATATCCTTGGTTCTAAGGCAGGGGTGGGGAATCTTCTGTCTCAAGGCCACATGTAGCCCTCTAGGTCCTCAGGTGCAGCCCTTTGACTGATTGTAGCTCTTTAGGTCCTCAAGTGTAGCCTTTTGACTAAATCCTCAAGGGATTGCACTTGAGGATCTTTAGAGGACTATATGTGGCCTCTAGGCTGCAGGTTCCCCAACACTGTTCTAAGGGTTCTCATTACTCTCATATCCCTTCTAAGTGCTCTCCTACCTCTCTCATTCTCTTCTCCATGACTACTCGAAAGCTTGATATTCTGTGGGCTGAAATCCTACTGCTTCTGACCATTTCCATTCTCAGCCTCTGAATATCTCTCACTCTCTCCTTTCTAGTTCTTAGACTCTGACATTCCAGATTCTACTGCCTCATTCAGCTCTGAATTCTGGATTTGCAATTCCTTTCAAGCTCAGACATACAAGGTTCTAAGGGCCAACCCTGATCTGAAATTCTGGCTTCACTTTCCATTTCAATTTGGGATATTCAGAGGAGGAATTTACATTCTAGCTAGGACACTCTATATTCCAAGTTCTCAACCACCTCAGTATTCCCCCTTGAAAGATACTGGGAAGTACTCCATAAGGTCTGACATATTTAGTTTGAAGGGCTCTACTATGACTTAGAAGGTTTTTATTTATTTGGATTTTATACTGCACATATGTCTTGCAGTATGGTTTAAAATATAAGTTATATCTCTTTGAATACATCTTATTTTCTAATCTGATCATCATTAATAGTAAGAACAATAGCAGTCTTCACCTAAAAAGGAACTGCATGGATTTTTTGGTTTTTGATGTGTAGGTATTTTCAGGTTTTGACTAGGAAAAAATGGACAGTATGTTTACTATACTCTTTTGGCTATGTGGTTGAAGGTCAGCTTTTTTGAAGCATCACCACTGGGCTAATACATATTTTTATCATTGAGTCATTTTTAGTCATGTCTGACTCTTTGTGACCCCATTTGGGGTTTTCTTGGCAAAGATCCTGAAGTGGTTTGCCATTTCCTTCTCCTGCTCATTTCACATATGAGGAAACTGAGACAAACAGGGTGAAGTGTCTAGCCCAGGGTCACACAGCTAGTAAGGGTCTGAGGCCAGATTTGTACTCAGGGATATGAGTTTTCCTGACTCCAGGCTGGGCACTCTAATTACAGCAGCAGCACCTAGTTGTTCTAATATGTATTAAATTAAAATAAATTATTAATGTCATAGGAAAAATCTACCATCTTGTTTTTTACATTAGCTAGAATTGGCCAATATTTTGCCCCAATAAGAATATATATTAATGCAAATCTTTGTCATTTATGACATTTTCTGTTCTAAGGCTCCTCCCAGGGCAAAAGATTTATGTTCCCACAACTCTAACAGCTAACACATGTGGTAATTTTTAGGCCACTCTAAGTTCTGGCCTTTTGTGTTATAGGGTCTATTCTTGCTCTGATATCCCCTTCTTCTAACAGCTTTCCTACTTCTCTCGTTCTGCTCTCTATGGCCACTCCAAAACCTCACATTCAGCATTTTAAAATTCCACTGTTTCTGACAGTTCTCATTCTTAATCCATGAACATCTCTCATTTTCTTTCTTTTAGTCCCTCCCAACACTGACATTCCAGCTTCTACAGTCTCATCCAGCTGAGATTCTGGATTGGAAATTTCCTTCAAGCTCAAATGTTCTGTGTTCTAAGTGCCTTCTCTGATCTGATATTATGGCTTCATTTTCAATTCCAAATTAGGACATTTAGAGTTGGGACTTACCTCCTAACTAGACCTTTTCTGTATTCTATGCTCTTGGCCACCTCCAACTTTCTGCCTTGGAAGGTACTTTTGGAATTACTCCCTAACATTCAATCTTCCACAGACCTTCCTAGCTTTGACAATTCTGGTTCTGAGGCCACAACCTCTTAAGATTTATAAGGGTTTGTTTTTTCACTTTTTTGGTTGATTATTACAATGTATGTAGGTCTTACAGATATAATGATTTAGAAAAAAATATATATCTTATAACTCCTTGGTAACAACTAGGTTTTTTGGGGGTTGAGATACTCTAATTCATTATCATTAATAGCAACAGCAATAGTAGATTTAATCCAAGACAGAAATGCATGGAATTGCATTCACATTGGTGTGTAGGGATTTTTATTTATTTTTTTAGATACCTAAAACCTAGACAGTATATTCACTAAGCCTTTTAAGCTGTAATTCAAGATTTGTTGTTGTTGCTGCTGGTAGTTTAACATCACTGTTGGTGATGTTATACTAATGATATACTTATCATTATTTGGGATAAAAGATTAATCTTACACGAAAAATATACTTTCCTTTCATTTTTCAAATCAACTAGAACTGGCCAATATTTTTGCCCATTAAGAAGATATGCATGAAAAAAAATCCTTGCCATTTATGAAATTTTTCAATCTAAGGCTCCCTCTTAAGCTGATGATTTATACTAACAGAGCCCTCTCAGCTAACACATATGGTGGTTTTGAGAACACTCCACATTCTGACCTCTTGTCTTCTATGGCTTCTCCTATAAGTGTTGTCCATTTTAAATCCTCTGCACAGAACAACTGTTTTATTTGCTAAAAAGTCTTTATATTGATTGTCCTTAATAGCAAAACTAATAGCAATCTTTCCCACAGAAGAAACTGCATGGATTTGCATTTGATTTTAACAAATGGCAGGTTTTTAGTTATGGGGAAATTATTTTGGTAGCCAAACAAAAAAATTAGTTTCACTATATCCTTTTGGCTGCGTGGGTAAGGATGTGAGCTTTTCATGAACTTTTCATCACACTAGGCTAATCTATAATAAATTGTGATAAATTTTTAATCTCAGAGGAAAAGTCTTCTTTCTTATTTATTTCTTATTATTCTTCTTCATTAACTAGAACTGCTCAATATTTTTTGGCCACTAAGAGTATGTATTTAAATAAATCCTTGACATTCATGTTATTTTCCATTATAAGGCTCCTACCAGAGCTGATGATTTATGTTCTCAGAATTCCTCAGCTATCACATATGGTGGCTTTAACGACAATGTACATTCTGACCTTTTGTATTCTAAGGGCTGTCCTTGCTTCTTCTTCTGAGAGCTCACCTCTGTCTCTCTCATTCTCTTTTACATGCCTACTCCCTAGTCTGATATCCTGTGCACTAAAATCCCACTGTTTCTGGCAATTTCCATTTTCAGTCTCTGAATTTCTCCCACTTTCTCTATTCTAAAATCTTTCCTATTCTGATATTGGAGGGCTTTTCCATTTTTTTTTTGCTAAACCAAAAAATACGTATACCCTAGAGGCTTTGGGGTTGAGAATATGAGAAATTTTAAAAAATGATCACCACTGCACTAATATACATTAAATTGGAATAAAACATTAATGTCATACCAAAGAAATCTACTTTCTTATTCTTTTATTAAAATACTAGAAGCAGTCAATACTTTGGGCAACTAATACATAAATACATACATACACACACACACACATATATATGAATAAATGAATCAGAGTCCTTGCCATTTATGAAACCATCATGGAACCTGAAAAATAAGGTCCCTTACAGAGCAGATAATTTATGTTCTCAGAGTCCTCCTAGCTATCACATATGGTGGTTTTGAGGACATTACACATTTTGAGTTTTTGTATTTTAAGAGATCTCTTTGTTCTGATATCCCTCATTCAAAAGGCCCTCCTTCCTCTCTCATTCACTACTCCATGGCTACTCCGCTGCCTGACACTCTGTGGACTAAAATCCCACTGTTCTGACAATTTCTACACTCAGTCTTTGAATATCTACCACTCTCTTTGTTCTAATCACTCCCAACACAGATATTCCAGCTTTTACAACCATATCCCACTGAGGATTCTGGATTTGAAACTTCCTTCAAGCTCAGACAGTCTAGGTTCTAAGTGCCTTCCCTATTTGAATATTGTTTCTTTGCTTTCCACTCCAAAAGGGAAGATTTTCTGGGGTGATGACTTACCTCTCAGCTAGGAAATTCCATATCCAAAAATCTCAGCCACCTCCAGTTTTCCCCCTTTGAATGATACCTAGAATACTAGACATTCAGTTCTCTAAGGACCTTCCAAGATATTAAATTCTTGTTTCCAAGGACATACCCTCCTATGATATCATAAATTGTTTTTTTCTCTCAGCTTTTGGATTATTGTTACAATGTGCATGTATGTGTTACTGATAAAATGACTTCAAAACATGTCTTCTCCGCTTATAAGTCATCTCTAAGTTAATACCTTGTTTTTGTGGCCCAAAATGCTCTATATTAATGATCATTAATAGAAATAACACTAGCATTCTTTACTAAAGAAGGAACTGCTTACAATTGCATTTGTTTTGGTGCATAGGTTTTTGGATTTGTGGGGTTTTTTTAGGCTAGCAAAAACATAGACAATACTTTCACCATATCCTTCTTTTTGGCTCTGTGGTTGAGGATTTTTAAACCATCATTACTGGGCTAACATATATTAAACTGGAACAAATTATTAATCTCATACAGAAAAGCTACTTTCTTCTTGGTTTTTATATTAACTAGCACTTCTCGATATTTTGTTCTATTATGAAAAAATCGCCATTTATGAGATTTTCCATTTTAAAGCCCTTTCCAATGCTGATGCTTTATGCTCTCAACAGCCCTCCCAGGTATCAAACATGGTAGTTTTCAAGGCATTTCAAGATCTGACTTTTTGTGTTCTAAGGGCTCTCTTCATTCTGACATCTCTTCATCTAAATGCTCTCCTAATCCTCTCCTTGCCTTCTGCATGGCTACTCTCAGGTCTGACATTCTATGTGTTAAAATCCCACTGCCTCAGAACATCTTCCGCTCTCTGTTCTAGTCACTCGCAATCCTGATGTTTTGCTTCTAGAGTCTCAATCATCTCAGGATTCTAGATTAGAAATTTCCTTCAAGCTCAGACATTCTAGGTTCTAAGTGACTTTTTCCTATCTGATATTCTGGCTTCATTTCCACTCACATTTGGGATATTCAGAGGCAGGACTTAACTCCTAACAAGGATATTCTATATTCTAAGCTCTCAGTCACCTACAACTTTCCCCCTTGAATGATACCTGAAAGCCCAGACATTCAACATTCTAAGGACAATCTAAGACATGTTACTTTTTTATAGAATTTTTTTCTTTTTTGGGGGGAGACGGAAGTTAGGGCAATTGGGGCTAAGTGACTTGCCCAAGATCACAGGCTAGTTTTTTTATGTTAAGTGCCAGATTTGAACTCAGGTACTCCTGACTCTAAGACTGGTGCTCTAATCACTGCACCACCTAGCCACCCCAAGACTTGTTATTTTTATATCTAAAGAAATACCCTCCTGTGAGCTATAAGGGTTTTTTATGATCAGATTATCACTATACAACTTTGAAACATTAATCTTCTCAATTTTAAACTTCTCATAACAGCTTGTTTTTGTGGCTAAAAATGCTCTATATTCCTTATCAATAATAATAATAATAATAATATTAATAGAACTCTTTACAAAGGAAGGAACTTCATTATTCCTATATGAAGTTAAAAATTTTTTTCTGGGCTTTTTTGATTGGTCAAAAAATTGGTATTACTTTTACCATATTTTTTGGCTGTGTGGCTGAAGAGGTGAGATTTTTTGTTTTTTATTAAGGCCTGAAATTATTAAAGTCACATAAAAATCAATTTTCCTCTTTTTAAAATTTACCTAGAGCCAGCCAATATCTTAACATGTTAATAATATGTGTGAAAATAAACCCTTTTTACTTACAATATTTTACATCTAAGGCCCATCCAGAGTAGATGATGTGACTTCTCAGAGCCCTCCCAGCTATGACATACAAAAGTTTTTAGAACACTCCAAAAATATCAGAACTTTTGTGCTCTAAGGGGTCTTATCCCTCTGATGCCTCTTCTAAGCATCCTCTTACCTTTCAAATTCTCTTCTGCAGACTCCAAAGTCTGACATTCTGTGTGCTCAAATTCCACTGTTTGAAAATTTCCATTCCCAGTCACTGAACATTTCCAGTTCTTTCTTATTTAAGTCCCTCATAGTTTTAACTTTATAGCTTCTACAGTGTCTTACAGCTCAGAATTCTAGATTTGAAATTTCCTTCAAACTCACACATTTTAGGTTTTAAGTGTCTTTTCCCACCTCATATTCTGGCTTCTCTTTCCATTCCAAAATGGAACTTTCAGATGTGGGACTTTTAACTTCAGCGTTAAGAAATTTTATGTTTGTTATGGGAATCTGAAGATCTTCCCTGCCCCTAGACCCTTTGCTTAAGTGGCTTGGGCGTCTCTGAGAATCTTCCCTGATTTGAAAGTACACTCTGCCCCCTAATAGGCTGAATGTGGACACATAAAGCCTGTGGCGGGAGGTTTGTTTTTCGAGAATGCCCGCGCCTTGTTACTTTGTAATTGGACAGTGGGTCAAGAGGGCTGTGACATTCTCTGACCCAGGAGGCTATATATACCCCCTGATGTGAAGTTTTGCTTTGGACTCACTTTGAGAAGAGCTGTGTGATTTGACCAGATGAGACTCTGGGAAGCTGTTGAGTCCCCTGGCTTTGAAAACCCAGATATTGATGCTTCCCTCTCTGGTAACTTGACTAGGTAAGGATGTGATGGTCAGATGGAAGCCCGTCTGCTGATCTGTTTCTTGGTCTGCTTGTAACTTGTGTTTGTATTCTATTTGTATTCTCTGAAGTTCAGGGTACTGACTTTTTCCCCAGAACTAGGTAAATAATATGTGTTTGATTGATTAAAGTGAGACTGTTAACCCATTTTGGGTTGCTATCCTTTAGAAAAGCAGATCTAAGAACCTGTGCTAGCAGCCGCCCTAGGTATGCTAGGGTGCTTGCTGATAGAATGTTGTAAGCTCTTGGCCACATCCATGATTCCCCCTTGTGATATTTGTGATGCTAAGGCTTCTTTCAGAGCAGCACATGATTTATATTCTCAGATCACTTTGCCCCTTCCCCAATATGCAAGGTTTTGGACACTACAAGTCTGATATTTTGTATTTTAGGGCTCCCCTCCCTCTGATATCCCTTCTTTTAAGTGCTCTCCTAACTATTTCACTCCCTCTGCCATGGATACTCATGGATCTGACATTCTCTGTACTAAGATCCCATTGCCTTCTGACAATTTCCTTTCTTAGTTCCTGAACATCTCTTAATTTCTCTATTCTAATCCCTTCCAACTCTGACATTTCAGCTACGACAACTTCATCCAGCTTAGATTCTGGATTCGAAATGTTCTTAAAGGTCAAACATTCTAGGTTCTAAATCCTCTTTCAGATCTAAAATTCTGGCTTTGTTTTCCACTCCTAAGTGGAACATTTAAAGGTTAGACTTGCCACCTAGCTTCAAAATTCTGTATTTTAAGTTCTCACTCACCTCCAACTTTACCCACTGAATGGTAACTGGAAGCCCAGATATTTAGTGTTTCAAAGATCTTCCAAGACATGACATTTTAGGATCTAAAGAAACTCCATACTATGATTTGGAAATTTCTTAGTTAAGTTTTGGTTTCTTTTTTTTTTTTAGCATTGTATTATTATGAACATGCCAGCTGTGACACTTTTGGTTCTAAGAACAATAATTTTTAACTTTATAATTTTTTCACTTTTTATTAATTATATTATTATTAGTATAATGTACACGAGTCTTATGGATATGCGGATTTTTAAACGTATATTATGTCCCTTTTAATTCCTCTTCATGTAACACTGTATTTAGTGGCCAAAATGACTCTCTATTCTTTATTATTTATAGTAATACTAATAGAAGTCTGCCCAAAGAAGGAAATGCATGGAATTGCATTACTTTCTGAGTGTCAATATTTTAGGTTTGGGGGATTTTTATGTAGCAAGCCAAAAAATAGTACTTCTGCCATACCTTTTTGGCTATGTGGTTGAACATGTGATATTTTCTTTTAAAAGCACCACCACTAGCCTAACCCATAACTAATTGTAAACAATTATTAACTTCATAGGAAAAGTCTAGTTTCTTCTTAATTTTTAAAAATTAATCAGAATTGGTCAATATTTTTGGCCACTAAGATGTAGATTTAAATACATCGTTGCCATTTCTGGTATTTTCTGTTATGAGCTCTTTCCAAGGTTGATGATTTATGTTCTCAGAGCCCTTTTTAGGACACTCCAAGTTCCAGCCTTTTGTGTTCTAAGGTCTCTCTTTGCTCTGACAGCCCTACTTCTAAATGCTCTCTGACCTCTCTCGCTTTCTTCTCCATGGCTACTTCCTGGTCTGACCTCATGTGCTAAAATCCCACTTCTGATTATTTCTATTCTCGGATCCAAATTCTTTTTCTTTTCTCATTTCTAAAGCCTCGCCTCGATCTGATATTGAGGTTCTAGGCCTCCTCTAGTTCAGGATTCTAGATTTAATATTTCCATTAAACTTAAACATTCTCAATTCCAAGTGTCCTTCCAGATGTCACCTGCCTTCTTTGTGCAATTCCAGGTTTTGACATTCAGAGTCACAACTTCCATCCTACCTAGTAAAGTCTATATTCTGTGTTCTCTGTGACCTCCAATATTCTTCCCCCAAAATCACCTTGAAGGCCAGATTTGTAAAGGCACTTCTAAACTTACAGCTCTAGTTCCTAAAGCCAAAACATCCTTAGATATGTAAAGGTTCTTTTATAATTTAACTTTTTCAATTTTATTGATTTCAGTACATACACATGGCTTCTGCCTTATCATTAAGATGGCTTCAAAGCACACATCCTCGTCCTTTTAATTCCAAGGGCTTAACACCTACTCCTCCTCCGACCCCCCTCCCCCAAATACTCTACCATCATTATCATTAGGAGGGATATCAATACCTGTCTTACCTGATGAAGGAACTGCAAGCTATTAAAACTTTTTCTTTTCTTGTATGGATTGCATTATTTTAGTGTGCCTTTGGGGTTTTGTTGGTATAGAAAAAAAATAAACAATACTTTCACCATACCCTTCTGTCTCTGTGGTTAAAGATGTGAGATTTTTTTAAAAGCATCAGTAGTTGGCTAAGCTATATTAAGTTGGAAAAAATGATTAATCTCATGAAAAAAATCTATATTCTTTTTTTGGAGGGGAAGGTAGGGAAATTGGGGTTAAGTGACTTGCCCAAGGTCACACAGCTAGTAAGTATTAAATGTCTGAGGGTGGATTTAAATTTGGGTCCTCCTGACTGTAAGCCCAGTGCTCTATTCACTGCACCACCTAGCTGCCCCCAAATCTATATTCTTTTTAAAAAAAATTACCTAGAACTGGCCAATATTTTGGCCCTCTAAGAATATGTATTAAAATAAATTCAATCCATTTATGATATTTTCCATTTTAAGGATCCCGCCAAAGCTGAGAATTTATGTTGTCAAGAGAATTTCCAACTATCCCTTGCAGTAGTTTTTAGGACACTCCATCTTACAACATTTTGTGTTCTAAGAGATCTCCTTGCACTGATATCCTTAATTGTAAATGTTGTAGTTATTCTCTCATTCCCTTTCCCATAGTTACTCCAAGTCCTGACATTCCATGTGGTGATATCCCACTGCTTCTATTTCCATTTTCCACTTTCTCTGTTCTAGTGCTTGGCAACACTGACATTCCACCTTCTGCTAACTTATCTAGCTCAGGATTCTGGAATGGAAATTTCCTTCCAGCTCAGACATTCTTCATTTTAAATACCCTCCTGGGTCTAAACTTCTGGCTTCACTTTCCATTTTAAATTGGAACATTCACAGGCAGGAATTACCCTGAGCTAGGACATTCTGAATTCTAAGTTCTTCCAATATTCTGTCTTGTAGGGTACCTAGAAGTATTACCATAATATTTAGGGTTCTAAGGACCTTCCCAGCCCTGATATATTTTGTTTTAAGGCTGTACCCTGCTGGTTGATTGGTTTTTATCCTTTGGCTCAATGAACAAAATGATTTCACTATGTTGAGGTTAAGGTACAGTGTGACTGTGCCCGATCAGATCAATATGAACTCTGGAGGCTCTACCACAAATCAGGTCCTCTGATCTGAGAGCCACTAGGAAACCATGGGGCTGCCTGATAGACTATTTTTAGAAAATTTTTCAGAATCTGTTTCTTAACTGAAATCCCTTTCTTACACACTAGCAGTTATAATATTCTCAGATCTTTTCATTCATTTTTTAAGCCCTTCACTAAGTTTCCTCCCATATTATGTCTCTGTGAACTCTGATTATGTAAAATGAAAACTGAGCATGCCGACTATCGCTCTTCTTAGAGCCTTCTCCTTACCTTGAAAGAAATCTGTTATCACTTGGAACTCCTGCGGGCCCGCTACCTGCCAGCAATATCCGGGGGTCCAGTTGCTGTCCTGATGCCTGGCCTTGTGGGCGCCACTTGCTATGACCAGCACAGTTGGGTGGGCTAGTGATAGGTGAGAATAAAGAGATGGGGGTATAATCAATAGTCTGCTTATTACAGAGCCATTTCATACAGTGCCAATGATACAAAGAGCCCACAAAGTTATAAGGTCAGGCACATGTAATCCATATAGACATTGGGAGTGGAGATGCCTCTCAATTTGAGCATCTCACATTTCTTTTGACATCAATTCTGTTTTGTTCATAAAGCACAGCACCTTTTTTGCAGTGGGCAATCCTGTGCCCATTTCTCACATGTCTGATGATAATTATTAAATATCGTATCTTCGCCAAAGTCTGAATTAATCAAACAAACTGCTTTCCTTGAAAATGCCTTTTCCTGTGTCCACAACTTTAGAGACCAGATAAGGCTGGAGGTGAGATTCCCCTTATCTTAAGACTTACTCCATATGGGAGGAAAGCAGACATTCTGAGACCATAAAATGTAAATGGACCCTGGTCCCTTTGTTGTCAATTTGCATTTACAAACAATAAACTTCTTTTTCACATATAGATGGTAATAAATGGAGATAAAAAATTGTATGACACAGTCACCCTGAATTGGGATGTTTCTACAATGTAGAAAGTCTTCTGATTCATCTATTTAGGACGTAGCTCTCCTAACTCCTTGTACAAGTCCCCAAGCCTTAAGGGAATGACAAACAAATGTTGTAATTGTATATTGCTATTTGTTTGTCTCCTTTAACCAAACTTTTTAAAAAGTTGACAGTTTATATGAACAATTAAACTCTTCCCCAAAAGACAATGGCTCCTTGTTTTTTTAATGACCTGGTTCTTCCCCATACTTTGACCCATTGAGCACATAAACAAGCAACCTCCTTCCCAACAATAATATTTTCTGTTCAAGAGCTGACTATTTACCATCTCCTGACACCCCCAGCTCTGACATTCTCTGCCTTCAAGGTCCCTCTGACCTCTGACATTCTGTCTTCTAAAGACTAGGATAACTCTTAATGTCCCTTAGGCTATGTGCTCTCCTACTTCTGTCCATCTGTGCTCTATGTATCCTACAAGTCTCGACCTTTTCTCTCTCAGCGTGCCACTGACTCTGGAAATTTCTTTCCTCAGGCTCTATACATCTCTCATTTTCTGTCTTCTAAGGTCCCCCCCTCAAAGCTGTTAGCACAGGTTGTAGTACCCAATCTTGATTTGGAAATTCCACAGAACTTGGACAAACCCTGTGCTAAGTGACCTCCTGGTTCTGATATTCTTACTTCTATGTACATTCCAAGATATGACATTCATAACCTGCATTGCCCTACTAGCCTTACCATGCTACATTCCAAACTATCTTCCACTTCTGCATGTCTCTTCTAAAGGGATACTTAAAACCCAGACACTCAGTGTTCTAAGGAACTTCGCAGTCCTGACATTTTTTTGTTCTAAGGTCCCATCCTGCTATAACCAGTTAGTTTTCCCCCTTTTTATTTTATAACAATATACATGTTATTTTATAACAATATACAGACTTCAAAGTAGAAATGATATCCTTTTAAAACCTTGCTTTCTTTGCTAAAATATATTATAATCATTATGAATATTGAGAGAAGTCTTTGTCATTGGAAAATACATGCAGTTGCATTATTTTCAGCATGCCTTTGCCAAAAGGACTATATGGTTATGGATTTTTTTAGCATCAATGGTGGGTTAAGCTAAATTAAAATGGAATAAATTATTAATCTCCTCTGGAAAAAATCTACCTTATTGGGCCAATATTTTGGACCACTAAGAATATGTATCAAAATAAACCCTTGACATACTTTCCATTGTAAAGCCCCTGACACAGCTGAGAATTTATATTGTTAGAGATTTTCCAAATATTGCCTCCAATAGTTTTTAAGACTTCAAGTTCTCACCTTTTGTTTTCTAAGAGATCTCTCTCTAATACCCTACTTCTAAGTAATCCCTTACCTCTCTCATTCTCTTCTCCATGGCTTCTCCAAGTCCTGTTATTATGTGTGGCCAAATCCCACTGCTTCTCATCATTTCCATCCTAATCCTTGGGACATCTGTCACTTTATCTGCTGTAGTTCCTCCCAACTCTAACATTCCACCTTCTCT
This sequence comes from Pseudocheirus occidentalis, assembly GCA_028646575.1. Lineage (NCBI taxonomy): Eukaryota > Metazoa > Chordata > Mammalia > Diprotodontia > Pseudocheiridae > Pseudocheirus > Pseudocheirus occidentalis. The sequence goes on from CM053602.1 coordinate 52,668,294, forward strand.
AGAGCTTCAAAGATTCTGAATTCTGAATTTCTTTATAGAGCAAACATTCTAGATTCTAAGTGACCTCCCTGACCTAATATTACAGTTTTACTTACCATTCCAAATTAAGACTCTCATGCTCTTCTTCATGGCTACTCCCAGGCCTGACATTCTGTGGGGTAAATTCCCATACTTTCTGACAATTTCAATTCTCATACTCTAACATGTCTCAATCTCTTCTAGTCTTTCCAAACACTGACATTCCAGTTTTGGAAGACTCAATCATCTCAGGATTCATGATTAGAAATTTGCTTCAGGATGAGATCTAGGTTCTATGAGTCTAGGTTCTAGGAGTCCTTTCCAATCTGATTTTTCTAGTTTGACTTTCCACTCCAAATTGGGATATTCAGAGGCTGGGTTTATCTCCTGGCTAAGAAATTTTGTATCATAAACTCTCAGCTACCTCTAACCTTCCTTTTGCACGGTACCTGGAAGCCCAGACATTCAGTGTTCTAAGGACCTTCCAAGATATGATATTTTTGGTTCTAAAGCCTCCTCATCTTATGATATATAAAGTTTCTTTTAAAAAAATGAATTATCATTACAATGCACATAAAACTTTCAAATATAATGATTCTGAAAAGTAACTTATGCTTCTTATGAATCCTTGGAAATTAATACCTTGTTTTATTGGGGGAAGGACAAAAATAAACTATAATCATTATCATTAATAGTACTATCAATAGCAATCTTGAGCAAAGAATGAACTTTTATTTCAGTGTGCCGGTGTTTTGGGTTTTCTGGGGTAAGTAAAAAGTTAAGTACTTTCATTAAATACTTTTGACTTTATGTTAAAGGATGTGAGATTTTTTTTTAACAATGACCACTATTTAAAATAAATTAAACTGGTATTACTTATCTCATAAGAAAAATCTAAATTCTTCTTGTTTCTTAATTTTCCTAGGCCTGGCCAATATTTTCACCCACTAGGAATATAAAGAAAAAATCCTTGCCATATGTGTGAGATGAGAGTTCAGAGTCTGAATCTAAGGTCAGAAAAGGTCTTTATTCTTTCTCATGAGAAAGGACTCTGCCCCTGTCACCCAAATGGCAGCAGGGAGAGAGCAACAGGTAGAAGCCAGCCCATGTTTATATAATCTTCTAATGCAGAAACACAACCCCCTCAACTGGTCTTCACTCTTATTGGTAGGGGGGCTGACCCACAACCTAAGTGCAGGAATCTCTCTGAGACAAAGGACCCATAAACACGTGGGTGTCCAATGAAAGCAGTCTTAACCTTATTTGGCACATCTTCTCCTGATCTGGCTCTGGGGGAGGGTCTCCATTGCTCTAAGCCCCAGATTGCTTGAAGGTCAGGTGACCTAAACCTAGGCCTAGTGAATACTGAAGCCATTCTAGATTAGATTTTTCAGAATGGGAATGTTCAGTATAAATTGTCCCTCACAAACCCCCCTTTCTTTTTTTATACCTTTTGAATTTTCCCCACTTTTCTTAATTCTAATTACCCTTGCAGCCCTTGTCGCATTGACAACATAGAAGGCGGCAGTACCTTTATGAATACAGATACAGAGATTCAAAAGAAAACAATAACAATTGTCTTTTCAAAGTCCAAAAGTCTCTTTTCACACTGCCGTCCAGATGTGAGGAAGTCCTCTGGTCACATAGGATCATCCATCTTCAGCCCTGCATCCCAGCTTCTCTTCCTTCTGCCTTCTTTCATTCCTTTACCTACAAAAGGAACCTTGGAACCAATGTAAATTACGACTCCAGAACCCTTATCATTCCTACAAAATTAAAATGGGAGTCTTAGTCAATTGTCATGATCACACATTAGAACCAGTTTATTATATTTTGCATTAATCCATAATCAAGTCCTCCACCAGGAGGATGGGATTTCACTAAGGGATTTCCTAAGCTCACAAAATAATTAAAAATGTTTCCAAGTAGTCCAGAAATTATCCTCTTTTTAACATTGACTAATTATAACAAAGTCAAGACAAATGTGATACTAACTGAATAATGGAATAATATTCCCACAAATCCTTGACCTACTTGTCATATTATTACAAAGAACTAAAGGACCCTGACTCATACAGGAATACCTATACTAAACCCTAAGCCTAGCAGCTTTATAGTAACTTAAGATGTTCCAGAATCAAGTAGATTCGTTGTTTTCTTATTTTAAAACTTTTAATTATTGAAACTTGCCACTAAGAATAGGGACAAAATTATAATGACAAAATTATTATAACAAACTTTAGAATGCCAATTTCAGGCAAAATGTATACCATGCTGCAGTCTCCATTGAGCCAAGCTTAAAGTCTGCCAGGTGCTTGCGGGTAGACCCCAGTCAGAAGAATCCTACCTCAGCTTATGCAGAACAGTCGTTCCTCTGACCTTCATACCTGTGTCTTACAGGATCTGGCACCATCAGTTGGTGGCTTGGGTAGCTTGGGCAGCCTCTTTTAACACTCCTATCTGGAGTTGAACTCAAAGAAACAGTCAGTTAATGGTCCCATCATGTCTTAAATAACAAGTGCCAACAATCAGCTTAAGATATGATTATAATTTCACATTGGTTAAAGAACATCTTTGAAGTGAGCCTCAAATAAGCTACATTCATTCCCATATTTATTCTTGTTCATAAAAAAATCAAATCTCCCATTGGGATTATAAATTATTGTTCTAATAGTTGTGCATCTACTTCCAAACTTCTCTACCTTCTTATAATTGTGCTTAATCTGAGCTCACACTAAAATTTCTCTTCTCTCAACTAAAGATGTCTCTGGTTTAATCCCCAAAATTAATTTAGTCAGTTGTATTAATACCCAGTTGCTCTTTCATCACTTTGAAATACCATGGGACCCCATTTCACTCATATACACAGATATACCTTCTCTATAGCAACTTTATAATTCCAACCTCAGTCCATGGGATAATGATTCAAAGTTGCATACTTGTATCCTTATTTCCTCTTCTTCTCAAATTTGATTGACCTATTAATTTAAAAATCAGGTTACAAATCTTTCTGTCTTTCTAGATACTTTCTATAACTCTTTCTCAAATTACTTAAAACCCTTTAAAACCAGTACTGCCATCCAGAGACAGGAGGGCTTGGATAAACCCACATTTGTCCCCAAACCTTCTTATCTGCCTTCCATATTCCCAATCAAGCCTTTATTTATCCTTCCAAATTTCTCAAACCCATTATTCAAATTATTCAGCACTCCTTTACATTTTTAACCATAAAACAAGATAGCTCATAAGTTACTATCCTCTTACTAAAATAATTGTTCTGCTTAAAGAAAGCGAAGAGGTTAATGGTTAAACTCCACAAACTAATAGATCTGACATACAGAATAATCTGATCCTGTTATTCCCTCAGAATTTTCCACTCTGGGTCTAGTTCTTTAGGAAGATCAGATGCTATTTAGGATCCAAATCTATACATGTAAATATAAGTAACAACACTTTGCAGATAGAAACTTTCAACTCTATCATCGCTTTGCAGATAGAAGTTTCCTATCCTTGAGTTCAATAGTTATACAAAGGAATTTACTTATAGGAGAGACTGACTTCTACTCCAGTTATCATAAAAGACTTGGGAGGATCCATAAGTAATTAATCCCAAAACAGTGCATATCAATAAGTTGCTTATAATAAAACATATTTGCACCACCAATCAGACTGTATAAACAGGCATTATTTCTACAATGGTAACAGACTTTGAATGAAGTTGATTTTTCTACTAATGCAAAAGTATTCCATAATTTACCTCCCTTTAAGAAATTTGCACTAAAACTCTTTTCATAACATAGAAGACATTTCTGATCTAGTTTCAGTAATTAATAGAATAACAGCTAGGTGCCTCAATTGGTTGTGCCAATACTCAATTATTCTAACATCATTTAGAAACAGTAGGGACCTTATTCCATACTGACAAATATGTATTGACAGGCAGATGATTAGGCCAAATACCCATTTACCAAGTTCTTTAATATATAAAAAGGAATATGATCTGAGGCTCAATAGCCCAGATCCACCTAAACACATATACTTTATTATAGTAGTTCAGATGTATCCCAGCCTTAGTTTATGGGATAATGATTCAGCATTGCGTTTGCACTTTTGCTTCACAAACTTCTTTTCCCTTGATCTAATTATTTCCATATTATTCAGAAAAGAATGTTCTTCCAAGTTTGTTTACTCTTACTTCAGGAATCTAAACCTTTTACTTACACATTCAATTACAAATGTTAACTTTTGCTTATACCATATAATAACTGCAAATTCAGATTAAAACAGAAAGATGTCTTCTGCAAAACATCTTTTCTAAAAGTATTTCTTTTCTTTTCTTGCTTTTTTTTTGGAGGGCAGTTGGGGTTAAGTGACTTGCCCAAGGACACACGGCTAGTTTTTGTGTTAAGTGTCTGAGGCCGGATTTGAACTCAGGTACTCCTGACTCCAGGGCCGGTGCTCTACTCGCTGCACCACCTAGCCGCCCCAGTATTTCTTTTCTTTAAAAAAAGTAGTTTGAATTTATCCTGATATCACTGAACTTTTATGAAAGCAACATACAGTATACCACAAAGGTTTATCAGGACTCATATATATAATTAATTCCTGTTCTATATTCCAAATTTGTACTAAAAACCAATGACTAGAAATCAACTATACCAATTTTAAAGGGCCAGTTTCAAGACTGACTCAGTGAGGCTTCTTCATAGCCTGAAGACCCTCTCCACTCCTTCCTGGTAGGGGGTAGCGAAATTCCCTTACTTAATCTGATAAGGACTCTTTAGGCATTCCACCTGAAATTAAAATTCACAGTAATTTTGAATATTACAAAATCTATGAACAATTGATTAAATGACTAGAAATATTACAAAGTCTTTGTATAATGACTAACTTTCCCTTTATAAATTTTTAAATTTTTTATTGCCCCCTTCCTAGGATTGATGAGGTTTCTAGGGGCCACCTAACCCCTCCTTAATATCTAATGCACTAAGGGGCAGGTATCTCTACCTGCTCTTTCTTATCTTGTGTCCCTCCTCTTATAACAAAAGATCTTTTAAAACATTTCTTAATAAGAATATTTCCTTTTTTTCAAAAAACATTTTATCTGAATATTGTTAACTAATGCACAATTTCTAAATTCTCTGGTCATAAAATCTTTCTCACATAATTGACAGAACTTAGAAGGTTTCACTGGTCTTTTCTTCACATAATTACCAATAATTACTTCTCACAAATATATTTCTTAACTGAAACATCTTTTTAAATATAGAAAGACTTGAAAGTTTATGATTTCTCAAATTACAATACTTCAAAATATCATAACACAACTGTTTACCAGTAACACAATTATTATGTTCTTACATTTAAACTTTATATTCAAAACCAATTAATTACCAATCCAGTGACCTTAATTCAGCTGGATGTATTTTTCAAATTGACCCAAATCCCTCTATAAATCTATATCTATATCTATATCTCTCTATATTTTCTGATTTCCTCAGTAAGAGTTCTACAAAAACACATTTCCAATTCACCTTGCACAGAGAATCATTCAAGTACAGGTAAAGGTTTCTATACCTGGTTTTCTGAATTGCAGAAGTAACTTGACATATAACATAACATTTTACACAATTTTTCTCCATCTTTTAATTTCAACCCAATTTAGATTAAAACTGACACCATTCCTGGCTCTCACTCATTTTTTACAATATACAAGGATTTTACAATCTAGATGCTATAATAACACAATGACATTATGACATTAATTGCATTTACAAAACAAGCAGAGACTTTTCTCCTCCCCACTCCACCGTCTCCTTTTTTCCTCTTTTTCCAAGTGGTGGAGGGTGACTCAAAACTTCTACTATCCTCCAGCATTCTCTTTCTTATCTGATCTGGTTTGGGAGGCTTTAACAGACAGGCTGGCCAGATCAGGGATTATAAGGAAATGAATTTTACAGATTTCCTAAATTATAGTTATTTCAAAAATATTACAACACTCAGGTCAGAGTGTCCCATTCCTCACTTTCCATTCCTTTGAATAAGATTTAAACAAACAAACAAACAAATTGCTTTCATTACAACATAGATAATACTCATTCCTGCTCACATTTTGATCAGTTTATAATATGCTTGGCTAATCATTCTAACTGCTTCTTTTGGTCCTAGTGATAATTACAAATATCTTTACCATACTCAGTGCCCATCTTTAAATTCAAATTTCTTAAGTAATATAAAATCAAAAACATTACACATTTCACCTATATCCAAATTAACATACAAAACCATATCCTTAGATAACTAAACAGCTTCTGAATAGTAATAAGAAAATTGTTTTAACGTCAGAGTTCATAAATATTTCCAAATTACATAATTTAGGAATGTTTAAAACTTATATTCTACTAAAAATTTTAGGTGAATGCATTTCCAAACCCCCTTATACAGGAATTAAATTATAACTTTATAACTTTAGAAATGTTTTTAAGCCAACACTTGGCCTTTCAGAAGACATGTGGTTTTCAGAAGACATGTGCACATTTGATCTCCACTTCACCTTCAGTGGAGGCTGGACTTCTGCCTCCACCCCATTCCTATCTCCTATCTCCTATCTCCTTTCATAGACAAAGCATTTGGAACCCAGTAAACTGGGTGTGGCTACCTTTTAACTTCTCTCTCAAGTCAGGGCCTTAGGAATTTAATGATTATCTGAACTTTTTGAACTAAATTTCAATAGAGCCTGAAAAGTGGGAAGACATTATCCCTTCTAACTTCTCAGTTTGTTGGTTTTGAAGTCAGGCTAAAAATTCACTAGCACTATCTTCTAACCTTCTAAAGGTGATGGTGGTGGTGGGGGTAGTGGCTCCCCCACCCTAACATAATGAGGCCTTTTGCTTCTCCTTCCACCTCTGCCTTAGGCATTTCAGAAAAACAGAAAAAAGTTTCACTTACCTATTATCTGCTAAAGATCTAAATTCTCTCTCTCCATTCTAAATTTAGTTAGGCAGAGAAGGAAGATTTCTAAACTTCCCAAGCCTTTTTTAATCCAAATGGTAAAACATTTCTCTTATGAATAGACAAACTTCACACATATTCACACAAACAAAAAAAAAAGAAATACAGGACAAACACAGTCTCAACTAGCTTTGCCAAATTTATCTCCCAAGGGATTATCAAGGGGGAGTTGGTTGAAGGAAACATTTCTTTCCAATTGACTAGCAGCTTGTGGGTAAAAGCTGAAAATTTCCCTTTTCCAGAGGCAGGTGAGATGGCTTGTCAGCCAGCCCCCTCCTTCTGGATCCAAGGTCCGGCTGGACAGGCGGTCAACCTCTTGGTCCAGAACTTGGGGTGCCAAGGTATGAATTCTGAGGGGCCCTCATCAGGGGCCGCTCATCAGTGTTTCCCCCCTGAAAACTGCCTCTTAATCTCCCCAACTCCTGGCCAGACTCAGTCGACCCCAAACAGCACCAAATCCCCCAGGCTTCCCCTTACCTGGGTCTGTGCACAGATTTACGTGATTTCCAGTAATCTTTGTTCCCCCCTTTTTGGTGTTTTCTGCTCTCAGATTCAGACCCCTTCAGGTCTCGTTCTCCAAAGAGGGGAGTCACTCCCCCACCTTACCAAGAGGTCACTGGGAAAGAGCCAGCGGGACCTCCTTTACCTCTTGGCTAAGGCTGGGGAGCCTTCCCCCTTTCCAGAGAGGAGTCTGAAAAATCTTTGTGGAACCTCCAAACTGTGTGAGATGAAAGAGTTTGGAGTCTGAATCTAAGGTAAGAAAAGGTCTTCATTCTTTCTCATGAGAAAGGACTCTACCCCTGTCGCCCACATGCCAGCTGAGAGAGAGCAACAGGGAGAAGCCAGCCCATGATTGTATAATCTTCTAATGCAGAAACACAACCCCCCCCCCCAACTGGCCTTCACTCTTATTGATAGGGGGCCTGACCCACAACCTAAGAACAGGAACCTCTCTCTGAGATAAAGGACCCAGAAACATGTGGGTGTCCAATGAAAGCAGTCTTAACCTTATTTGGCTTATCTCCTGCTGATCTGGCTCTGGGGGAGGGTCTCCATTGCTCTAAGCTCCAGATTGCTTGAAGGTCAGGTGACCTAACCCTAGGCCTAGTGAATACTGAAGCCATTCTAGATTTGATTTTTCAGAATGGGGAAATTTCACTATAAATTATCCCTCATGCCATATATGCTATTTTCCAAGGTCACTAAAGTCATTATTTTCTAAGGTCACTTCTATTTTTTTTGTTTTTTTGTTTTCATTTTTTTCCTGCTTTTTGAAGGGGGGAGGGCAGGGTAGTTGGGGTTAAGTGACTTGCCCAACCCAAGGTTATACGGCTAGTAAGTGTTATGTGTCTGAGGCTGGATTTGAACTCAGGTCCTCCTGACTCCAGGGCCAGTGCTCTATTCACTGTGCCACCTAGCCGCCCCTCTAAGGTCACTGCTAGAGCAGATGATTTATGTTCATGGTGCCCTTCAAGCTAGGGCATATGGATAGCATTAGAACACTCCAGATATGACCTTTTTCTCTCTTTAATCTGATATCCTTTTCTCTAAATGCCCTCCTAAATCTCTCCTTCTCTTCTCTATGGCTACTCTCAGGTTTGATATTCTCTCTACTAAACCTCTCTACTTTTGACAATTACCTTTATCAGCCTCATTTCCCACTTTCCCACTTTCTTTATCTCTGTTCTTATCTCTCCCATGACTGACATTCCTTCTTCTACAGCCTCATTCAGATCTGGATTCTGGATTAGAAATTTCATTCAAGTTCAGATATTGTAAGTTGTATGAGCCCTCCTCTATCTAAAATGCTGCCTTCAGTTTTCATTCCAAATTGTATTGTAACCTCTGGGCCGCCTCTAACACAATTCCTTTAAAGTTACTTTGAAGCTCAGATACTCAATGTTCCAAGGACCTTCAAAGACCTGATATTTTTGCTTAAGGCCACCCCTTGCCACTATCTATAAGAATTTTTAAAAACTTTTTATTTTTTGATAATTATTATAAGGGACATGGGTTTTATAGATATGCTGAAATAGATGAATAAGTACTGTACCTTATAACTCCTTCAAAACATATCACCTTGTTTTTTATTTCAGTGAAAAACATTCTCTATTCATTACCATTAATTGTAATGTGAATTTCAGTTTTTAGTAAAGAAGAAACTGCACGGAATTGCATTTGTTTAGGGGTACAGATTTTAAGGGATTTATTTTGGAGCCAGTCACAAAATAGTACATTCACCATACCCCTTTGAAGATGTAGTTAAATGATCTTATACAAAAAAAATCTACCTTCTTTTCCAAATTACCTAGAATTGGTCAATATTTTGGCAATTAAGAATATGTATGTATATGTATATATATATATATATAAACTATCCATATATATAATATACACACACATATATATAATGTGTGTATATATATGTATATATACATATATATGTGTATATGGAAAATATGAA
>CM053602.1:52678286-52711794 GCA_028646575.1 Pseudocheirus occidentalis
AGATATACAGGCACTGGGGTAAGGAGATCCATCTTGCCCTACCAGAAAGTCAGAGGGGTGATGGGGGAGGACATAGGAGAGAACAGATTGGGGGAGGGGGTATACAGTGGGATCGCTGTTTTGGGGTGGTAAGTAGGGGAAAGATGGGGAGAAAATTTGTAACTCAAAATCTTGTGGAAACAAATGTTGTAAACTAAAAAATAAACAAAAGTTAATTAAGAAAAACAGAGTAATATCAATAGCAGTCTTTACCAAAGAAATAACTCCCTGGAATTGTCTTTATTTAAGTGTGAAGATTTTGTTTTTTGGGTTTTATTTTAAGCTAGCCAAAAAGTAATTTTTACTTTCACCATACCCTTTTGGTTATATGGTTGACCATGTGAGTTTCTTTTAAGGCATTTCCACTAGGCTAATATATGTATGTATGTGTGTGGGGGTATATACATACATATAATATTATAAATTTATATATTATAAATTATTGAACCCATAGGAAATATTTATTCTCTTCTTGGTTTTTTAAAAAATACCTTAAAATGGCCACTATTATGGTCCACTAAGAATATATATGAAAAGAAACTGTCACCATTTATGAGATTTTCCACTCTGAGGCCCTTTTAGAAGAGACAATTTATATTATCAGAGCCATCCTGGCTATCAAATATGGTGGTTTTTAGGACACTTCAAGATCTAATTGGCTTGCTTTGCTCTGATAATCCTTTTTTTTCCCCAAATACTCTCATAGCTCTTTAATTCTCTTCTCCTTGGCTACTCCCAGGCCCAATATTCTTTGTGTTAAAATCCTACTAATTCTGACAATTTCCATTCTCAGCCCTTGAGCTTTCACTTTTCTAATCCCTTCTATCATTGATATTCCTGTTTCTACATTTATCAAGATCTGCATTCTGGATCGAAAAATTCCCCCAAACTCTGCCCTTCCTGATTTAATATTCTAGCTTCACTTTCCAGATTAGTATATTCAGAGGCAAGATTTATTTCCTAGATGGGACACTGTGTATCCTAAGCTCTTGACTACTATCAATGTTTCCACATGAAGCGTACCTGGAAGCCCACACAGTTAGCGTGCTAAGGACCTTCCACAATATGACATTTTTGGTTCTAAAGCCACACCATCTTCTGAGCTATAAAGTTTTTTTGTTTTATTATTACAATGCACATGGGTCACACCAGCATACGTAAGTCATGCCCTTTATTAGTCCTCAGTATGAAAGATGTTTTTTTGTCTAAAATATCATACATTGATGATTATTAATAATAATATCAGCAGCAATCTTTACCAAAGAAGAAACTGCATGGAATTGCATTTTTTTAGTGGGTTGGTTTGGGGGGTGTTATTTTTGTTTGTTTCTTTTGGCTAGTCAAAAAGTAGATTGTATTCTCTAAATCCTACTGGCAAATGCTTAATTATAAATGAAATTGAAAGAAATAAATTATCTCATTAAAAATTTTACCTTCTTATTCTTTTTATAACTATTTTGTTGTTAGTGTCGAGTCCTTTCAGTTGTGTTTGACTCTTTGTGATCCTTTTTGGGGTTTTCTTGGCAAAGATACTGGAGAAGTTTATTTCCTCCTCCAGCTCATTTTATGCATGATGAAACTGAGGCCAACAGGGTGAAGTGACTTGCTCAGGGTCACACAGCTAGTAAGTGTCTGAGGTCAGATTTGAACTCAAGAAGATGAGTCTTCCTGACTTCAGGCCTGGCACTCTATCCAATCTGCCACCTATCTGCCCCAATTAAATTATCTAAAATTAGCCAATATATGAGGCTCTCTCTGTCTCCATCCATCCATCCATCCATCCATCCATCCATCCATCCATCTCTCTCTCTGAAGGCCCCTTCCAGGACAGAAAATTTATATTTTCAAAGTCCTCCCAGCTGTGCCTATGGAAGTTTTTAGGCCACTCCATTTTGAGTTCTAAGGTCTCTCTTCTCTCTGATATACCTTTTGTCTAAGTTACCTCCTACCTCTCTCATTCTCTTCCCCATGGCAACTGCCAGGCCTGACATTCTTTTGTGTGAGGAAGTCCTCCTCCTCCAGACAATTCTCATTCTCATCCTCTGAACATCTCCCACTCTCTCTGATCTAGTCCCTCCCAACACTGACATGCCAGCTTCTACAGTTTCATCCAGACACTCTAGTGCCCTTCCAGATCTAAAATTCTGACTTCAATGTCTACTCTAAATTAGAACATTTAGAAGAGGGAATAACTACTTTGTTTTGAAATTCATATTCTAAATTCAGTGTTTTAAGGACCTTCTAAGGCATGATATTTTTGGATAAAAAAAACACCCTCCTATGTCCTGTTAGGTTTTCTTTTTTAGTTTTTTTATTGATTGGATGGTTATTACAATGCACATGGATCTTATGGATATACAGATTTTGAAACATAAGCCATGTGCATTTTAGTTCCACTTATGTAAAACCTTGTTTTGTGGAGAAAAATGCTCTATATTCATTAACATTAATAGTAAAATGATTAAATTGATCCTGTAGCATTTTCTTAGTGATCCTATTAACAAGTAATTGAATTTGTCCTGTAATTGCTTAAATCATGGTTCTCTGTCTGTGAATTCAATTCAGAATTCAGCCAGCCTATAATGGTTATGTTTAAAAATCTAGTTCTTTTTGTAATAACTGATCTAGTTTTGCCTCAAGAAATTCAGCTTGAACTTGGGGGATGCATGTGAATACAAGGGAATTGGGCCTAGAATCTTTATAATGTCAAGCCATCCTACAAGGATGTCTGGTTTGCTGTCCAAAAGTATGAAGCATTATCAGTAACCTTCCAGGAAGACTCAAACAATGAGCACTTCTTAGTCACAGGGAAAGAAGAGGGGGTCACTACTAGCCCCTCATTACCAAACCTTCAAACAATAATATTGTCCCCTGTGCCTCATCAAGGTAACCAATCATGTCCTCGATCCCATGATGTCACCTACCTAGTTCTGCTCTTTATTCTGTACTCCCCCAAACCAAGAAAAGTGGTCCCCTAATTTGGGGTTCCAGATTACTGAGGAAGGTGAGAGCCTATTTGTTGGTAGGCTTGTACTTTACCAATACATTGATCATGCTCTGCACATTGTGCCTCAGTCACCTTATTTTTAACTTATAATATTATACTATCAATAGTAATTTTTACCATAGAAGGAAATGCAAGGTATTGTTTTTCTTTAGGTGTACAAATGTTGGGGTTTTTGAGCTTTTTGTCCCTAGCTACCCCAAAAGTAGTCAGTCCTTCCACCATACTCTTTAGCTGTGTTGCTGAGAATGTAAAATATTTTTTTAAAGCGTTACTCCTGGGCTAAACTATATAAATTGCAATAAATTATTAATCTCAAAGAAAAATTCTTCTTTCTTCTTAGTTTAAAAAAATAAGTAGAGCTGACCAATGGTTTTGGTTACTAAGAGTATATTTTTAAAGAAATCACTGCCATTTGTGGCATTTTCCATTATAAACTCCTTCCAGGGATGATGATTTTATGTTTGCAGGCCCCCCCCCCCAATCCTCTTTAGCTATTGCATATGGCATTTTTTGGTCACTCTAAGTTCTGACCTTTTGTGTTCTAATTGCTTTCCTTGTTCTGATCTTCCTTTTTCTAAGGGCTTTCCTCCCTCTCTCATTCTCTTCTCCATGGATAGTCCCAAGCCGGACATTCTATATGCTCAAATCAGTTCCCCCCCCAAGTCTCTATATTATAATTAATAGCAATAGTAATAGCAATCTTTCCCATAGAAGGAACTGCAATGAATTGCATTTAATTCTGTGGGAAGGTTTTTATTACAGGGGAGGATTATTTTGATAGCCAAAAATATATATAGTACTTTTTTTTGCCTTTTTTAGAGGGCAGTTGGGGTTAAGTGACTTGCCCAAGGTCACACGGCTAGTTTTTGTGTTAAGTGTCTGAGGTCGCATTTGAACTCAGGTCCTTCTCACTCCAGGGCCAGTGCTCTATTCACTGCGCCACCTAGCCGCCCTACATAGTACCTTTATTGGCTGTGTGGTTGAGGATGTGAGCCTTTAAAAAACAAATTCACCACTGGGCTAATCAATAGTAAATTGCAATAAATTATTAGTTTCACAGGGGAAAAAACTTTTCTTCTTATTTTTAACTACAACTGGCTAAGATTTTTGGCCACTAAAAGTATGCATTGTTTAGTTGTGTCAGACTCTGGGACTCTATTTGAGTTTTTCTTGGCAAAATACTGGAGCTGTTTGCCATTTCCTTCTCCAGCTCATTTTACAGATGAGGAAACTGAGGCAAACAGGGTTAAGTGACTTGCCCAGGTTCACACAGCTAGTAAATATCTGAGGCAATATTTGAACTCAAGAAGATGAATCTTCCTGACCTCAGGTCTACCACTCTATCCACCATACCATCTTTAATACCATATTTAACTAAATCTTGCCATTTATAGTACTTTCCATTATAAGGCTCCCTTTCAGAGCTGATGATTTATATTCTCAGAGTCTCTCAAGCTATCACAATGGTGGTTTTGAGGACAATCCATATTCATACCTTTTGTGTTCTAAGAACACTTTTCTTTCTGATATCCTTTCTTCCAAATGCCCTCCTAACTCTCTCATTCTCTTCTCTATGGCTACTCCCAAGTCTGATATTTTGTATACTAAAATCCTACTGCCTCTCACAGTTTCCTTTTTCAATTGCCATTTCCCAATACCGACATTCCAGATTCTCCAGCCTCATCCAGCTTCAGATTCTGGATTAGGAAGTTCCTTCAAGCTCAGACATTCCAGGTTCTCAGGAATATACTAATAATATTCTGGCTTCACTTTTCACTCAACATTAGTACATTCAGAGGCAGGATTTAACTCCTAGCTAGGAGATTCTGTATTCTAAGCACTCAGAAACCTCCAACATTCCCACATGAATGTTACCTGGCATCCCAGACATTCAGTGTGCTAAGTACCTTCCAAGACATGGCAGTTTTTGGTTCTATACCTATACTGTCCTAATGCATAAAATTTATTTTTTCACTTTTACATTGATTGGATTATTATTAAAATGCACATAGGTCTTAGGAGTACTAATATGGAAACATAAGCCTTGATTCTTCGAAGTCCTTGGTATGTAAAACCTTGGGTTTTTTTGTCCAACACTACACAACATTCATTATCATTACAATAATATCAGTCTTTACTACCAAAGAAGGACATGGAGGGAATTACTTTTTTTTTCAGTGTAGGGTGTTTTTTGGGGGGGACGGCAGGCCAGGGTTGGCTAACCAAAAAGACCTGAAAGTTATCTCACCAAACCCTTTTGGCACTTTGGTTGAAGATAATTAAAAAACATTTTTAAAGCCTTACAAAAGCATAACATAAATTACAGTAGGATAAATGGGTCAACCTGGTCAGGAGATGTTTTGCCTAGTACTGAATCTTTCTGGTGTTTAGTGGTATCTGCCAGGGGACTTTCCAGAACTGTGTTTTCCTCATTGCTATAGATTCTGGAGACCACCTCTTGAAAGTCAGCACGATGAAACAAAATATACAGCCCGCACTTTACCTTTCTTGTAGAACAGTCACAGCCTTTGTTCAGTTTGTGTCACTGGACTTTATGTAACCCATTATATAAAAAGCTGTTCTGATTGTCAAAGGTATCCCTGGCTACTAAGGATCTTGGGATCTCACTTTATTGGTAATTGCTAGCCTCGCTAATAAGTGGATTGTTCTTGGAACTTTGGGCCTCAGTTTCTCTTCATTGATGATTTTTATCGTTACAGTTCCAAATTCAGAGGTAGCACTTACCTCCTAGCTAGGAAATTCTGTATTTTATGCTCTAGCCAAATCCAATATTCTCCCTTGAAAGATACCTGGAAGTACACCATACCTTTCAAGGGCCTGCCAAGCTTGAATATATTTGGTTTGAAGGCTTTATCTTTTTATGTTAGGGTGGTTAAAGATATGAAAGTTTTTTGTTTTGTAGGTTAATTTCTTTTTTAAAAGCACCATTGATGCTTAATATGACTTATTTTGGAATAAATATGTGATTTTATATGAAAAAATCTTATTTCTTATTTTTAAAATTACTTAGAACTATTTTGGCCCTATTAAGAATATTCATGAAAATAAATCTTTGTCAGTTGTGAGATTTTCTACTTCAAGGACCTTTCCCTAGCATATGGTTTCTGTTATCTGAACTCTCCCGCCTGTCACATGTAGTAGTTTCTAGGGCATTGTAAGATCTGACCTTTTCTGGCTGCCCTATGGGCTCTCTTTGCTCTGATAAACCTTTTTCTCTAGGCTCTCTCATTTTCATCATCATGGCAACTCCTAGGCCTGACACTCTGTGTGCTCAAATCCTCCTTTTGCTGAAAATGTCCATTCCCAGCTCCCATACATCTCCCCTTCACTCTTCTCTAGGTTGTCACAATTCTGGCCTTCGAGATTCTACAGTCTTATCAAGTTGATAATCTTGAATTCCAAATTTCCTTCAAGCTCCTACTTTCTATGTACCAAGAGCCATCCCCCATCCCATAGTCTCTCTAAGCTTTTCACTCCAAATCTGGACCTTAAGAGGCAGGACTTATCCCCATAGCTTGGAAAATCTCTATTCTCAGTTTGGGACCCCAGCAACATAGATCCTTGAAAGGTCCTGGGACAGCCAGACATGCAGTGTTCCAAAGACTTTATTTTCTTTTTCCTTTCCTTAGAACAATACACATGTGCTTTAACAATACAATAATTTCAAAACAGAAGTGGTGTCCCTTTAAAATCCGTGTACGTAACAACCCAATTTTCCAAAAAGACACTATATTCATTACGATTATTAGCAATATTAAGAGCAGTCTTTCTCAAGGAAGAAACTGCATGGGACTGAATATTTGTCAGTGTGCCTTTGGGCTTATTTTGGTAGCCAAAAAATAAGTAATATTTTTACCATACCCTTTGGGTGTGGTTGAGGATGTAAGATTTTTTTTTTTCTTCAGGCATCATCACTAGGATAATCTATACTAAGTTAATCTACTTTCATATTTTTAAATTAATTAGAACTGGCCAGTATTTTGTCCCATTAAGAATAATGATAAAAAAAAAGCTTTGCCATTTAGGATATTTTACTTTCTAAGGAACCTTTCAAAGCAGATGATTTGTGTTCTTAAAACTCTCCCAGCTATCCAATATGGTGGTTTTCAGGGCATTCTAAATGTGTTAAGACCTTTCTCTGCTTTGATATCATTTCTTCTAGGTGCCCCCTAACTCTCTCATTCTCTTCTCCACGGCTGCTCAGTGTTAAAATCTCAGTTCTTTTGACAATTTCCCTCCTCAACCTCTGAACCCATTCTCTCTGTTCTAGTCCCTCCCAATATTAATATTCCTGCTTCTACAGCCTCATCCAACTCAGGATTCTGTAGTTGAAGTTTCCCTCGGATTCAGATATCCTAGGTTCCAAATGGCCTCCCTGATCTAAAATTCTGAAGCCCACACTTTACACTCCAAATTGGGATATTCAGAGGTGGGACACACCTTCTAGCTGGGACATTTTGTATTCAAAGCACACAGCCACCTCAAAATTTCCCCCTTGAATGGTGCCTGGAAAACCAGACATTCAGAAAACCAGACTCTAAGGACCTTGCGAGACATGGTATTTGAGGATCTAAATAAAGACCATTCTATGATTTATGAGGTATTTTTAAAAAGTTTTTTAAACTGGATTAATATTACAATGCACACCGGGATGTTCAGAGGAAAGACTTAGCAGCTAGCTAGGAATTCTGCACTCTAAGCTCTCAGACACCTCCATTTCTCCCTTTAAAGGTACCTGGAAGTCCACCATAATGCAGTGTTCAAAGGACCTTCTTAGCTCTACATTTTGTTTAATGGCCACAACCTGCACGATCTAGGTGGATTTTTTCTTCTTAATTTTTAATCTGCTTGGATAGTATTACAATATTTGCGTCTTGCCAATATGATGATTTCAAAATAGCATCCCTGTGAAATCCTCAGTATGTAATACCTTGCTTCTTTTTAAAAAACCTCTTTATTGATTATCATTAATAGTCATATTGTTGGGTACTGGGCCTGGAGTCAGGAAGACTTGAGTTCAAATCTTGTCTCAGAGCCTTACTAGCTATGTGATCCTGGGTCAGTTACTTAAACCCGCTTGCCTCAGTTGCTCATCTGTAAAATGAGCTGGAGAAGGAAATGGCAAACCATTCCAGTACCGTTGCCAAGAAAATCCCCCAAAGGATCACAGTCAGATATGACTGAACAACAAAAAGAGTCTATTCAATAGCAGTCTTTACTACAGAAAGAAATGCATACAATTGCATTAGTTTAGGTGTGCAGATTTGGGGACTTTAATAGGTGTTTCTGGCTGGCCAAAAAGAATATTTATATTATTTTCCACTCCTTCCAGAGCAGATGATTTATGTCCTCTTCTAAATGCTATCTGATGTCTCTTATTCTCTTCTCCATGGCTATTCACAAGCCTGACATTCTCTGTGCTAAAATACTACTATCTTTGACAGTTTTCATTCTTAGACCTTCGACATCTCCAACTTTCTTTATTTTAGTCCTTGCCAACACTGACATTCCAGCTTCTATAGTTTCATCCAGGTCAGGATTCAGGATTTTAAATTTCCTTCAAGTCCAGACATCCTAGGCCCTATACCTACTTAATCTAAAACTCTGACTTCACTTTCCAATCCAAATTGGGATATCCAGAGGAGGGGCTTAATTACTAACTAGATAATTCTTTTTTTAATTTTTAAATGGATTTGTTTATTTACTTTTAGTTTACAAGATTCAGTTCCACAATCCCTTGAGTTTCAAATTTTCTCCCCTCCATAGCCCCCCACCCCCACCCCATGGTGGCTTGAAATCAAGTATAGGATCTGCAAACTTTCACATTGGACATTAGTCTGGTTGTATAGAAGGGTTGTAACCCTTGGAATGAACAATGGGAAAGAGGAAACAAAACCAAACATGGAAAATAACGAGAGCATGTAGTTTGCTTCAGTCTCCATTTAAACTCTGGTCTTTCTAGATCTTTCTCTGAATGTAAATATCTCCTTCCATCCTGAGACTTGTAGAGTTGTCTTATAACTGTGAGTTGCTGAGAAGAGTCCAGTTTATCAAAGTTGGTTGTCACACATACAATGTATCTGTGATTGTGTACAAATTTTTCCTGGTTCTGCTCTTCTCACTTAGCACCAGTTTGTATAAGCCTCTCCAGGTTATTATGAAGTCCATCTGCTCTTCATTTCTTACAGCACAATAGTATTCCATTGCATTCATATGCCACAACTTGTTTAGCTATTCCCCAATTGATAGGCATCCCCTTAATTTCCAATTTTTTGCCACCACAAAGAAAGCTGCAATAAATATTTTTGTATATATGTGTCTTCCTCCCACTTCTATGATCTCTTTGGGACACAGCTCTAGAAGTGGTATTACTGGGTCAAAGGATATACAATTATTTATACCCCTTTGGGCATAGTTCCAGATTGCTCTCCAGAACAGTTGAATCAGTTCACAACCCTACCAACAATGCATCAGTGTTCCAATTTTTCCACATCCTCTCCAGCATTTATCATTTTCCTGCTTTGTCATCTTAGTCAATCTGACTGGTGAGATGTGGTACCTCAAAGTTGTTTTGATTTGCATTTCTAGAATCAATAGTGATTTAGAACATTTTTTTCATATGTTTATTGATACCTTTAATTTCCACCTCTGAAAATTGCCTATTATATCCTTTGACCATTTATCAATTGGGGAATGACTTGTATTCTTAAAGATTTGACTCAGTTCCCTGTATATTTTAGAAATGAGGCCATTATCAGAGACAATCGTTGTAAAAATTCTTTCCCAATTTTCCACTTCCCTCTTAATCTTGGTTACATTGGCTTTTTTGTACAGAAACTTTGCAATTTAATGTAATTAAGGTTATCCATTTTGCATTTTATAATGCCCTCTAACTCTTGTTTGGTCATAGAGTCTTCCCTACTCCATAAATCTGACAGGTAAACTATTCCTTGCTTCTCCAGATTGCTTACAGTATCAGCCTTTATACCTAGATCATACATCCATTTAGACTTGATTTTGGTGTACAGTGTTAGATAATGGTCTATGTCCAGTTTCTGCCATGCTATATTCCAGTTTTCCCAGCACTTTTTGTAAAATAGTGAGTTCTTATCCCCAAAACTGGGTCTTTGGGCTTATCAAAGATTATATTACTATAGTCATTGACCCAGTAGTCTTTTGTACCCAATCTATTCCATTGATCCACTATTCCTCAGCCAGTACTGAATAGTTTTGATGACTGCTGCTTTACAATATAGATTGAAATCTGGTATGGCTAGGACATCTTCCCTAGCATTTCTTTTCAGTAATTGCCTTGATATTCTGGACCTTTTTTTTCCTCCAAATGAATTTTGTTACTATTTTTTTCTAGTTCTATAAGGTATTTTTTTTTGGTAGACTGATTGGTATGGCACTAAATATGTAATTTAATTTAGGTAAAATTGTCATTTTTATTATATTAGCTTGACCCAGCCATGAGCAATTGATATTTTTCCAATTAGTTAGATCTGATTTTATTTGTGTGAAAAGTGATTTGTAGTAGCATTCATATAGGTCCTGGGTTTGTCTGGGCAAGTAGATTCCCAAATATTTTATAATGTCTACAGTAACTTTAAATGGGGTTTCTCTTATTATCTCTTGCTATTGGACTTCATTAGAAATATATAGGAATGCCGAGGATTTATGTGGGTTTATTTAATATCCTGCAACTTTGCTAAATTTATTTATTGTCTCAAGAAGTTTTTTACTTGATTCTCTAGGATTCTCCAAATATATCATTTTATCATCTGCAAAGAGTGATAGCTTAGTCTCTTCTTTGCCTAATTTGATTCCTTTGATTTCTTTTCCTTCTTTAATTGCTACTGCTAACATTTCTAGTATCAGATTGAATAAGAGGGGTGATAGTAGACATCCTTGTTTCACCCCGATCTTATTGGAAATGCTTCTAGTTTATCCCTGTTGCATATAATACTTGCTGATGGCTTTAAATAGATGCTAACTAAAATTCTAAGGAAAACGCCATTTATTTCTATACTTTCTAGTGTTTTTAATAGGAATGAATGTTGTATTTTGTCAAAAGTTTTTTCTGCATCCATTGAGATAATCATATAGTTTCTGCTAGTTGTATTGTTGATAATGATGGGGTTCCAGGGTGCCTTTGCTTATGACATTGTTATAAGTTCAGTTTGTAAAAGTCTTACTTGTGTTTGGTTACCTATGTCTGTAACATCAGCCTGTGCAATTAAGTTGTAAAAATCACACTTGCCCCAGCCATAAAAGCATTAACGCTGCCTCTCCCCTGCCCCCAGCCTAAAAACCTTTTCCCTGAAACCATCAACTCTGCCCAGCTGTAACTATCCCTGCTTGTTACAATAACAAGCCATAACTATGAATCCTTCAAAATCATTTTATAAACAAACCCTTAGTTTAGAGAAATGTACACCTCCTTTGTTCTAGTGGCCAGCTGCAAACAATGACTCTTTCAATGCACTATCAGTAAGATAACTCCTCACAGACACATACTGAATCTCCAATTAATGTAGCTTCCCAACATATATCTTGTCAAAACACGACTTTGATGGCTAACAGACTGGACACCTCTCAGTTACCCTGACCAAAAACTGACCTAGTGACATTTCAAGGCAAAAACCACACCTCCTGGTAGTGCCCCCTGTGGGCTTTCTCCCAGTGAATTATGGGCAATATGCCTGTGCAGTTGATAAAAAAAGTGCATGTCCCTTTAAGCACTGAGCACTCCTTAACTCCTCCCAAATCCCTCCCTTACTCACCTAGTTAGCATAATTGATATTAGATTTATGGCTTTTTCATTATACAAACTGTGTCTCTAATTCCTGCCTTTTGCAGATCCCCCTACCTCTCTTGCCCACTGCAAAGTCAATGTAACAATAAACTTTTACAATTCCCACTTCCAAGATTGTTTGAGTCTGGAGAATTCTTTCAAACTAAAAGAATCCTCAAAGGATTGCTTAGAAATCCTACATCCCCTCTCTTCCTCTTCATTTTTGGCGACCAGGATTAAAGTCTGAGGTCTCAAGCTTTCCTGTCATTAAAGTAAGCTCCTTTCACTTCCTCCCTCTCTCCCTGTACATTGGTTTTTCTTCCCTTCAAGCACCTAGGAAGGCTTGCAAGGGATGAATTGGGGGTCCTTCACAGACCTGGGTGACATACTTCGCTGAAGGCAAGCGATGCCTTGCCCTAGGAACACTTGTGGTGCTTGTTTGTTTTTTGCCCTGCTCAGGACCCTGAGACAGCGAGCAGGTACTACAGGGACTCTCTGGTTCGAGGGCAAGAAGGAAGGATAGGTCAGTCTCCCTCCATTTCCAAAAACTCACCTCCCGGGAATAACTGGGAAAAACCGTGGTATCAGGATTACATTTCCCAGCAGCCCCAGCGTGTACTGGAACTGCTGGCTGATTGGTCCTCTAAACCTTCACTTCCTGAAAGTCCACTCTCATCTGTTCTCTGGAACTACATTTCCCAGGAGCCTCAGCACTTCCTGGATACAGCTTGTCTCTAGGACTCTGTGGAGGGACTCCATTTCCCAGAATCCCTTTCTCCCAAGTTCTTCCCTTATCAGGGGTGGAACTTCCCATCTCCCAGGCCCCTGATTGGTCTACTCTCTCCACTCTAATTCCCTTGAGAGAAGTAGCAGACTCGTTTTCTTTGGGGGTCCCCGAACCCTGATTTCTCAGTCTCTGTACCTTGTGATTTTAACTGCATTTTCTCCTGTTTTCTTTTAAAGTGCTAAGAGTATTGTTAAACAACATCCTCTGCATTCTAAACTTCTGGCCAGAGTTTTAAATGCTTAGAGATGAGAAGGGGCGGGAATCTTTTACCCCTCAGATCAAAGAGGAAGGCCAACTAGCAGTTAACCCTTTTCCTGCCTCACCTAAAAGAGAAAAGTTTTGTGTGTCCGAATGCAAGTATAAAGCAACTGAATTCATTCTGGTCATTTTTGAAAAGTGTCGCTCCAAACACTGATGCTAAAGATGAGTCATGATTTATCATACTATTTGGCACTAAGGCAAATTGGGAAAATACATACCTCAGAGGTGACGCTTTGAGCTCTCCAGTAAGGGAAGGGGCTGGGGGGGGGGGGGAGGCACACCAGGGTCCCTGTCTCACTCTTTCGACTGGCAGACTCAAAGCTCTCACTTTCAATTTCTAAGGCATGGACACATAAATGAAATTTATGGGGGTAAAAGTTAGAACAGCTAAAAATATTTGAATAGTCTGTTAAAGCCTCTCACACCAGATCACATTAAAGAAAGAGAATGCTGAAGAACGGTAAGGATTTTTATTTACCCTTCCCCACCTTGAAAAAAAAGGGGGGGGGAGGCATAACAGCTATATCAAGGGCCTCCCTGGCAGCAGCCCTGGGCCCCTGGGCACCTTGAAACCAACACCTCTAGGTGTGTAGATGAACCTCTGTCCTTTCAAACCCCTGGATCCACAACCAGGCTCTGTAACTGTGGGGAGAGGAAAAAAGCCTTTGTACATGGTAAGCCCAATTTTGTATCATTTATATGTTATGAATTAGAAATGCGTTTTGTTGAATTCATACTGAGCAAATGAGAAACCTTGAGAAAAAAATATAGGGATGTGGTTTTCAAGCTTGCTTCATCTAAGGATGTATTTATGTTAATCTGAAAGTTTATGGATCACTACATTCACCATCTATGTGAGATTCCAGAATGTAATTGATTTCTAGTGATAAGTTGATAGGTTGTGTGGCAACAAAGAAAACTATTTCTGTGTAACTTCATGTGGAATTTTAAGGTCACCAAATTGGTAATTAATGGGTTTTATTTCAAAGTTTGAACCTTGTATTATCTGTGTTGTAAGAGAAGCAGTTTCTTTTGTAATGTTTTGGAGTACTGCACTTTGAAAAATCATATGCTTAACTTGTAAGATAGTTAACTAAGTTATTTGGGCAATTGTTTTAATGCTAAAATCTAAAGTTGTTAATTGATACTGTATGTACAAAGGAGGAGACTGATAAAAATGTTTTTCTGACTAGTTTTGCTCATTCTCAACAGTCCTCCTGCATGTATGAGAATTGGCTAAGCCAGGGCACCACTAATAGCCCATCAACCAATCTTAGAATTGGTTAGAATTCATATAAATTTTCCTTATGTTGTAAAACTGCCAAAGCCCCTAGAAACTATCTCTATTAGGCAAGGGAAAGGAATTTATTTCAGTCATGTGGTTCCTAAGCAATGGGATAAGTTTAGATTTCAGAAGGAATGATAGTAAATGGAATTCCTTACATTTGTGAGACCTGGTAAATTTTTATTGCTTATTACAGCTCCATGAGAATAAAGATAACTTAACTGGCTCTAAGCTGTGATTAGTGAGACTTGTTGCTAAAAGGCATTGAGGATAATAACTAAATTTTGATTTGAGTTTGAATTTGGGTATAGTTATCTGCAGAAATCAGTATCTGAGAGAAATGCCACAAGTTACTAAGACGGAATGTGATCCTGATGGGGTGCTGAAGGGTACCTATCTCTGTAACATCAGTTTGTAACAAGCCTGTGCAATTAAATTGTAAAAGTCACACTTCCCCCAGACATAAAGGCATTAACTCTGCCTCTCCCCTGCCCCTAGCTTAAAAGTCTTTTCCCCGAGCCAGCAGTCTGCCTAGATACAGTAGCTATACCTATGAATACATCACCCACGTATTTTACAAACAAACCCTTAGTTTAGAGAAATGTATACCTCCTTTGTTCTAAGTGGCCAGCTGCACCCAGAAACCTTGAACCACATTATAAGAAGAGATAACTCCCTCCCAATATGGTACCTCCTGAATCCCTAATTACTCTAGCTTCCAAACTTGAAACAATCAAACCTATCCTTCCAACAGCCATATTGTCAAAGATGAGTAACAGACTGTACCTATCTCATTCATCCTTGACCAAAAGTAACCTAGTTATGTGTCAAGGCAAAAACCACACCTCTTGGAAGCCCCACTCCCCCAGGGGGATGTCCCAGTGAATTATGGGCAGTATGCCTGTGCAGTTGGTACAAAAAGTGCATGTCCCTTTAAGCACTGACCACTCCTAAACTCCTCCCAAACTCCTCCCTTACACATCTAGTTAGCATAATTAATCTCTGATTGACAATTTTATGGCTTTAAAAACTATATCTATAACTCCTGCACTTTGCCGGTTCCCTTAACCTTCTCCTGCCTGCTGCAAAGCATAACAATAAACTTTATAACTTTGCCTTAGATCCCTGTAAACCTGCAGGTCCCCTTACTCTCCTCTCTTGCTCACTGCTAAGTCAGCATAGCAATAAACTTTTGTAACTCTGCCAAAAGATAGCGTGAGTCCTGTGAAACTCTTTCCAGACAAGAAACCTCAAGGGATTCATTTGAGATCCCTCAAACACCCAGCTCTTCCTTACCTCTTCATTTTGGCAACCCAGATAACAGTCTGAGGTCTCAAACTTTCCTGACATCATGGTAAGCTCCTTACTTCTCCTCCCTTTCTCCCTGTAAGTCGGTTTTTCTCCCCTTCAAGCACCTAGAAAGGCTTGGAGGGATATAAGGTTTCTCACAGACCTGGGTCTCTGTCTTTGACAGACAGAAGCATACTCCCCTCCCGGTGTGGACACACATGGGGATTTGCATGATTAGCTCACTCTCTGGGATGCCATTGCAGTGAGCACAGACTACAGGGAACCTTTGGCTCAAGGGCAGGAAGGTAGGATGGGTCAGTCTCCCTCTGTACCTAGAGACTCACACTTAGGGTGCCTTTTGAACAACTGGAAAATGCTTGGTCTACAGGACCTCAAGAAAAAAGCCTCATGTTCTTTTGCAACACGGCTTGGCCCCAGTACACCTGGGGGACCAAGAAAAGCTGATGGGACACTTTTTTCAAGGCCTCCAACCCCAACCTCCGAAAACTCCAGAGTTCAAGCTGCTCTTGAAGGCTCCTAAAGGAAATTCTTGCCCTTATCGCCAAGAAAAGCAAGATCATTGGTCCTCTAAACCTTCACTTCCGGAAGGGCCGCTCTTGGGTACTCTTAGAACTACACTTCCCAGCAGCCTCAGCACTTCCTGAATCCACCTGGTCGCTAGGATTCTGTGGACGGACTACATCTCCCAGAATCCCTTTCTCCCGAATCCTTCCCTTGACAGGGGTGGAACTTCCCATCTCCTAGGCCCCTGATTGGTCTACTCTCTCTCCACTCTAACTTCCTTGAGAGAAATAGCAGATTCGTTAGGATCCGTGCACCCGGGTTTCTAGGTCTCTGTACCTCGGGTTTTTAACTGCATTTCCTGATTTTTCTTTTTTGCTAAGAGTATTGCTTAAACACCTCTCTCTGCATTCTGAACTTCTGGCCAGAGTTTTGAATGCTGAGAGACATGATCGAGCAGGAATTTTTTCCCCCCAAGGATTTTGAGTTACTTCCCCCCCACCTTGAAAAAAAGGTGAGGGAGAAGGCATAACAGCTGTATCAAGGGCCCCACTGGCAACAGCCCTGGGCCCCTGGGCACTCTGAAACCAACACCTGTAGGGACGCAGATGAACCTCTCTCTTTTCAAACCCTTGGATCCACAGCCAGGCTCTACAAATGTGGGGAAAGGAGAAAAGCCTCTGCATTTGATAAGCCCAGTTTTCTATATGTCATGAATTGGAAATGCATTGTGTAGAATTTTTACTGAGCAAATGAGAAACCTTGAGAAAAGGTATAGGGATGTGGTTTTCAAGCTTGTTCCATCCAAGGATGGATCACCATATTCACCATCTTATGTGATATTCCAGAACATAATTGATTTCTAGTGATAAGTTGATAGGTTGTATGGCAACAAAGAAAACTTTATTTCTGTGTAACTTCGTGTAGAATTTTAAGGTCTTCAGATTGGTATTTAATTGGTGTTTATTTCAAAGTTTGAACCTTGTATTATCTATGTTGTAAGAGAAGCAGTTTCTTTTGTAATATTTTGGAGTATTGTACTTTGAAAAAATCATATGCTTAACTTGTAAGATAGTTAACTAAGCTATTTGGGCAACTGTTTTAATGCTAAAATCTGAAGCTGTTCATTGGTACTGTATGTAGAAAGGAGAAGACTGATAAAAAATGTTATTCTGAACAGTTCTCCTGCATATATGAGAATTGGCTAAGCAAGGGCACCACTAATAGCCCATCCACCAGTCTCTCCTGCTTAGAATTCATATAAATTTCCCTTGTGTTGTAAAACTGCCAAAGCCCCTAGAAACTATCTCTATTAGGCAACGTCATTCCGCAAGGGAAAGTAAATGGAATTCCTTACATTTTTGAGACCTGGTAAAAATGTTCACAGCTTATTGCAGTTCCATGAGAATAGATAAACCTGGCTGTAAGCGGTGATTAGTGAGACCTGTTGTTTAAGGTAAAAGGCATTTGAGATGATAACTAAATTTTGTTCTGAGTTTGAATTTGGGTATAGCTGCCTGAATAAATCAGTATCCGAGAGAAATGCCATGAGCTAGTCAGAGGGAATGTGATCCTATGCTGTTAACCAGTGAAAGTCTACATTTGGTAAAAGCTGAAGGGACAATCTCAGCCTCTATCTGGGATGGGATCCCTCTGGACAAGTTTACACATGAAGTTCCTTTGAAAAGGAATGTTTCCCACCTTTTTCTGAATCTAGCTATGAGGTTTTTCCAATACTGCATGGTTGGATATCTATAACTTCACCTGAATTTAAACAGAGCCAAGGATGTTTTCTCCTGTCGTATTTGGATAGTCACATATCTCTTTTTTTCCTTCCATAGCAAGTTTCTATGATCAGAGCAAGTAGTCAGTAAAAGATATAAACCATCTTGTTTTGTGGTTAACAAATGTGAAGGAAGGCTGAATAAACTAGATACTGGTTTTGAGGGATTTGGAAAGGCAGAAGAAAGTTTCGGGACAAATGGGGATCCAAGCCCCTCCTGTCTCCAGATAGTTGATACCAGTTTTAAAAGGGTTTAAGTTTGTTCAGAGTGTGTGAGAAAGTATTTTTATAAAGCAGAAATACTTGTAACTTGATTTTAAATTTTAGAGGAAAGCAACAGGATCAGATTGATTCTTCTAAGAACTATACATAGGTGTATAAGATTGGCTTTCAAATTTATTTTTCTCTCATGGAAACTCAAACCTTGAGCATGTTTGGTAATAAGATCAAAAGTATGGATTTTTGCAAAAAAACCTGTATAAGATTGAAAAAGTGAATTATTTCTTCTTTATTAAAGTATCTGTCTGATAGTCTTAAAAGGCAGATGAACTCATTTTGGATTGATGTTAATTAACCATGGTAATAATGATTTTGTTAATTTGTATGGCTCGTATGTATGTTTTCTTCGTTATCTTGATGACATGTAATCTCCCATCCAAAACTAGTACATTGTAAGCCAACCTAAGAAGTTTGATCTATACCTGACTCAATGTGATTACTCAATTTTGTAACAGTGAGGAAGATTTTGTTGTAATATGTGAGCCTAGCCCTGTGTGGCTACAAAATTGAACTTTTTGTGATACTGTGTGAACCTAGCCTTGCATGGCTGGGAAACTGAACCATTTGGTTCAGTGCCTTTGGTACCAAACTGTGCCTTTGGTATCAAATCATGTCTCTGGGAGCCCCTGTCAGGCCTGACTGACTACTCCAGCTTGTGAATACCCCTGCTCTTGAGTGAACATCTGGGCCAAGGGACCTGAAAAAGACAACATCAGATGCAGGCAGCTTTTCCAAGAATCTGGACCAGGCCTGCACAGGAACTGCTACAGCTTTTGCTTATTATTCTGTATTCTCATTGTGCTACCTTGATCCCCCTTACTGTTAGAAAGGATCTTTTGAAAGGTCTTGTGTGAAAATTTCTGAAGGTCTACAAACTTTTCAATTGCATTATTGCTAAATTATTGTAATGAGTTGTAAAGCAGAACAGATTTTGCTGTTTCAATATGAATTTGTAGCTATTCCATGAATCAAGCAAAAGTTAACATTTGTAACTTAATGCATATGTAAAAGATTCAATTTCTGAAGTATCACTTTCTTCCAAAGTGAACATAATTAGAGGATAGACAAGCTTTGTGAAACAAGTATGTATGTCTACTATTCATTTGTGAGGTTCAAGTCAGGAACCTCTTTTGTTTAAGGCAGTACAGTCATGTTTGTGAAGAATAATATCTTATGAAGTATCTTGTCTATGTAGCATGTAGAAATATACAGGAAAGTTAAATAGTCTGAGTAATGGATTATAATAACCCATGCTTACTCTACTTCTGGTAATTTTCTTCCTATTTTTTGGCTCTTATTTGTTTAATCTCTTTGCTAGATTTGTCTCATCTAGGCTGAGTGCCTTCCATATGCACATGACAGCTCAGGCTGAATACCAACCACTGCCTGAAGCTGCTACCCAACACCCTTTGGATCTGGTGTCTGCCAAGTTCTGAACATCGGCCACAGCCCCCACCCCTTAAATGATGGACCCCTGTGAGGCAGGGACAGCTCTACATCCTTTCTCAGCATGAAGCAGCCTGGGAAACTGAGACCTTTGTCCCTTGTCCCCAAATGATTTTGGTTCCCATCTGTTTAAGGGGGGAATGATGGGGTGCTGGGGTGCCTTTGTTTATAACATTGTTGTAACTTCAGTTTGTAAAAATCTCACTTGTGTTTAGTTACCTATGTATGTAGCATCAGCCTGTGCAATTAAGTTGTAAAAATCACACTTATCCCAGCCATAAAAGCATTAACTCTGTCTCTCCCCTGCCCCCAGCCTAAAAACCTTTTCCCTGAAACCATCAACTCTGCCCAGCTGTAACTATCCCTGCTTGTTATAATAACAAGCCATAACTATGAATCCTTCAAAATCATTTTATAAACAAACTCTTAGTTTAGAGAAACGTATACCTTCTTTGTTCTAGTGGCCAGCTGCAAACTATGAATCTTTCAATGCACTATCAGTAAGATAACTCCTCACAATAAGACACATACTGAATCTCCAATTAATGTAGCTTCCCAACATATATCTTGTCAAAACACGACTTTGATGGCTAACAGACTGGACACCTCTCAGTTACCCTGACCAAAAAAATGACCTAGTGACGTTTCAAGGCAAAATCTACACCTCCTGGTATCCCCCCAGCCCCATGGGCTTTCTCCCAGTGAATTATGGGCAATATGCCTATGCAGTTGATATAAAAAGTGCATGTCCTTTTAAGCACTGACCACTCCTTAACTCCTCCCAAATCTGTCCCTTACTCACCTAGTTAGCATAATTGATATTAGATTCATGGTTTTCACTCTATAAACTGTATCTCTAATTTGTGTACTTTTGCAGGTTCCCCCCTACCTCTCCTGCCCACTGCAAAGTGAGCATAACAATAAGCTTTTACAATTCTCACTGCCAAGATTGCTTGAGTCTGGGGAATTTATTTCAGACTAGAACCCTTCAATGATTTCCTAGAAATCCTTCCTCCCTCTCCCTCTTCAATATGATCAATGATACTGATGGTTTTCCTAATACTGAACCATCCTTGCATTCCTGGAATAAATCCCACCTGACTGAAATGCATTATTCTTGTGATAAGTGGCTATAGTCTTTTTGCTACTTTTTTATTTAAAAATTTTGCATCTATATTCATGAGGGAGATTGGTCTATAATTTTCTTTCTCTGTTTTTTTCTCTTCCTGATTTAGGAATCAGTACCATATTTGTGTTATAAAAAGAATTTGGTAGGACTCCTTCACCAATTTTTCCAAATAAACAAGCCATCAGTGAACTTCCTAGGAGAAAAATCTCCAGGGCCAGATGGATTTACTAGTGAATTCTATCAAACATTTAAAGATCAATTGATCTCAATACTTAACTATATAATTTTGCATTCTAAGCTCTCAGCCACCTGCAACAATCTTCCTTCAAAGGAATTCAGAAGTACTCTATAACATTCTGTGATTGAAGGAGCTTAGCTTGTACTTAAAGGGACTTAGCTTGAAAATTCGTATTCTAAGCTCTCAGACACCATCAACTTTCTCCATTTAATGGCACCTGGATGGCCAGACATTCAGTGTTCTAAGGTCCTTCCAAATTGTTATATTTTTGGTACTAAGGTCGGACCCTCTTGTGATCTACATGGCCCTTTTTCAGCTTTTTTATTTATTGGATTATTATTACAAACATTTTGCTCTTATAAGGATTTTGAAACACAAGTCTCCACCATTCTCTGTTTATAACCCCTTGTTTTCATGGCCAAAAATACTCAGTATTCATTGTTATTAATAGTAATGTCAATAGCAGTCTTTATCAAAAAGGAATTGAATAGAACTGCATTTGTTTCAGTGAGTGTTTTAGGTTTATAAGACCAGAAAATCTACAACATTTTCACCATATCTTTTTGACTCTGTTGTTAAGGATATCATGTTTTCTTTGCAAACTATCCCCAGGCTGATACAAATTAAATTAGAGTAAATTATTTAATGTCATATGAAAAAATCTACTTTCCTACTGATTTTTTAAAAATTAACTCTACTGGCCATTATTATGGCCCACTATGAATACATATAAATATAAATGAATATAAATCCTGGCTATTTATGAGATTTTCCATTCTAAGGTCACTTCTAGAACAGATGATTTTTTTCCCTCAAAGCATTCCCAGCTATTCAGTATGATGGCTTTTAGAACAGTGTAGGTTTTGACCTTTTGTATTCTAAGGGCTCTCTTTGCTCTACATCACTTATGCCAAGTGCTCTCTGACTCTCATTTCTTCATGTCTACTCCAAAGACTCTTTCTTTGTGCTAAAATTCTCTGGTTTCTGACAGTTGCCACTCTCAGCCCCTGAACATCTCCCCTCCTCTCTATTTGAGCCCCTTAGAATTTTGAACTTGTATTTTTTGAACCTAATTTTGAATTTTGAACCTAATTCAGGTTAAATTTCTGTATTCAAAATTTCCTTCAAGTTAAGATATTCTAGGTTCTTTTAGGGGTGTGGAACCTGTGGTCTTGAGGCCACATGTGGCCCTCTAGGTCCTCAAGTGTGGTCCTTTGATTGAATCCAAACTTCACGAAACATCAGATATGCTAGGTTCTTTCAGGGGGTGGAGAACCTGTGGCCACATCTGAGGACCTAGAAGGCCACATGTGACCACAAGACCACAGGTTCCCCACATCTGGACTAGGCTAATCTATATTAAATTGCAATAAAATGTTATTCTCATTTGAAGAATCTACTTTCTTCTCATTTTTATTAACAAAATCTGGCCAATATTTTGGGTCACTAAAATGTATATGTTAAAACAAATCCTTGCTCTTTAGGGTATTTTTCATTCTAAGGAATCTTCCAGAGCAGGTAATTTATGTTTTCAGAACCCTCACAGTTATAACATCTTTGAAGTTTTAGGATATTCCAGTATCTGACCTTTTGTGTTCTAAGATATCTCCTTGATCTGAAAACGCTTATTCTAAAAGTCCTCCTACCTCTCTCATTTTCTTCTCAATGGCCACTCTCAGGCCTGATATTCTGTGTGCCAAAATACTCCTGCTTCTGACATTTCCCAGTCCTAGCCTCCCAAACATCACCCACTTTCTGTTCTAGTCCCTCCCAACACTGACATTCCAGTCTCTAAAGCTTCATTCAGCTCCAGATTTAGGATCTAATATTTCCTTCATGCTCATAAATTCTAGGTTCTAAGTACCCTCCCCTCTTTTAATATTATGTCTTCACTGTCCACTATAAATTGTGATACTGAAGTGAGATTTGCCTCCTAGCAAGGAAATTCTATATCCAAACCTCTTAGCAATCCCCAACCTCATTTGAATGATGCCTGAAAGACCAGACCTCCAGTGTTCTAATGGACTTCCTAGACATAGCTTCTTTGTATCTAGGAAAAGACCCTCCTTTGATTGATGAGTTTTAAAAATTGAATTCTTATTACAAAGAACATGGTTCTTACTGATATAATGATTTTGAGTCATAAGATCCATCCTTTTTAATCCCACAGAATGAAACACCTTGCTGTTTTGTCCACAAATACTCCATATACATTATTGTTAAGAATAATGTCCTATGGGAATGGGAGGAAAGAGGAGGGATCTTTGGTGTGTGTGTGGGGTGTTAGGCAAGTAATAGGAGGACAAAGTAATGGGCAGAAGTAAAGTAGGAGAGGCAGGAGAGATAGGAAAGTAGATATACACAAAAACAAAGATCAGGAGTAGAATTTGTTTGGGAAAGTACACGTCTATATGTGTATATATGTATATATATATATCTATACAGAAATATACTTGAACTTAACTATAGCCTTCTGAGGGGCAGAGGGAAAAAAAGAACAAAATAAAAAAGTGCACAGCAGAGAACAAAAGAAAACTTACAAGGAAGCAAAGATAAGATGGACAGCTCTCAACAAAACATGTAGTATTTATCATACAGGCTTTCTTGTAATGAAAATTTATTGTTACATAATTTAAATATTCTCTTAGGTTCTGCCATATACATGACATACTTTTTTCCCCTTTCTTACTTTGTAAGTTCCAATATCTAAGTTTATGATATGTTTTTGTTTCTTTTCTCTTTTCTGTATTTGTGGTCTGGTGTTTGAGTCTAAAATAAAATAAAAAAAAAAGAATAATATCCTTAGCTGGCTTTACTAAAGAAGGAATTCTGCCAGAATTGTCTCTGATTTACTGTGCTGGTTATTCGTTTCTTTAGCTGGCCAACAACAATTAGCACTTTCACCCTATGCTTTTGGTTGTGTGGCTGAAAATACTGCTCCCAACACTGACACTCTGACTTCTCCAGCCCCATCCAGCTCTGGATTTTAGATTCCAAATTTCCTTCAAACTTAGATATTATAGGTTTGAAGTTCCCTCCCTGATCCAGTACTCTGGCTTCACTTTCCATTGCTGATTGGGACAATCAGAGGTTGGACCTAACTCCTAGCTAGGAAAATCTGTGTTCTAAGCTCTAAGATACCTTAAACATTCTTCCTTGAAAGGCACCTGAAAGCCTACATGTTCAGCGTGCTAAAGACCATCTAACATTTGGCCTTTTGGGATCTAAAGGAACACTCCCCAATCATCTATAAGGTTTTAAGTTTTTTAATTCTTTATTATCATAATGCACAAGTTTTATCGACATGATTTCAGAGCATCATGTCACTTATAAGTTATCAGAATATAAGATCTTGTTTTTGAGGGCCAAAAATACTTTATATTCATTATCATTAATGGAAATATCCATAACAAAGAAGAAATTGCAAGGAATTTCATTTGTTTCATTGGGTAGGTTTTGGGGTTCAGGAGGTCCTTTTGGCTAGTTAAAAAAACAGCACATTCACTAAACCCTTATAGTTATGTGGGTAAGGGTGTGAGGTACTTAAAAGGACACAGCTTTATCACTGTGTAATATTAATTAACTTGGAATAAACAACTGATATCATAGGAAAAAATTTAAATTCTTCTTGTTTTTAAATATACCTAGAACTGGTTAATAAGTTGGCTCACACTGAGTAGCCATGAAAAGAAATCTTTTTCATTTCTGATATTTTCTATTCTAAGGCCCTTTCCAGAACAGAGGATTTATTTTCTCAGAGCCCTCCCAGCTATGGCACCTGGAAGGTTATAGAATGCTCCAAGTCTGATGTTCCTTGTTCTATGAGTGGCCCTTGATCTGATATCCCCTTTCTAAATGCTCTGCTAAATCTCTCATTCTATTCTCCATGGCTACTCCCAGGTCTGACATTCTCTGTGCTAAAATCCTTCTACTTCTGACAGTTTCCATTGTTAGCCTCTGATCATTTACCATTCTCTTGGTTCCAGACTCTCCCAACACTCACAGTTCAGATTCTATAACCTCATCCAGGTTCAGGATTAGAAATTTCCATCAAGATCAGATATTTTAGATTCTAGGTGCCCTCCCCAATCAATTATTTCAGCTTGATTTTTTTTTGAGTCCAAATGAGCACAGTCAGAGGCAGGACTTACCTCTTATTTGGAAAATTTGGTATTCTTTGCTCACTGCCATTTTCAGCGCCCCTTGAATGGTCCTTGGAAGGCCAGGCATTCAGTGTTCTAAGGACCTTTCCAGTTCTAAGGACCTTTGGTTCTAAGACCACACACTCCATTGATCTATAAGGGTTTTTTTTTCAGTTTTTCATTTATTAGATTGTTATTACAATGTACATGTCTCTTACTACAATAATGTCCTTAAAACATAAGGCTTCTCCATTACAAATCTCCAGTTTTTAACACCTTGGCTTTTGGGGCAACAATACTCGATATACATAATCATTAAAAGTAATATCAATAGCAGTCTTTACCAAAGAAGGAACTGCAGGGAGTTGCATTTGTTTTGGTATGCACGAATCTGGGTTTTGGGTTTTTTGACTAGTCAAAAATCCCAGCATTTTCACCATACATTTGTGGCTGTGGGGTTGATATTGTGAGCCTTTTTTGTTTTTGTTTTACTTTTTGGAGGGTGGAAGGCAGGGCAACTGGGGTTAAATGACTTGCCCAAGGTCACACGGCTAGTAAGGGTTAAGTGTCTCAGGCTGGATTTGAACTCAGGTCCTCCTGACTCCAGTATGGTGCTCTATTAATACTGCGCCACCTAGCTGCCCCGAAACATTTTTTCAAAAGCATCATGACTGGGCTGATACATATTAAGTTAGAATAAATTATTAATGCCATTCTAAAAATCAATATTCTTGTTTTTAAAATTAATTTTGCTTGGTTAATATTTTGGCACACTAAGAATATATATGAAAAGAAATACTTTCTGTTTATGAGATTTTCTATTCTAATGCCCCTTTCAAAGCAGCTGATTTATGTTCTCAGAGCCCTCCCAGCTATGACAGGCTATGGGTTTTAGGACACTCTGCCATCTGACCTTTTATGTTCTCCTTGCTCTGATATTCCTCTTTCTAAGTGTTATTTTATCTCTCTGATTCTCATCCCCCAACTCCATGGCAACCCCCTAGCCTGACATTCCGTATTCTTAAATCCTCCTGTTTCTGCCAATTTCCCTTCTCAGTCCCCCTCAGCCTCCCACTCTCAGTGCTCTGTTCCCTCCCAGCACTAACCATTGAACCTCTGCAGCTTCATCCTCCTCTGGATTCTGGAACAGAAGAACATTTCTCGAAGCTCACATGTTCTAGGTTTTAATCGCCCTTCCTGTATCTAATATTCTGACTTCACTGTCCACTCTAGACTGGAACAGTTAGGAGCAAGACATACCTACTAGCTAGAAAATTCTGTATTCTCAGCTCTGAGTCACCTCCAACTTTCCTCTTTAACAGTAACTTAGTCAAACATTCCATGTTCTAAGGACCTTCCAAGACCTGATACCCTCCTCTGGTCAATAAGGCTTCAACAAAGTGTAATGTAAATTAAGGTGGAATAAATAAACAAGCCTATATGACAAATGGACCTTATTGTTATTTAATTTAGTGAGAACCAGCCAATATTTTGACCCAATAAGAATACTGTTGTTTGGTTATTTGAGTTGTATTTGACTCTTTGTGACCTAATTTGGGGTTTTCTTGGCAAAGATGCTAGAGTGGTTTGCCATTTCCTTCTCTACTTCATTTGACAGATGAGGAAACTGAGGCAAACAGAGTTAAGTGAGTTGCCAAAGTCACTGAGACACAACTAGTAAGTGTCTGAGACCAGATCTGAATTCATGAAGATGAGTCTTTCTGACTCTAGGCCTGGCCCTCTATCCACTGCACCATCAACTAGTAGGCCCAGTAAGAATATAGGAGAAGACAAATCCTTGCCATTTAGGATATTTTACATCCTAAGGTCTCCCCCAGACGACATGATTTATGTTTTCAGAGCCCTCCAAGCTATGGCACATGGATGCTTTTAGGACACCCTGATCTTATGTTTTCTCTGCCTGATCTGATATCCCTTGATCTCAATGCTCTCCTAAATCTCTCTTCAACAACGTCACTCCCAGGCCTGCCGTTTTATGTACAAAATACTCATTTTTTGACACTTGCCCTCATCAACCTCTAAACATCTCCAGCCTCCCTCTGTCCTAGTCTCTCCTTACACTGACATTTCATCTCCTACAACCTCATCCAGCACCAGATTCTGGGTTTGGAAATATCCTTCCCCCTTGAATGGCATCTGGGAGCAGAGAAATTCAGTGTTCTAAGGACCTGACATTCTGCTTCTAAAGCCCGTATCATACTATGATATACAATTGTTATTTTTGACTTTTTGTAGACTATTATTACAATGCACATAGGTCTTACCAATATAATGATTTTAAAATATAAGTTTGTCCCTTATGAGGCCTCCAGACATAACATCTTGTTTTATAGGCCAAAAATATTTTCTATTTATTATCATTAATAGTAATGTCAATAGCAGTCTTTACTCAAGAAGGAACTGTATGGAATTAAATGTTTTAAAATATTCTGCCTGTGTTTTAGGGTGTTTTTTTAGCAAACCAAAAAGTAAAAATAGGACTTTCTCCAAACACTTCTGGTTATGTGACTGAGGACCAGAGATATTAAAAAAGTTTTGCGACTGTGTTGTATAAATTAAATTGGAATGAATGATATTGGAAAAATCTAAATTTTTCTTGTTTTCTTAATTTACCTGGAACTGGCTAATATGTTGGTTCACACCAAATACACATGAAACTATATAAGAATATACATTAAGCATGTATATGGAAATAAGTTTGCACTATTTAGTGCTTATTGAAAATTACGTCAAAATTTGGTTCCTGTGAGAAATTCATCAGTATTTTATATCAGTTACATGACAACATTCTTGCCTGGGTTCTGGATAATGGACAGTGTTTTCACACTTTTTCCAGTTACCAATGGAGTGAAACAAGGCTGTGTGCTTGCTCTCATGCTTTTTAGCATGATGTTTTCAGCCCTATTGTCAGACACCTTCAATGAAGATGAACATGGCATCGAGGTAAGTTATTCAACTTTAAAAGGCTACAAGCCAAGACTAAAGTGGAGGGAGTGCTGGTGCACAATTTTCTGTTGCCCAATGATTTCACACTCAATGCAGCCTCTGAAGCTGAGAGGTAACAAAGTATGGATCGATTCTTTGCTGTTTGTGCTCATTTTTGCCTAAAAATTAACACCAAGAAAATGCAGGTGCTCCATCAGCTACCACCACACATATGTGGAACCATCAGTTATAGCAAATGGAGAAGTTTTGAATGCTGTGCATAAGTTCACTTAGTTTGACAGTATACTTTCCAGGGATGTGCACATTGATAATGAGGTTGATGCATACATTGCCAGAACTAGTGCAGTATTTGGGATGCTCCAAAGGAAAGTATGGAAGAGAGGAGGTATTAGACTGCCTACCAAACTGAAGATCACCAGAGCCATGGTCCTGAACTCATTGTTGTATGCCTGTGAAACCTGGATGGCCTACCAGAGCCATGGCAGGAAACTGAATGGTTTCCATTTGAATTGTCTTAGGAAGATACTGAAGATCACCTGGCAGGATAAGGTATCAGACATTGAGGTCCTTTCTCGAATTAAACTGCCAAGCATTCAAACTCTCCTGCAGAGAGCACAACTCTGATGGGTTGGCCATGTTGTTTGAATGACAAATGTATGCGTGCCTAAAAGACTATTTTATAGAGAACTCACATAGGGTAAGTGCTCACATGGAAGTGATAGAAGAAGTGATAGGTCTCTCTTAAGGTCTGTCTTAAGAAATTGGGAAGTGATTGTGTGGCATGGGAGGCACTGGCACAGGTCAGCTCATCATGCTGTGCCCACATCAGAGAAGGTACTGTGCTTTATAAGCAAGGCAGAACTGAAGTAGTTCAAAAGAAATGTGAGATGGGCAAATTTAACGAATCCACCCCAAACGTTCACATGGACTATTTGTGCCAGCCCAGTGGTAGAGCATTCTGAGCTCATATTGGTTTGATCAGTCACAGCCAAACACACTATAACTTGACTCTAACACAGTGATGTCATTTTGGTCCTCTTCAAGAACAAAGGACAACAACCATTTTCCTTTCAGAAGAGATAATATATATTTTCTAAGCCCTTCCTGCTATGGCATATGGAAGTTTTTAAGACACTCCAGGTTTGTCCTTTTGGGTTCTCTTCTCTCTGATATCCCTTCTTCTAAGGATTTTCCCTTAGAAGGTCTCTCTCTTTTCTGTCAACTCCCAAGCCTGACATTTTGTGTGCTGAAATCCTCCTGCTTCTGACTCTTCCCATTCTGAGCCCCTCAACGTCTCTCACTCTCTCTGCTGTAGTCCCTCCAAACACTGACATTTCAGCATCTACTTTTTCATCCATTTAGGGTTATGGATTTGACATTTCCTTTAAGCACAAACATTCTAGATTCTAAGGGCCCTTCCAGATCTCAAATTCTGGCTTCACTTGCCACTCTAAATCAGAACATATTGATGTAGAAATAACTGCCTAGCTTGGAAATTCTTTATTCTACGCTCTCAACCACCTCATGGCTTTCCTGAAGTTGAGACATTTGGTTTTCTAAGACCCTCCAAGATATGACATTTTTGGATCTAAAGAAACACTATACTAGGATCCAAGTTACAAACCATGCATAAAAATACTCTATATTATCATGACTAGGACTATCAATAGCAAGTCATTACCAAAGAAATGCAAGGTACCGTATTTCTTTTGGTGTGCTGGTGTTCTGTGTTGGAGGGCTAGCTATCCAAAAAAATAATCAATACTTACACTTTTTGTTAAGTAAGGTTGAGGATGGGAGTTTTTTCAAAAGCATCATTGTTAGGTTAAACTATAATATATTGCAAATACAAATTTTATATAAAAAGTTGATTGTTGTTGCTGTTCGTGAGTCTTTTTTTTTTGAGTTATATCTGACTCTTTGTGACCCCATTTGTGTTTTTGTTTTGTTTTGTTTTTGGCAAAGATACTGTAGTGGTTTGCCATTTCCTTCTGCAGTTCATTTTATAGATGAAGACACTTGGTAAATAGGGTTAAGTGACTTTCCCAGGGTCATGTAGCTAGTAAGTGTCTGGGGTTAGATTTGAATTCAGGATGAGTCTTCCTAACTTCAGGTTTGGCACTCTATCCCAATTTCCCACCTAGTTACTCCAAGGAAAAAAAATCTACTTTCTTCTTATTTTTTAAAAAATTAACTAGAACTGGTTAATATTTTCAGCCACTAAGAGTATATTTTTAAATAAACTGTTGCCACTTATGGCCTTTTCCTTTAGAAGCTCCTTTCAGTGTTTATAATTTATGTTCTCAGACCCCTTCACTCCCCTCAAGTTGTGATATATGGTATTTTTCCAGACACTCCCAGTTCTGACCTTTTGTGTTCTAAGTTCCTCTTTCTGATATCCCTTCTTCCAAGGTTCCTCCTCTTTCTCTCATCCTCTTCTCCATGCTTACTCCCAGGCCTGACATTCTGTGGGCTAAAATCCCACTGTTTCTGGCAATTTACAGTTTCAGCCTCTGAATTTCTCCCACTTCTTCACATCTAAAATCCTTCCTACTCTGATACTGGAGGTTCTAAGGCCTTGTCCAGTTCAGGATTCTGCATTAGATCTTTCCCTGGAGCACTAACATTCTATGCACTAAGTATTTTTTCAGATCTGATAGTGGCTATTAATAGTACTAGTTATATTACTATTACTGGTTTCTCTGTCCATTTCACCTACTGACATTCAGAGCCTCAACTTTGATCCTACTTAGGAGAGTCTGAGTTCTAAGTTCTTTGCCACCTGCCATATTCTTTCTTCCCCGAAAATCATCTTGAAGCCCCAACATGCCAGCTTCTAAGGACTCGTCCAGACCTGGCCTCCTTACTAAGGCCAAAACCTCCTCCTCAGACCTACAAAGGTTTGTTTACTCATTTCAGTTTTTCAATTCTATTGACTTCAGTACATTTCACTTGTGACTGATCATTACCACGATTTCAAAGCACAATAATTTTTCTTCTAACCTCATGGACTTAACACCCAATTGTTGTCCAAAACTCTTCTGCAGTTATTTTCATGGAGAGAAGTACCAGTATTTCTCTTATGTGTTGAAGGGATTACAGAGTATTCTAAGTGTTTGCTTTCTGTCTTCTCTCCTCGTTGATTTCAGGCACCGTCCTTGTACCCTGACCCTTTGTCTGGGCCTTTGAAGACTTGGGTTTGCATTTAAAGCATCAGTGTTGTGCAGGTATAAATAATGTGGAGATGAATGCTTCATCTCTTCTCAAAAACTATGCTTTAATCTTGTTTTTTAAATTATCCAGTTCTTCCTAGTAATCTAACTCAATGATCGCATGACCCAGAGAATTCCTTAGCAGAAATGTTATTTTGTGTTCCAGAGTTGGTGATTTACCATCACCTGGCATCCCAGCTCAGACATTCTTTGCCTTTAAGGTTCCTCTGACTTCTGATAGTCTGTGTTCTAAGGGCTCTCCTGGCTCTGCCCATTTCTACTCTATGAATCCTCCCAGTCCTGACCTTCTCTCTTCTGGGATGCTACTAGCTCTGAAAATCTCTATTCTCAGGCTTTGGACATTTCTCACATTCTATTGTCAAAGGTCCTTCCCAGAGCTGTTAGCACAGAATCTAGGACCCCAGTCACATCATGTGATTCTTGATTTTAAAACTGCCCAAACCTCAGCCAACCCCTGTTCTAAGGAACCTCCCATTTCTGATATTCCAACTTCTAGGTACAATCCATACTCTGATTTCAGAACCCACACTCTTAGACCGCCTCTTGAATGTAATGTTTTAGGAACCTCCCAGTCTTGACACTTTATGTTCTAAGGCCTCACCCTGCTATGGACTAATGGCTCCCCTCCTTTTTTTTTATAATAATACACATATATTTTATGAATACAGTGATGCCAGAGCACAATTAATGTCTCTTTTAAACCTGTGTTCCTGACAATCAATTTTGTTAAAAAAATACATAATATTCATTGTCCTTATTAGTAATATAAAAAAAACAGTCCTTATGAAGTAAAAAGGTGCATGGTAGTTAATTACAATATTGTTGATGGGTTTGGGTTTTTTTGACAGCCTCAAACTAAACAAGTACTTTTAACATACCCTTTTAGTTGTGTGGTTAGGATGTAAGATTTCTTTTTCCTAAAGCATCATCACTAGCTTAGTCTATATTAAATTGCAATAAATTATTAGTCTCATATGAAAAATATACTTTCTTATTTTTTTTAATTAAAGAGAACTGGCCAAAATTTTGGCCCACTAATAAAATGTAATAAACGAATTCCTTGACATTTAGGATATTTTAGCCTGTGAGGCCCCTTCCAGGGAAGCTGATTTATGTTCTCAGAGCCCTCCCTGCTATCCCACACGGTCATTTTGAGGACATTCCTGATCTGATCTTTTGTGTCCTAAGGGCTCTCCTCTCTCTGATAGCCTTCAAAGTGCCTGCTTACCTTTCTCATTCTTTTCTCCATGTCAGACTTGAAGCCTTACATTATGTGTGGTATAATCCTACTATTTCTGACAATGTCCATTTTCATCCTCTGAACTTTCTCACTCTCTTTGTTCTAGTCACTCCCAACACTGACATTACAGGTTTTCTATCATCACCCAGCTCAGAATTCTAGACTGGAAATTTCCTTCAAGCTCAGATGTTCTAGGTTTTAATTGTCTACCATATTACTATTCTGGCTTTGTGGTCCACTC
The DNA here is from genome assembly GCA_028646575.1 of Pseudocheirus occidentalis. Lineage (NCBI taxonomy): Eukaryota > Metazoa > Chordata > Mammalia > Diprotodontia > Pseudocheiridae > Pseudocheirus > Pseudocheirus occidentalis. Next base: position 52,710,994 of record CM053602.1, read on the forward strand.
CAAAGTGGGGCACTTAGAAGAGAGACTTCTCAGGTAGGAAACTCTGTATTCAAAGCTCTTACAGACCCCGTACCATCTTTCCCTCTCAGAAGTTACTTGGAAGTCAAAACATTCATTGACCGAAGAACTTCCCACCTCAGACATTTTTATTTCTTAGGCCCCAATCTTCTAGATTTTGCAATTCCCCCCCTTTAAATTTATCAGATTATTACAATGTATATGTGCCTAACTGATAGAATGATTCCAAATATAAATTATGTCCTATTTAAGCCCTCTCTATGTAACACTTTGTTTTTATGACCTAAAATAAGCTACATTCATTATGTTTAATAGTAATAACAATGACAGTCTTTATCGAAGAAGGAATTGCATTTGTTTTAATATGCAGGTTTTTGGGGATTTGGTTTTTTGGGGTTAGCTTTTTGTTTTTTGACTTTGCAAAAAATAGTCAGTATTTTATGTATATATACATATATATATAGCAGGGCTGCCACTAGCTCTGGAACATAGGAGGGTGTATGTGTGTACCGATGCATATGTGAGTGTGTGTATATGTATATACATGTATACATAGACAGAGGGCACAGGATCAGCTGAACAGGAAGGTGTTTTTATATCTAAAGAATAAAATTAAGAGGTAAGAGAGTAATATAATGAGAAAGAGAAAAGGAGAGATAGAATAGGATAAATTATACAAAACAGTTAAGAGAAAACTGTTACAATGGAGGGGAAGAGCAGGAAGGTGAAAGGGAATGGGTCAACCTTACTCTCACTGAATTTGGCTCAAGGAGGGAATAACAC